>CM033470.1:331636799-331900241 GCA_019447015.1 Hymenochirus boettgeri
CTCCTGTTATAATTGGGCTACTAAGAACCCTCCTGTTATAATTGGGC
This sequence comes from Hymenochirus boettgeri, assembly GCA_019447015.1. Taxonomy (NCBI): domain Eukaryota; kingdom Metazoa; phylum Chordata; class Amphibia; order Anura; family Pipidae; genus Hymenochirus; species Hymenochirus boettgeri. The sequence goes on from CM033470.1 coordinate 331,636,847, forward strand.
TACTAAGAACCCTCCTGTTATAATTGTGCTACTAAGAACCCTCCTGTTATAATCTAGCGACTAAGAACCCTCCTTTTATAATTGAGCTATTAAGTACCCTTCCATTGTAATCTGTCTACCAAAAACCATCATTTTATACAGTAATATGGCTACTAATAGCCCTCCTGTTATAATCTGGCTACTAAGAACCCTCCTGTTATAATCTGGCTATTAAGAGCCCTCCCATTGTAATCTGGCTACCATCCCTTTATAATATGGCTACTAAGAACCCTTACAATTTAATCCAGCTACTAAGAACCCTCCCTTTATAATCTGGTGTGTATACGGTAAGCCCTACATACTGTATTCCCACTGATTAGACATGTAATAAAGAACATCACTGTGCCCATGTGATCAGCGCAGAAAGAAGGAATCGCAGCATTGGCAAGCCCCTCCCCCCCATGTCGTATCAGGAAGATGAATTATTCAATGGAAGGATGAAATGAATTAATAAGATGTTGTCTCTAGTTCTCTATATACACCAGGCATTTCACGCTGAGCCTGTCTATGAAGGACATTGTTACTGAAATTCTATACTTCCCGTAAGGCTTAACGCAAATCTCTAGAAGTGAAATCCACTCTATACGCTGACCGGGGTCCCAATGTAGCTCAGGGCCATTGTTAATACGAATTCATTTTATACAGACGTTTCAGTAATCGGCATTGGCATGAATTTTGTATTAAAATAGATGGATGGTTTTATTTAGCCCGTGGGGAACAGAATGAAGGGAATAGATGGGCTGGAATAAAGTGACTTTAAACATAATTTCTTACTAGAAAATGTGTGTGGAAGTATAATCCAAGGTAGTGACATTGTTTGGCAAAATAAATAAACATGAAATCACTGTAATGTGCTTTACAGCAATGCACTGTGCCCACCGCATGTGTAAAACAAAAAAACAAACGAAATGTACCCTAGTGTTTCTATAGAGCAGAAACTGCAGATTAAAACAGCGGAATGACAAAGGACACATCATTTTAATCACTTTTTAATGGGGTCATTTCTGGGGAAAGTTTAGAAATTTAGGCTATAGTACCCCTTTAAAGGGGAACTGTGGTCCAACAACAGACCGTTGTCTTTGAACTATGAGCTTTCTGGCAGCAAGGGTTCAGAGGATCTGGAGCTCCACATTTGGAATAACTGCCTGGTCCTTCCTGACCTTCCTGTCTGCTCGGTCCTGTGGTGAAGGCACCGTTACTTGTTTTCAGAAGTGATGTCTGCACCAGTGGGAGAGTGACCTATAGTGGTAGGAAGTAGTGTCCAGTTCTGTACTGAACTCTTGCTGCCAGAATGTTCCACAAGGGATATTTTCAAGATAAGACCAGGGGCGTAACTACAGTACCACTGAAGCAGCCCTTTCCACCACAGCAGAACCTGGGAACTTCATACTTTTCCTATGACAGATACAGCCTCCCCCCAAACAAGCACTGTAGACAAAGCAGGTAGGGGAACCCATTATAGTTTTACTGGGGCCCCACTGATTCCTAGTTTTGCCCTTTTCCTTTGGAAGGTCTTTGCTTTTAAACCATTGTTCCTCTTTAACTCTATACATGAACCAATAACCTGCCATTTAGTAATATCAGCTCAGTTCTCTCCAGCATGGTGTCCTATATGCACAGAGCAATTCATTTTGATTGGATAATTTCACTTAGAATACGGAAACAAATATTTGAGAACTAGCAATGGAACAATATTATTTTCCAAGTAGTGAAATCTGCTAATAAGTATTTTACCTCTTAAGGGACTTTACATTTTACAATAACTACAATGATAGTCTAAATAAGTTTAAATGGCATGTGTGTGAAAAAGGCAATATGTGTGTGTATGTAAAAGATGTGTGTAGTGTGTGTAAAAGGTATATGTGCAAAAGGCATGTGTGTGTGTGTAAAAGCCATGTATGTGTAAGAGGCATGTGTGTAGTCTTTGTAAAAGGCATGTGTGTGTCTAAAAGGCATGTGTGTGTAAAAGGCAGGTGTGTAGTGTGTGTGTCACAACACCCCCTTTGGGCTATCTTCTTATCAGTTATCGGAAAATGTACTCCAACTAACCAAAAAAGTGAAATAAATAGAAGAAAGAAGGAGGAGTAGAGAACATAAATACACAGCACACACTAAGTATATCTTAATACCTAACGACAGGCTGCCACCACATTCTGAGACAGGGGAATGACCTGCCAAATATATCTAAGGGGTTATACACACCCGTAACTATAACAATCCTGTAAGAAAAGGTTATCCACACCTATAACTTCTATACACAGTTATATATAACAATAATTCCTTTATGGTAGTGTCACTTTAAAGACACGGGTTCGATTTGGGATATACTCGGAATAGGACAATTAGCTTTAAATGATTTTATATCATTTATTAAAAGTACAAAAGGGTGCATAAAAAATAAAATGCTAAAAAGTCCAACATGATACTCCAAGATGGAAGCCAATATTGGCTTAGTGATGTTCTTTGGTTTGATGTTAAAATGGTGAACTGCCTGGGTTGAGGCTAATGCCCTATTTTATGCCTTCTCCTGAAAAGTGGAGCAGCTTGGTCCCTAGGGGTGTGTGTCTGCCCCCTCCCTGGGGTGTGTGTCTGCCCCCTCCCTGGGGTGTGTGTCTGCCCCCTCCCTGGGATGTGTGTCTGTTTTTTTGGAGATAACTTTAAATCTCTATCCTCCCTCTAGTCCAATATTGGAAGTACCAGACATCTCACATACAAAATATTAAGATTTTTGTGATCCTCTAATTTTACACAATGCAAAGATACCAAACATCGGAGTTTGTATGACCAAGTGGTAAAATATCTCAAGTTTCCCCTTGTGATATCCTCCTGTTATATATGATACATAGGACTTCAGTCTAGCATAAGCTAAAATTATTTTTGGAAATATTATATAATTCCTTCCCCTGAATTATGGTGGAACTGACTGGCATCTGTTCCTTTAGCTTTGTTTTAGAGCTGGGCCTCCTTCTGTTATCGCTCCCAAAAGTCTGTAGAGGTTTGTGCATTTTACAGTGACTTTGAACAGACCCCATGCTGGGTTAATCTAATAACAAATAGAGATAGGGGAAGATACTCCACTTCCTGCAAATAGTCTAGGTCAGTGGTTTTATTATCTCTTTAAACCCCTCTGGGTTGACACAGGTGGGAGCTGCCATATCGGCTGACAATGCTAATAAAGTGGGATCATTTGAAAATGAATGCTGCAATTACAGATATTACCCATGGGAGTTAAAATGCTACTCATGTTTGTGAGTGTGTGCAGACATCTGTGTGGTGTGTGTAAAAGTTGTTGTGTTTGTTAAAAGCATTTTGTATATATGTGTTTTCTCCTCACACTCCTAGATTACTTCAAATCTTCAGCCGTGCTGCTTCCCCAAACTGCTTAACCACTAGCAGTAAGATCCACAGGAAAATATGATAGCAGGGAGACACTAAGAAGATATAACATAACTTTCATTCGCTGTGTAACCTAAATGAACTCTAGTCTTAGGGGGTCCTGCAAAACATCCTAATTTTTTCCAGAGGGGCATTACCTTTAATGGAACTCATCCTAACAGACCCTGAAGATTCCACTGGGCTTAGCATTATCACTGAATGGAGCTGCAGGTATAACTGGTTAAACATTTCACGGAAAACTCTGGGGTTCAGTTTAATTACACAGAATAGATAAGAAGATTTCCAACCAATCAAATTTCTCCGATTCCACGTATTAACCAATCACGTAGACCAACATAAATGGTTGAATGCCAGAAAACGGAGAGTTTAGAGAAATGTCCTCAAACAAACCAAAGGATTTATTTGTACTGTGTTATCGCGTGGAAAAGTCAACAGCAAATGAAAGTTATGTTAGGCCGTGTGCCAGGTTATTAAACATTTTCTATGGGCGATGACACATGAACAACTTCGGATCTGTCCAAAAGGACTAATAGATACAGTGTAAAACTAGGGCTGCCACCTTTCCCTTTAAGACCTGAACACATATGAAATCTACATGACAATAGGCTGGTTAGTATGTCCAGTACAGTCCAGGTGCTGATTAATAGTGACGTAGGAACAGGGGTCGTTGGTGTGACCAGTTGCACTGGGGCCCTTAGGTCTGTAGCTAAACCACTTCCAATTAAATTAAATGTCACCTTTCTATGTGCTCTCCACAGAAAGATACACGTATGTAAGGTCAGGACAATATTCACTGCACAAGCCTCTCCTCCCATCACTCATTGATGTGCTTCTTTTATTTTGTTGTAAAATCAGTATTCTGGATTTCTTTCAAGGCACAGTTCTATTGAACCAAAATCTGTCCAATTCTCCAATTCAAGCAGAGAGCCCCCCTTCCCACCATACAAAGCACCCCCAAACTGTTGTCAATCAGAAGGTTCAGCTGTAGTTTATACATCGCAATGCTCCAAACGGCATTGACAAACTGTATCTTGCAAGTCTACTCAGGGCTGTTTAGAATAACTATGAATATTTTCCATCATGAGAAAGATCTGCTTGGCAGGTTACTAGAGGGCAAGGCAGGCACCCAGCGATATGTTAAAAGATGGAAATGTGTAGATTTGGCTTTGTTTCATGGAACAATACCAAGAGTATTAATAACATTAACATTAACCAGTCACAGACCTCGTGTTCATTTCAGCTTCTGTTCTTGGCGAGTTTCTTAGATGAAAACTTTGGAACAATTAAAGCAAACAGAGGAGCTAAACCTCTAAAGAATTACATTTAAAATGAATTATTGCTCTGTTGAGGACCTACAGCACGTTTTCATCTGCCAGGTTGGTGCCCTGGGCCTTCCTGTATTAAAGATAGAGCTGAAGCACTCAGGAAGCCTGGCAGAAGCATTTTTTTTAATGTTGCAGTTCCTCATAGAAATGATATTGGGAGGTAGAAAGTACTAACCCTACTTCCCTGTCCCAGGTACTTTTATTTTAACTGTTTTTGAAAAAAACTTAATATGCGCTATAGTTCTCCTTTAATATTAGAATAGTTCATTCCTCTCTCCCAGTAACACAATGTGTACCTGCCCTTTAATGTTCCTCTTAAAGGGCAGGTACACTAACTGCTATTTTACCAGTTTATTACATGCATTAGTATTTAAATATTTAATGATTAATTATTTTCCGTTATGGAAAAGGCATCTGCCTCCTCCCTCTTCTCAATGAGCTTTTTGTAAGCTTGAACATGTGCAGACAAGTCAGCAGGGGAAACATCAGTCAATCATTGGCTGTGATGTCAGCAGTCACAGCCTTGATTGACTGCATGGAAGGAGAAGCCAGCTTACTCTGCCAGAATGGGGACAATAAATATCTGGTTAGTAATGCATCACAAATTGCTGAATATATTAGTTGGGGGTTGAAGTCAAGTTAATGACAAGTAAAACCTTTTTTGTTTTAATGCTGGACATGTCCTTTAAGACTTTAAGGCCGTAAGGTCCATCATGTTTTCTGCTACAAGATTGTATTGGTTACTTTTGGCCACTGAGTGTGGATTTGAATTGTGGGTAAACTTATTACCCAGTCCCCATTATGCTTTTTTGGCCAGATCTATCTTTAGCACAGGTAAATATCCGTATGTGTAACTAGAGCAGAGATGCTCAAACTTTTTCAGACACACTTGGAAATGCAAATTTCTTTTGCGGCACACCTGTGTTGCTGATTATACGTAGTGTAATTACCCATAAATTAAGACCATTTTCTATTCTTTACAGTGTATATAATCACAGAATTTAAAAAAAATCAATGTAGTGTAAGGTTAACCCTTATTTATTATGCACCAACTCTACAACAATATTTATTATGAGGAAAACATCCCTATAATAAAACGTAGGCTCTGATGATTGGCTCTCTCAATCAGACCCTCTGGGAAGCCCAGAATTAGGGGTCTCTTTAAGGAAACATATATACATTGATATATTTATTTCAGTGGGAGACAGGAACATGTACTTACACCATCTGCCAGCGTGAAGCATTGAAACTGAACTGAGCTGTAAGCATTGAACTGCTTATAGCTTCTCCCAACGACACAATCCCCCTATCAATAACACATTATGGCTTTGTTCCCCTTTAATGTAGCTCTCGGTACAATTATAAAGGGCACTGGACGGGGCTAGTATGATTTAGATATAATCACCTCAATTATATGTCTGTGCGTTTGATTTCATCTCCTTTGAACAGTGTGTATTTAACTGAAATAAACAGTTCTCTTTCCCCATATAAATGGGTTCCTTCTAATTAAAAATAAACTCTTTCTCCTGGAACATCTTTTTTCTATGGCATTTTTTTTTAAGCCTTTTCAGATTCTATTTATATTTCCTATCTCTGTTCCCCTGGAACGTTAATCACCGTTATAATGTTCTAATGTTCTCAGATTTTCATCGTCACACCCCAGGGACTCAGGGAAAGGGTTTATTAACTGATTAAATACAGTTTGGAATTGTTTTACATAGAAAGTCTATTGGTTTTCTTTCCTTATGTTCTATTTCTCTATTGTGCCAGTGTTTAATCAGGAGTGTCCCGATTCCGTGGGTCAGTCCCAGGATCTGCTCTCGGCCTGAATGGGCAGTTCCACAGCTTTGAAGTGTAGGAATGTATTTTAGCCAATAGTGAGAGCTGGGATAGATTACAGATATTGTTTTATGGAGTCCCCCACCGGCCAAGCTGGTTTAATGCTTCGCTTAGTGCAGACCTGGGCAAAGTAACACCCGGGGGCCACTTTGGCTGTCCCTGACTGGCCCCTCGATACCAGACCCTGAGGAAGTGGAGGTTGCTCCACGAAACGCGTAGGGCAGAGCTCTGTGTGTGTCTCCCAGTTAGAACCCGATGTCTGTTATTTTTTGCTACATGTTTTTAAACTTGTTACAATAAAGCATTTGGAATTTTAACACATTACTGAGGAGTCCGGTTGCCTACCTCCGCATGGGGGGAACACCCCGTTGTTGCACCTCGATTCCAGACCTGTACCCCAAAATTCTTAATAATATTTCATTGTCTCAGGCTGGATAATTGATTTGTTTTTATTTTATAAAAAAAATTGTGACCTGATCAATTGATTGAAATTTGAATAGATATTATACACCTTTTATTCTAAATTGCAACTAATAATAAAAAAAAATCCAATGAACCAGGAATATTTATATATCTTTTAATAAAATCCAGATTTGCAATCTCTATAATCAGAATTAACCTATTGGTCCATCCCTTTGACACAATACAAGTTTCTCATGCAGCCCCCTGTGAAATTTAATTGCCCACCCCTGGCTTAGTATAAGGATTTCTTCACTCCAGCACCACCTAATGCCCATTCAGGGTACTGCAGAGGGTCCAGCGTCCATGGTTTTACAGCTTTCTTTTAGTATATAACATACAGCCACATCCTGTATGTATCAACTAAACAGTATTTGTTTGCTTGGGATTGGTCACTTCGGGCCATATATAAGAATCCGCGGTATCGCAATTTAGCAATACTGCGATTTACGGTAATGTACGAAAGCGGCCGTAAATGTGCAAACGCGGAACGTGTGACAATGCACAGAAATCGATAAAGCTCGCGACTGCGCGCACGATTTGCTGTGTTGTAGTGTGGCCTCAGCCTGATAGTCAGGAAAACTTAAAGTTTCCAGTAATGGGCAATTAAAAAAATACATTTGCCAGTGTACATATCCTTTAATATGAATTAATGGGGGAAATTTACCCAGAGCCGTTCCCACTCCAGTTAAATCTTCCCATCCTAATTCAATATGCGCTGTGCGTTTATAGGTTTAACACTTTCCCTGATGGCTCCTGTTTGATTAATTGAACAACAGGAGGTAAGGCTAAAAGGGACACTATACTGAAAATATGACTTTGCCTCATCTTAATCTTTAATATAATCCATGTAAGTAGCACTAACTTAATTTGCGTGTGTTGCTGCATGCCTTCAATCCAGCACACATTTTGTTTAGGAGCAGTATCCCCCCTTCCTCTTTTAACCACTCCCACTTCCCTCCGACCTGACTTTTCCCCACAAACCAACTGTCCAGCCTGCACACAGCACACAGCATTCCAACTCTAAAACTCTGTCACCATTCCAGCTACAGTAAAACTACTCACAGAAGAATAGTTTTTGAGAGCAAGGAACTTGATTGACAGCTGAAATATAATATATTGGATATCTAAAGAAATAGGGGGCAGATCAACAAAATAATGATACAGTGGTGGTTGGGAAGAATTATAGTTTCCAGTTATGGTCAATTTCAAATAACCTATTTTTCGGTATAGATGTCCTTTAAATAGCAATCTGTAAATAAGAATACCAATCCTTAATGAATTCAGTCTAGAAGAAATACAAGTTATTGTCGCTCATGAATAAAGCACAAAGTCTATCAGAGAGTCACGGAGACACATTGTCTGGCTCATTTCCAGATGACATCTTGGTCAAGACGCTTTGTAATGGCCGAGCGTTAAGAAATCCATGTTATCTTTGGCTGTCTGGGATTCCTTTTCAACATTCTCTCCAACTGAGAACTGATACTGTCAACCTTGAATTTTCTCTCTTTCTAAACAAACACTGAACGGTTGAACCTATTTTGTAACTCGCTACTGTATGTAGTAGTGCAGATTTGTGCTTGTGTTGTTTAAGTCAATCTTAAAGGAACACTAAACCCATAAAAATAACTATGTGCCATCCGTTTCTATTATTCACAGGGAGGTGAGAACGCTTATTCCCACCTCCCTGCGAATAATAAGACGCTCAGGGGACACTGGAACTTACCTTACCGCTGCTCCTCTCGCAGCCGCTTCTTCACTGACAGCCACACTGCCCGACCGCACGCCTATCTTTTGTATTGGCGCTAAGATAGCCTTGGCTGATAGCGCGGCTGTCAGTGCAGAAGCAGCTGCGAATGGAGCAGCGGTAAGGTAAGTTCCAGTGTCCCCTGAGCGTCTTATTATTCACAGGGAGGTGGGAATAAGCGTTAAAAATACTTTAAAAAAACGAGGTTATGCCGTTTAGTGTTCCTTTAAGTTCAGAGTTTCTTACCTTGTTTCCTTGCACTATAAAGGACAACTGCACCGTAAATCTGAACTTCTAAAAAAAATGAAAAGTATCTGGGGCAGGGAGGTTGGATTGATTAGTCCTACTTCCCAATATCATTTTGTTGAGGAGCACCAGCACGTGCAGGTTTCACCTGCCTGGTTAGTGTCATGGGCTTTCCTGAAGCACTGAGAAAGTGTGGAAGAAGCAGTTTTCTTGGTGCTGGTTCTCCTCACAGTAATAATATTGGGAGGTAGGAATTTACCAATCCTACCTCCTTTCCCCTGGGAATATTAAGGAAACAATCCTTGTTTCTGTGTTGCTGCCTTTTCTTACCCAATATATATTTATACTTTTAAAACATTTCAAAACCATAAAATTATTTACAACCTATCCAGTGGCGATTCTCGGAACTAGCATTATTATTTACAGCGGGGGATGTCCGTCAAAAAAATATTAAGAATTTATTGGATGGTGTTTGGGGGAAGAGGGCTCTTAATTTAGTTTGTTTTCTGTTCTACTTATTTAATACTAATTGAATCCAATAATAATAATAATAAAATAAGATGCCATGTAGGTCAGCAGAGACATTAATTGTTACATCAAATCGTGTTTATAAAATGAATGGTACAATAAATTAATTTATAAACACAGCGGGTGGATAGACCTGCCCTGAGCTAGAGAGACCTACTCAGATTATTTCCATTCATCATTTTTGTTTGAGACATACCATGAATCATTCATTCTTTGTTTACCTTAATCCATTGAGATCATCAGATTTAATAGGAGCAGAAATTCTTGTGTGTGTCTGAGTTGAAGTTATTGAGGTGGATAGGCACAGAGTGTATATGGAGCAGGACACAAACATTCCAGGAATTTCACATATTTTATTTATCAGTGACATATTTTAAGGCACTGTACCATTTAGATGACAGTCTGGTTGGCTCCCGTCTTAAAGATCCACTAACACATTTGCAATTAGTTAATAATGGAATTGTGGTGTCTGCGTGGGTCTTGCAAAAACGCTCTTCTGCGTGTCTTTTTAATGATGAGGGCTAAAGGGTCACTATACGCACTGAAACAACTTTACATAATCTGAAACTACAATTTGAGAGAAGTAAATGGTGGCACTCACATATTTATCTGTGCTTGCTGTCATTAAATTATTAATATTTAGCAAGTGCTCCTAATTGCCCCTACCTCCCTTACTCACTGCCTCCTTGTAGTGTCTGCGACACTAATAAATTCTGCACAGCCTGACCATAGACCCTGCTCTGCTCACACATTTCCCCCTCATCCCCCCTACTTTCTTTTCTCTGCTGATTCTCTTAAATGGTATGTCCACCCTTAATTTACATTTTTAGTATATAATAGTAAATGTGCCCCCAGCCCCAACTGCTATAATAATTTTCTTAGAAAGTCCCCAGATAGTTACTTACCATGCCTCGCTCCTTCGCGGCACTGCCCCGGCCCTCTGCTTGCACGGAAATGCAAGCAGGGGGCGGGACCAGCAGACGCGTCTGTGAGGCAGCCAATCACGGATGCGGCTGCCGGCTTCTCTGTGCGGCGAAGGAGCGAGGCATGGTAAGTAACTATCTGGGGACTTTCTAAGAAAATTATTATAGCAGTTGGGGCTGGGGCCACATTTACTATTATATACATAAAGGGATTTACTCTAGGGGGAGGGAGACCAGAGCGGGAGGGAGAGGGAGGGAGGGGGAGAAGGGCTGCAGTACGCATGGCAAAATTCTCCCGGAGGGGAGACAGGAGGCAGAGTTCTATATGGACTCTGCTCTCCTGCTCGTGGCCACTTTTTTGGACTTGGGGGGGGGATTACTGAAGAACCATATGGAGCTGGGATGTGAGGTAGTAGTGGGGCCAGTAGTGGGGGGATTATAGTTTTTTTGGCGGTGGACATGCCCTTTAAATGTTGCAGAAAGTGTGCTGGCAGGCCTAGTAAGAGGTCAGGCATGGGTCACATATAATTTCTGCTTTTGCAGTGACAGGTCTTTCCTTGAATGACAGTGATTCCAAATGATGATTTCTCAGAATTTACAGCTCAGATTTAAAATCCGGAAAAAGTGTCAGTGCAGTGAGATCTCGGTGTATCTAAATCCATGATACTAGAGTTTGTGGAAAGGAATAGCATTTCCTTAGCTTTCTTTCCGTATGGCCCATATTTATAAACCAACGATACGTAAAAATCAGGTTGGTACAATACCATTCAGTAGCAAAATACCGCCATGGTATTGTATGGGCGATCATACAGTTCAGTCCAACATTAGTTCGTACAATAATATGTCACAGCAAAATACTGCACCGGTATAGTATGGGCGATTGCAGACTTACCATCACACTCTGCCATTGCGATCGTAATTTAACAACCATAATCACAGATTTATCTCTGCGAACAACAAAAAAAGGCGTTTTTTATAACAGTTTGCTATTCGTTTTATAAAGTTCGCTATTTTATAATACCGCGCCTTTTTAAATATGGCCTTTAATCCTTTTATGGCCTTTATTTTCTTTAATCTTTTCCTGTACTTTATGTGGAGAAACCTGTAAAAAAAAAAACAATAAAACACGAACAATAACTGTAAATCATATAAATATCTGTCAAAGATGAATTTCCCCTTTAACGTTATCGCATATTTTATTTTCCTTGGCAATCACTTATCTGGCTCCCGGGCCTGTAGCCAAGATGGCTGCTCAAGAACATTTCCTACTGGGGACAATTTAGATGCAATAATTATTAAAAGTTTGTTTTAAAGCTATAATGGGCCTTTAATTACAGATTGAAATACTGGATTCCTCCAGCGCTCAGACTGATTGTTCCATTAATAATAATCTGCCACGTGCGAAAGACAAGATTGATTCTTACATTTATTTGTTTTCTCATTTGGCATTAACTGGTCGTGTCTGGTGGATTATACTAAGTGACTGTGTGTTCACAGTTTAGAACTAACTCATTTCAAAAGAGAACTCAAGTTAAAATATTAATAGGTAGACCTACTATAACTATAGCCCCTCAGACCGTCCCTAGACATTAACCATAACGATATAAACCACATTGACCCTAACGATATAAACCACATGGTATAGCGCTCCTATATAAAGGGGGACGTGGGACAGGCGAAGATAATCGCAACTTGCTAAAGTTGCATTTTTGGGCCCTGTGGAGGAAAGACTATGTTGGCGGAAATTGTATTCTGTAAGTCCCGTGTGGAATAACCCCTACTGCTGTTTGTGTGACTGCCTTTGGGACTGTTGGACCAAGGACCATATACATGGGGATTGGATATCTGCCACTTTTCGATCTGGTAATTTGGTAGACGGTTAATTTACCATCATCCAATTTGGATTTCCTGGATGAGCAGCTCCCCCGCCTGCTGTTTTATGTATGTTCTATCCCCCACATAAGGGTTGGACTTTGGGTATAGGGTGTTCACAGGTTAATAAAGTTTTTTGTTTAATTTACACAATGCGTTGCCTTTGTATTACTAGTAAGTATAGGTTTATACCGGTAGTATATGTGTTCATTTTTATATAGTGCTAGTGCCTGTTTTTTTGGGACTAGTTTCCATTCTCTTTGTTTGAGGGTTGGTAGTTTGTAACATTGACCGTAACTAGCAGAATGCAGCATTGTGGGAAATACGGTAAATACGGTACATATCACTAATTCTGCTTCAATAATTCCCTAATTGCTGTTTATTTCCTAGGTAAGCGATCTGCTATAGAATTATTAATATTTATCAACCTTATTTATTCTTTGAAATAAGTAAAATGAAACCCCCCCTATCATTTCCTTTCTAGTTACTTAGCAAAATGGCCGTATTTATAAATCTTTGTCAGTAACAACTAATAATGATGGTTAGTGTGTGAAACCATCGTAACACAATGATAATGGGCATTAATGACCAATCCGATTGTATAATAACAACCATGTATTTTTTTCCCAGTAACGATCCTTAATTAATATATAATAACATGGTTATTATATAATACTGACTTATTGCAATAATGTTCATTTTATATCTTTAATTGTCTTTATGTCTTTATTTACCGATAAAGATTGATGATGTGATTATACCGTCTTTCATAACTATGAGGCAGACTTGCGACTTTCGCTACAAGAATTTTATTGATATCATTGCACAGAGCCCATTGGTCCACTAACCAAAAGTGGCTAAGCCAATCAAAAAGCAACAAGCTCTGCAGCAAACTACATTACCAGGTTCATTACAGCCTCTTACAATATTAAACCTTGTGACGAATAAGCATTAAAAGAAGCACAATTTTCTTAAAGAAATAACAGCACCAAACTTTATTTCCATATTTATCTCTTTGCGCACATTCAAAGAAGTGGCAACCATTACAATGTGCATTAAAACTCTCATTAGAACTATTTACAAGCAAAGAGATACAAACCCCCCCTCCCAATAAACAAGCTATAATCAGAAGCCAAATGTGAGTTGCTATAGATTACTCATTCGCAATATCTACAAAAGCTCCATTAAAGTGGAATGAAAGTTTCCATACGATGCTCCCAGATTAGAATCTATTCTTAGTTTTTTATCTTCTTCAGTCCAGAATCCTAATGGTTAGCGATTTGCTAGGAACGGAGTTTAGAAATTCTCACTAAAAATGAAGTATAGTATAGAAAAGTCTCTTAAAAATGTACAAATCAACATTTATACCTTTCTTGTTGTTCTCGGGGTTATTTTACATTTTTACCGTGACAGCAGATAAATAATTCAAAATCAGCACCAAAATAAAAATTCCGTGTTGCTTAAATTTTATTCTAAAATACTTATAGAATTAAAAAAAAAAAAATTAACATCCTCTTAGCTAATTCTAAGCATTACACTGGCAGTCCAAGGCTGGGTATTAGTTATCCATCAGAATAGTAACTCAGCAGCACAAATTACTAATTCTAAGCATTACGCTGCCAGTCCAAGGCTGGTATTATTATCATCAGAATAGTAACTCAGCAGCACAAATTACTAATTCTAAGCAATTACGCTGCAGTCCAAGGCTGGGTATTAGTTATCCATCAGAATAGTAACTCAGCAGCACAAATTACTAATTCTAAACATTACGCTGCCAGTCCAAGGCTGGGTATTAGTTATCCATCAGAATAGTAACTCAGCAGCACAAATACTAATTCTAAGCATTAAGCTGGCAGTCCAAGGCTGGGTATTAGTTATCCATCAGAATAGTAACTCAGCAGCACAAATTACTAATTCTAAGCATTACGCTGCCAGTCCAGGCTGGGTATTAGTTATCCATCAGATAGTAACTCAGCAGCACAAATTACTAATTCTAAGCATTACGCTGCCAGTCCAAGGCTGGGTATTAGTTATCCATCAGAATAGTAACTCAGCAGCACAAATTACTAATTCTAAGCATTACGCTGCCAGTCCAAGGCTGGGTATTAGTTATCCATCAGAATAGTAACTCAGCAGCACAAATTACTAATTCTAAGCATTACGCTGGCAGTCCAAGGCTGGGTATTAGTATTCCATCAGAATAGTAACTCAGCAGCAAATTACTAATTCTAAGCATTACGCTGCCAGTCCAAGGTGGGTATTAGTTATCCATCAGAATAGTAACTCAGCAGCACAAATTACTAATTCTAAGCATTACGCTGGCAGTCCAAGGCTGGGTATTAGTTATCCATCAGAATAGTAAACTCAGCAGAACAAATTACTAATTCTAAGCATTACGCTGCTGCAGTCCAAGGCTGGGTATTTAGTTATCCATCAGAATAGTAACTCAGAGCACAAATTACTAATTCTAAGCATTGCTCTGGCCGTCCAAGGCTGGGTATTAGTTCCATCAGAATAGTAACTCAGCAGCACAAATTACTAATTCAAGCATTACACTGCGTCCAAGGCTGGGTATTAGTTATCCATCAGAATAGTAACTCAGCAGCACAAATTATAATTCTAAGCATTACGCGGCAGTCCAAGGCTGGGTATTAGTTATCCATCAGAATAGTAACTCAGCAGCACAAATTACTAATTCTAAGCATTACGCTGCCAGTCCAAGGCTGGGTATTAGTTTTACCATCAGAATAGTAATTCAGCAGCACAAATTACTATTCTAAGCATTACACTGGCAGTCCAAGGCTGGGTATTAGTGTTATCATAAGAATAGTAACTCAGCAGCACAAATTACTAATTCTAAGCAATACGCTGGCAGTCCAAGGCTGGGTATTAGTTATCCATCAGAATAGTAACTCAGCAGCACAAATTACTAATTCTAAGCAATACGCTGGCAGTCCAAGGCTGGGTATTAGTTATCCATCAATAGTCTACTCATCAAGCACAATATCTAATTCTAAGCATTACGCTGGCAGTCCAAGGCTGGGTATTAGTTATCCTATCAGAATAGTAACTCAGCAGCACAATTACTAATTCTAAGCATTACGCTGCCAGTCCAAGGCTGGGTATTAGTTATCCATCAGAATAGTAACTCAGCAGCACAAATTACTAATTCTAAGCATTACGCTGCCAGTCCAAGGCTGGGTATTAGTTACCATCAGAATAGTAACTCAGCAGCACAAATTACTAATTCGCATTACGCGGCCAGTCCAAGGCTGGGTATTAGTTATCCATCAGAATAGTAACTCAGCAGCACAAATTACTAATTCTAAGCATTACGCTGCCAGTCCAGCTGGGTATTAGTTATCCATCAGAATAGTAACTCAGCAGCACAAATTACTAATTCTAAGCATTACGCTGCCAGTCCAAGGCGGGGTATTAGTTATCCATCAGAATAGTAACTCAGCAGCACAAATTACTAATTCTAACATTACGCTGCAGTCCAAGGCTGGGTATTAGTTATCCATCAGAATAGTAACTCAGCAAGCACAAATTACTAATTCTAGCATTACGCTGCAGTCCAAGCGCTGTTATTAGTTATCATCAGAATAGTAACTCAGCAGCACAAATTACTAATTCTAAGCATTGCTCTGCAGTCCAAGGCTGGTATTAGTTATCCATCAGAATAGTAACTCAGCAGCACAAATTTAATTCTAAGCATTACCAGCCGTCAAGGCTGGGTATTAGTTATCCATCAGAATAGTAACTCAGCAGCACAATTACTAATTCTAAGCATTACGCTGGCAGTCCAAGGCGGGGTATTAGTTATCCATCAGAATAGTAACTCAGCAGCACAAATTACTATCTAATTCTAAGCATTACGCTCCAGTCCAAGGCTGGGTATTAGTTATCCATCAGAATAGTAATTCACAGCAACAAATTACTAATTCTAAGCTTACCTGGCAGTCCAAGGCTGGGTATTAGTTATCCATCAGAATAGTAATTCAGCAGCACAATACTAATTCTACATTACGCTGCCAGTCCAAGGCTGGGTATTAGTTTCCATCAGAATAGTCTCAGCAGCACAAATTACTAATTCTAAAGCATTACGCTGGCAGTCCAAGGCTGGGTATTAGTTATCCATCAGAATAGTAACTCAGCAGAACAAATTACTAATTCTAAGCATTACGCTGGCAGTCCAAGGCTGGGTTTAGTTATCCATCAGAATAGTAACTCAGCAGCACAAATTACTAATTCTAAGCATTACGCTGCCAGTCCAAGGCTGGGTATTAGTTATCCATCAGATAGTAACTCAGCAGCACAAATTACTAATTCGCATTACGCTGGCCAGTCCAAGGCTGGTATTAGTTATCCATCAGAATAGTAACTCAGCAGCACAAATTACTAATCTAAGCATTACGCTGCCAGTCCAGCTGGGTATTAGTTATCCATCAGAATAGTAACTCAGCAGCACAAATTACTAATTCTAAGCATTACGCTGCCAGTCCAAGCGGGGTATTAGTATCCATCAGAATAGTAACTCAGCAGCACAAATTACTAATTCTAACATTACGCTGCAGTCCAAGGCTGGGTATTAGTTATCCATCAGAATAGTAACTCAGCAAACAAATTACTAATTCTAAGCATTACGCTGCAGTCCAAGCGCTGTTATTAGTTATCATCAGAATAGTAACTCAGCAGCACAAATTACTAATTCTAAGCATTGCTCGCAGTCCAAGGCTGGTTATTAGTTATCCATCAGAATAGTAACTCAGCAGCACAAATTTAATTCTAAGCATTACCCCAGTCAAGGCTGGGTATTAGTTATCCATCAGAATAGTAACTCAGCAGCACAAATTACTAATTCTAAGCATTACGCTGGCAGTCCAAGGCGGGGTATTAGTTATCCATCAGAATAGTAACTCAGCAGCACAAATTACTATAATTCTAAGCATTACGCTCCAGTCCAAGGCTGGGTATTAGTTATCCATCAGAATAGTAACTCACCAGCAACAATTACTAATTCTAAGCTTACCTGGCAGTCCAAGGCTGGGTATTAGTTATCCATCAGAATAGTAATTCAGCAGCACAATACTAATTCTAGCATTACGCTGCCAGTCCAAGGCTGGGTATTAGTTTCCATCAGAATAGTCTCAGCAGCACAATTACTAATTCTAAGCATTACGCTGGCAGTCCAAGGCTGGGTATTAGTTATCCATCAGAATAGTAACTCAGCAGCACAAATACTAATTCTAAGCATTACGCTGCCAGTCCAAGGCTGGGTATTGTTATCCTCGATAGTAACTCAGCAGCACAAATTACTAATTCTAAGCATTACACTAGCCGTCCAAGGCTGGGTATTAGTTATCCATCAGAATAGTAACTCAGCAGCAGCACAAATACTAATTCTAACATTACGCTGCCAGTCCAAGCTGGGTATAGTTATCCATCAGAATAGTAACTCAGCACAAATTACTAATTCTAAGCTTACGCTGGCAGTCCAGGCTGGGTATTAGTTATCCATCAGAAAGTAACTCAGCAGAACAAATTACTAATTCTAAGCATTACGCTGCAGTCCAAGGCTGGTATTAGTTATCATCAGAATAGTAACTCAGCAGCACAAATTACTAATTCTAAGCTTGCTCTGGCGTCCAAGGCTGGGTATTATTATCCATCAGAATAGTAACTCAGCACACAAATTACTAATTCTAAGCATTACCTGCCAGTCCAAGGCTGGGTATTAGTTATCCATCAAATAGTACTCAGCAGCACAATTACTAATTCTAAGCATTACGCTGGCAGTCCAAGGCTGGGTATTAGTTATCCATCAAATAGTATCAGCAGCACAAATTACTAATTCTAAGCATTACCTGCCAGTCCAAGGCTGGGTATTAGTTATCCATCAGAATAGTAATCTCAGCAGCACAAATTACTAATTCTAAGCATTACCTGGCAGTCCAAGGCGGGTATTAGTTATCCATCAGAATAGTAATTCAGCAGCACAAATTACTAATTCTAAGCATTACGCTGCCATCCAAGCGGCTGGTATTAGTTTCCATCAGAATAGTAACTCAGCAGCACAAATTACTAATTCTAAGCATTACGCTGGCATTCCAAGGCTGGGTATTAGTTTATCCATCAGAATAGTACTCAGCAGCACAAATTACTAATTCTAAGCATTACGCTGCCAGTCCAAGGCTGGGTATTAGTTATCCATCAGAATAGTAACTCAGCAGCACAAATTACTAATCTAAGCATTAGGCTGCCAGTCACGGCTGGGTATTAGTTATCCATCAGAATAGTAACTCAGCAGCACAAATTACTAATTCTAACATTACGCTGCCAGTCCAAGGCTGGGTATTAGTTATCCATCAGAATAGTAACTCCAGCACAAATTACTAATTCTACTCATTACGCTGCCAGTCCAAGGCTGGGTATTAGTTATCCATCAGAATAGTAACTCAGCAGCACAATTACTAATTCTAAGCATTAGACGCTGGCAGTCCAAGGCTGGGTATTAGTTATCCATCAGAATAGTACTCATCACACAAATTACTAATTCAAGCATTACGCTGGCAGTCCAAGCGGGGTATTAGTTATCCTATCAGAATAGTAACTCAGCAACAAATTACTATTCTAAGCATTACGCTGGCAGTCCAAGGCTGGGTATTAGTTATCATCAGAATAGTAACTCAGCAGCACAAATACTATATTCTAAGCATTAGCCTGGCAGTCCAAGGCTGGGTATAGTTACCCATCAGAATAGTAACTCAGCAGCACAAATTACTAATTCTAAGCATTACCTGCCAGTCCAGGCTGGGTATTATTTATCCATCAGAATAGTAACTCAGCAGCACAAATTACTAATTCTAAGCATTACGCTGCAGTCCAAGGCTGGGTATTAGTTATCCATCAGAATAGTAACTCAGCAGCAACAATTACTAATTCTAACATTACGCTGCCATCCAAGGCTGGTTATAGTTATCCATCAGAATAGTAATCCAGCACACAATTACTAATTCTAAGCATTACCTGCAGTCCAAGCTGGTATTAGTTATCCATCAGAATAGTATCTCAGCAGCACAATTACTAATTCTAAGCATTACGCTGCCAGTCCAAGCTGGGTATTAGTTATCCATCAGAATAGTAACTCAGCAGCACAAATTACTAATTCTAAGCATTACGCTGCAGTCCAAGGCTGGTATTAGTTATCCATCAGAATAGTAACTCAGCAGCACAATTAATTTCTAAGCATTACGCTGCCAGTCCAAGGCTGGGTATTAGTTATCCATCAAGAATAGTAACTCCAGCAAAATTACAATTCTAAGCATTAGCTGCCAGTCCAAGGCTGGGTATTAGTTATCCATCAGAATAGTAACTCAGCAGCACAAATTACTAATTCTAAGCATTACGCTGCCAGTCCAAGGCTGGGTATTAGTTATCCATCAGAATAGTAACTCAGCAGCACAAATTACTAATTCTAAGCATTACGCTGCCAGTCCAAGGCTGGTATTATTTTATCCATCAGAATAGTAACTCAGCACAAATTACTAATTCTAAGCATTACGCTGGCAGTCCAAGGCTGGGTATTAGTTATCCATCAGAATAGTAACTCAGCAGTACAAATCAACAAAATAAAACATGTAAAATCCCCAACTGCATATTCAATTTTCTGTTCTCAAACAATATACATGTTAAGTGCTAAAAACAAGCCCAGTTTAGGGATAGGGAGACACTGGAGAGGTTATGGGTGCATTTAACATAGGCAAGTTACGTTTCCTAATGTGCTATATACATTACACCACCTTCATGGATGGTACAACATGCAACCATGTCCTTAAACGGCATGATCACCCTTAAAACAAAAAACTGGTCACATGACAGTTACCTACCCCTTACCCCAACTGATATACATTGCACATTATTAGATGTATTATTAACCAGATATTTAAGGACAATTACTGTATATACTTGAGTATAACCCAGGGTTTTTCTTTTTTAAAATGAACATGAAAATCTAACCTCGACTTTTCTCGAGTCACAGCACTTTTGCGGTATACTGCCCCTTTAAGGCAGCTAGGGGCAATCATGGGGCAGCCTTCAAGTTCCCCCCTAACCCCCTCGACCCCCCATTGGTTTGGTCCAAATACAATATGGGGTTTGGGAGTTAGTAGCCTTAGAATCCGGTCCCACAAAGAGGAGTTCCGTGATAAGGGAGACCCCGTTGATGTCACAGGACTTCCTTCTTCACCGGGGTCTTCCCTTAGGCTTCTCCCGTGCTGCCCCTGGTGGTCTAGTAGAGGTACTGCACTGCGATCTCCATTAAGATCGCAGTGCAGTCCAAGCTATAGTAAGCTGTTAGTGAATAACAGCTTACTAAAGTATTTGTGTATAGCGCTCAGGAGTTCTGGTGGTTGGTGCCCCCTGCCCACCCTCAACTGCTGAGATGTTTCTTTAAAAAAATTATTAGAACGCTACTTACAACCCCATCTCTCCCGCGGCGCAATGATTCAGCCCCCTGCTTGCCGGAACTTGCAAGCATGGGCCGGACCTGCAGCCGCATCTGTGATTGGCTGAAAGGCAGGAGAGCACCATTGGAACAAAGTTTTGTAAGTGGTGTTCTGGTGTTTTTTTTAAAGAAAGAACTCGGCAGTTAGGGGAGGGCAGGAGGCATCTACAATATGCCCAAAGGGTTTCAAGCTAGGTGCAATAGCTGCAAAGGATGGATCCAGATGGTGAGAGGGAGGGGGGGGAATGGCTCCCCTGCGCATGTCACTCTACCTCCCGGAGAGGCAGAAACCTTTTGGCAGGAAGACAGCTCCTACTCTTCAGTTTCCTGGACTTGGAACAGAGATGTAAGGGAAGGATTTTGTTAAACTACACAGTGGGGCCAGTAGTGGGTTAAATTTTAGTTTTGGGGGTGGGCATGCCCTTTAAGCATTTATCATTAAAGGACAACTTAAGCCTCAGAACAACATTGAATTAGAAGGCAGGTCTCCTTGTTATAAAAGCAGCAATCTGTGTCTAACATCTCATTTTAATATGGTTGTTGAGAAATTTACCTTTCTAACATGAGCTTTGTGTCTTATTTCCCAGTGTTCCGGTATCACACAGTGTGGTCACTGACCATTATGTTCTTTACACATGCTCAGTCCTAAGATACTGCAGGAACCTGTTACAGTGGGTCACACCCACTAGTAGCCTCTAGCCAATCCTTTTACAGGACAGAATAGGCAAGGGAGCATGTGACTGAGATCAGGGGTGTGGCCAGTCACCGTATATACACACAATTATTTTATCCAGTTCTTCAAGTGGTAACATTTACTTTAATGCTATTTACTGTATTTCTATTTTACAGTTTATTGGTGTTTTTAGAGGGGAAATGTTCAGATTCTGGAGTGTAAAAATTTGGGTTTAGTTCTCCTTTAAATATCAGGTTATAATCCATGTAATTAACTGGTAAAAATAGCAGTTAGGGTTGCGGGCAGATAACTGACAAGTCACCAGTTTTTTGATTTAAGGGTGGACATGCCCTTTAAGTAGGATTTATTATGCTTTTTACTTCCATAAAGCACATTAGTACACACTATTTTACTCGCTGAAGTGCATATTGGGAAGCAGCCATTTTTGGTGGACGGCAGGTCACAGAAAATGGTCAAATGTTTGCTTAGACTGAACAATGGGATGTCCCATTGTATGAAAAGTCTTTTTACTCTATGCACAGATCTGGGGAGACCATTCCGTCTATTTATGTAATAGTCCAATGTATTTAAATAGAAAGCACTTGGTAAGTGGGATGATGGCAGGATTAAGAGGCAAATGCTGTGTCCGGCTGGACCGTTAGAGCCCACCAGGAAATCTGAGACCAGAGGCCCACCAGGACCAGTTTAAGGGCCCACCTAAAATTTCACATCTCTATGAAATGTATTTGGTTTTCTCTTTGACCAATCATTGTAAATAAAAGTATTACAGAAGTCTTCCCAATGACATGCTGACATTGTAAGCTGCTATTTATAATGGTTTTTTACGGTTTCTAATTACCATCACAGGGTTTATTACAATGATGTGGTCGTAAAAAAACATCATTTAATGTCGTCCAATGGTTATTTTCCAACCATGTCAATGGGACAATGCCAGATGGTAGTAACATTCCGTATAGGTGATATTGGTCATTGACAATTCAGTCATAAAATGCTGCCTCCGTTGTAAAGGAGTGATATTGTAATTTAGTGACACCCTCCTTTATAAATATTGACCTTAGTCCCTCACAAATGCTCCTGCAGATATTTTCACTAGAGGAAATACACAGGGAGTTTTCTGTTAACATCAACAAGAAAGTGGCCAAGGTTTTTTTCTGCAGCAACCAATCGGATGTTATAAAATGATATTTAATTGCAGAAGACCAGTAATAAGTGACGATTTGATTGGTTGCAGCAAATTAACAGCACAGACCAATGATTGCACTTCTTATTGAACATGCCTGTTATAATTAAATGAAAGTTGAAAGCATCTCTAGATACATGGATACTGAACCCTCCCTCCTGCAGTTGAAGACTTAAAAAAAATGTTAATATTTTCCCTTTGGATGATAAATACAAATGTATAGAACATCAAATGATTGAACAGTTTTTTAGTGAGAGTTTAGTTTAGGGATTATTACCCAGCAGTCTCAGCAGCAGTGGAACCAGGGTATAAAATAAGAGAGCAGAAGGTAGTGCTCTTTGGAAGGTCTCCGCTGAATATCACAGGGTATTTGGCCGTACAAGAGTCAAAGTGGGTAGAGTCTTAGTTAAATCTGTGTGAAAAGCCACTGGAGATGAAAAGGGTCTGAAATATAACAATCTATAGATTTCCCCTGATAGTTTTATAACACGGTTTGGTAGATCCATGGCTTTGGTTAGGTTTGTGTTATTGTGTCAGTCAATATAAATCGCATTATGGACTTTGTCAATCAAATACAAATCTTATTTGTAAAGACTCTTTAAGACTTCCCATAATGCACTGTCTGGTTGGAAAGGGACACGTTATCCGTCCCTACAATCCAGGTAGTTTCCCTTGATCCAGAAGCATATCTGGGCATATTTTAATGGTGTTATACGCACGGCCACGTTAAAATCCTGTTTGTCTCCGTTCTTGTCCACCCACTGGTGCCCAGAAAATATTCCAATGATCTTCCGTTCCCATTTCTGTTTTTGTCTTTTCCACATTCTTACGTAAACCCCAGAACCACTAGCACCTGGCTGGGCATCGCATTGCTGGTAAAGAAGATCATATGTTTCATCTTTAACATCACAAAAACGGTAGACAAGATGGCCAGGTCTGTCATTGTCATAGCCAGAGAAGTGGATCCTTCTGCCAGGTAACTGACGTCCTGGAGGACTTACACCGATCATCATAAATTTTCTCTTGTGAGGTTTCTTGAGTTCTAGCAAAGCATAGTCATAATCCATCCCGATATCAATAGCGTTTCCTTTAATCCAGCCCTTTGGGACATGTGTCCTCTTAACCCGAATCCACTGGAACTTCATCTTTTCTAGAATTCTGGGATCAGTAAAATTCAGACCTTTCCCTCCATCTTTATACTTAGGCTTTAGGAACCCAACCTTTAACTTTTGCGCCCCTTTAACGTAACTTTTTCCATCGTGGATACAATGAGCTGCGGTGAGGACATGTTTTTCGGCCACCAATGTACCAGTGCAACCAGTGGATAACTTGACCGATGTGGAAAATGGATAATTCAGCAAGAAGTGTTTGCCATAAACGCTAAAACGGCTGTCGTGGCCATAAATCTGCCTCTTCGAACGAGATTTGCCCTTGGGTTCTACTCTACTACCGAAGACATAAAGACCTACGTCAGTCATAGTACGACTTCCATTGGAATACAGAGTTTCATAGGACATGTAATCTTTGAGATCTTCCAGTGTTGGTGTTGCAGAGTGTTTATGACATTCCGGTCCACATGAAGATGCCACATCTAGTCGAGGTTCTGCATCGAACTTTGCTTTGTCTAGTCTAGACACGGACTGTGGGAGGACAACTGGAACTCTGTAATTAGGCCAAGTTGGTTTCTCCTCCTCATTCTGCAGCTCCACAAAGGTGAAAAAGGATAAGAAAACACACAGTGCAGGGAACTTTGATTGCATCATCTTGGAGATTAATCTGTAAGGAAAAAAAAGCAAAATTAATAAGGGGTCAAGTCCTGTATGCTCCAACTTCTTTGCAGTTGCCATATTGCTGTGGCCCTTAAGGTGGAGGGCTGGGAGTATTGCACCTACCAACCAAAGGCCGTGCCATTTGAGGAGTGCTGGAGTGTACTTTACTGAAAATTTTGGTCAAGTCCTGTATCACACACACAAAATGACAATATTTTATATAGTTTTCATACACCTGAAGATTTGCTGTATAATTAGTCTGACATTTAATTCATTGACAAAGGAAAATTTATATTTTCTCTCTAGAGCTTTTGGAACAACCAAAAATCAGGTACGTAAACAAAACAGCAGAAAATCTGGTCTGATCCACTGAATGGTGAACATGTGTTGAAGTCTCCAGCTCTTTAAAGGACATATTCAGGCTAAAATACAATTCTTTACTAGTACTATAGCCCAGAATAAATTGTAGTTGAATGATGTTAGTAAAATCTTTTATAACAGAAACTCTACCATTGCTTCCTAAACCCCTCAACCATTACACAGAGTAAACATAATTGGATACCGTATATTATATTACTAATGCTCCACTAGTGCTCCACTAGAAAGCTTGCCAGTGTAGTATTTGCCACTAGAGGGCAGCATTCTATGGTGTAAAGTGACACTTCCTTATGACATTAGAAACCCAAGCTGCCTGTGAGGGATCAGCGTTACCCATAGAGTGACCTCATCAGCTTCCATCTCTAGTTACTTCTGCAGAATTGCTCACATGTCTGTACTTTGCTCATAGCTAGTTAGTCCTCAGTGTGTAGGGAGATGTGATAATTCCCAGTATAAGCACGCTTTATGTCACGCAGTAAAAGCTAATGGGAGACGGACGTGGGTCCCTCCTGGAAACTGTTAATTATTTATTAAAAAAAAAATAAACAATTACTGTTCTTCGGTTGTTGAAATTTCCAGCAGCCCCTAACAGTGAAATGCTGTAAGTTATAGTTCAGTAACAGCTAAACGTATTGCGTTTTGCATTCTACATGGCAATGGTTCCTTATGAAACCGGCCCCACTAATACGTTTGTATTCCCATCCTATCTTGGAACACAGACACTTATCTGCTTTGTTACAGGTTGTGTGCGTTCCCATATTACAGAGAGAGAGGAACGCATATCGTATACAAGAAAACGCAGAGACGTGTAAAAGGCAATTCCACGCGTGCAAGGACATTGCTACAGTTTGTACTTTGCGTGGACACTCACTACATGCTGTACACTATGGGATTGTCACACATGGTGGATACACTGTAGAATTCTGGGAGGAGATCAGTAGCAGACTAATTAGGTGGTCTGACCTGGGAGATCAATGAACGGCACCCAACCTGACCAGTACACTTACAACCTGACCAGTACACTTACAACCTGACCAGTACACTTACAACCTGACCAGTACTCAGCACTCAAGCTTCATACACAGGTGCCATCACGGGGTTGACCCATGCAACACGATGTATAACGAACGGGCATTTTGTGTTTTTGACAGGGCGATAATCGTTTCGTGAATGGGGACTCGGTTGGTCGAAATAGCCGTTCGGTCGGGCCTCGTTGATGAGGTGAAAACATGAACAAGGTCCGATCAAGCAGACGTTTTGGCCAACTGAGCGTCCATACACGAAATGATTGGATGTGTGTATGGACCTTTATTGGAAATATTTTTTTAAAAACAAGAAATTCCCCCCCCCCATATTGTATCTTCTGGTGTGTGTCGGGGAGGTTGGGTGTCTGGGGAGGGTGCAGCATTTTTGTCTCCATTTGACGCCCCGGTGCAGGTAATTTTTTGTCCTAACTGGCCCTGATCCACCTCCCTTTACATTGCACCCTAAGGCCTTGACCCTCTGAAGAGGTGAGTGTGTATGGCCAATATGAGTTTTAACATTTTCTGATGGACATTTTTCCAGTAGCCAATCGAATTTTTCCTTTCCTCATTCTAAATGCACAAGAACCATGAAAATGATTGGTTACTGCGATAAACAGGATATCAATTCCCTATCCATATAGAATATCTATTTCATTATAAGACATGTTTATTTTCAGTACATGTTAGGGAAATCATCGGTAGCCAATAAACTGCTTCTACTTTGTAACATTAAATAGATGAAATCACCCTAAACATAAACATTATTTCATTCAGTGAGTATTGGTAAAGGTCAGAAGGTGTTTATATGATATAGTATTAATTTCTATTATATCGCACTGAGCTACCCATTAGAATGGCTTTATCCATTGATTTTAGGGCTGTACTATCGACCATGAACAATGGCCACGCCAGTAAATGTCACTCGATGTTACGATCGATTTACCATTCAAGCTAAAGTACGCCCATTAATGGCTTAAAGAAGCACCCAATGCAGTTACTGTAGGTATGGTCTATGGCTGTGTTGCTTTTAAATTTGTTTGATCACAATGTTAAGTCATAGAGATGCGCATCCGAGAACGTGCACAGGCAATCGGCCCAATGGGAATGAGACCTCCACCTATGTAAACATGGCTGCCTATTGCAAAACTCCTCTCCATATTAACCACACTATGAACATCTGCAAATATCTTCCTATTCCCCATCAGACAGAAATTCAGTGCCCTATTTATAGAGCGTAACTATAATATATACATTTATTTATAATTCATAGACTGTAGGATTTGGTTGTCAGTCACTGGAATAAATAGGGATCATTTACTAAACAAAGAGAATGTTTCTATCCACTACAAACTGAAAACAGGGGGATTAATTAAATGTAACCCTTGTTATCACTGTCTCATTATACCCAGTGTTTGGTCTTTAATAAAACCATTTGCCGACTCCTATAGGTTACACTGTGTGATGTCAAACCCATGAGTGATTTCATTGAAGTGCCAGTCGGCTGCTATATAAATAGTCTCCCCCATATCTCCATTCAGGGCTTTTCATCAGCGGTGAAACCCGTCAAACCGTCAGCGCTGACTGTGCAGTTGACTTTATCCATGTCTAATAAAGTACAAAAGGTTTGCAGGGAGGAAAGTTCTATTTAATTCCATATATTTCCTGCTGTTTAATAGAAAACTCACAACGTCTCTATTCTCCAGGTTAATCTATTTACTGGTCTTCTAAGAATGCCTCACCTGAGACAGGTAATGTTTTATATTTCAATGCAAATAGGAAAATTGTCTATATTTTTGAGCAGAAATTTAATCAATGGCTAAATAATTCTCTTCATATGAAAAATGATATATAGGTAAATCAGCCCCGATATTTATAAAGATTTTATGCAGCAAAATGTCACTCTCACACTTCCCTCTGCCTCTCAAAAAGTTTCCACCACCTCTTCAAGCTCTCCAAGCTTTTTTACATGCTCAGAAGAGGCAGCTGTGATTGAGCATTCAGTCATTGGCTGTGATGTCATCAGTTACATTTATGACTGACAGCTGCTAACTGGAAGAACCAGGAAGCAGAAAGAAAGGTAACAGAATATCAGGCATCATTTCAGGTTAGATTTACATCTCTCAGATTTCTAACTATTTTGTTTTTGGGGGGTTAATTACCTATATACAATTTTATCAAGGGGCGAAGTTGCCTTTTAAAGAAGACAGCATAAAAAATAAAATAAAGGCGCCTATACATAGGCAAACTATGTGTAGACACAAATACACAATGTTTTTCCACCTTTTAATTTTTAACTGCAATATTAAAGTGCCTCCT
Source organism: Hymenochirus boettgeri (assembly GCA_019447015.1). Classification (NCBI taxonomy): domain Eukaryota; kingdom Metazoa; phylum Chordata; class Amphibia; order Anura; family Pipidae; genus Hymenochirus; species Hymenochirus boettgeri. The sequence continues at coordinate 331,665,089 of CM033470.1, forward strand.
CCGGGAAAGTTCTATTCCTGTCCTAGCAGATGACACTTGACATAAATGGCATCAGCTGTAAACAAAATGAATATTAGAGATCCGGAAAAATGTTTGTCTAATCACAAAACTCTCAGGAACACGAGAGGAAAGACAGATATGATTCAATTTCCAAGTCATTTCTGGTCATTTAATTTGTACTGTGAAAACAGGATAAGACCTCTTACGACCAGTAATATGCCGAATAACCATTAAGGTTAGTGGTTAAAGGACAATTATACTTTATTCTCCCATAAGTAGTACCGAAAACATTCTCAAGTTCTCAAGCATGGGTGCTTTACCCAACAGCTGAACATACTTACACTAAGTTTCCATCTGAGATCCAGTACGCTTTCGCAGTGATGTAGCCAATGGGAAGACATGCGCTGCAAAGAAGCCTGTGTTCCTATTGGCTACATTGTGGAATGTCAATGACAGTGGCAGAAAGGAGGAACGGTCCAGAGCGCAACTTTGAGTAAGTATGTCAGCTGTTAGGTAAAGTACCCAGGTGAGTACTTAGAGATTTAGGTCATCATCCTAGATACTATGCAGCTATGGAATGGAGAAAAGGTGAGTATATTTGTCCTTGAAGGCTCTACTTTCAAGGACATCGGAAGTCTCCTGCAGTTTTGATATTTCACGAATCCTGACACGAACTCTAGGAAAAAACTAGAAAATCTTAAGCACTTACCTAAAGAACTGGACTGCTGGTAGATCTCTCCTCCTTGTCATTTTAGAAACCATGATCCTTTGCTTCCTCTCAATACCAGGGACTAAATTAGCACCAAAAGCAATATACCCATTTATTATGAAATATAAGGATATCAGACCTCACCTCAGCCTGAATCATTGTGTTAGTTATGGTGATAGAACTCTTTGGTGAACTTTAATGTCCCTTTTTTTGTTAAATACTTACAGGGAGATTCAATAAAAGTTCTTATCGTTTAAAATGGTGCTAATTTTGCCCCAACCAATCAGAACTTATGCAAGATTTGAAAGCTAACATCTGATTGGTTGGGGCAAAATTACCACCATTTTAAACGATAAGAACTTTTATTGAATAACCCCCTATATTTAATATCCTAATGGTGTATTTAAATCAAAACAGTTAATGTTCAGAATATACATCCATGTTGTAATGTGGAATAGAATATCTTTATGGTCTGTATCTCATCTAAATACTATTGGTTGTTCTTAAACAATAATTCCAAACACAATAAGCAAAGTGTTGCACAAAAACCAACAAACCTTATCTGCACTCCATCGACCTTCATCTCACATACCCGACATTCCACACTGAATTCTCTCATGCCATTATGTCTTTCAAGGACATTCCCTATCAGAGTTTGTAGAGTGCATTGTGAGTGTTACAGCACAATAAGAATTTGTAAAAATGTTTTGCAAAATTCCACGTCTAGTTTCTCCAATCAAAAATGATTCTACAACAGCCAAGAACCAGCAAATATACAGAGAACAGACGTATTCACACAGACATAACAATGAGTGGTGGACAATAGAACATTTTATATTCCTATACGTCTCTAGGGTGGCCTCCTACTTCCAACTTCTTATCACCTCCAACAATTCCAACTCTTATCAAACCTCCAACACGTGCAGCTTAACAATAGTTAAAGTTCTTGTCCTTTAACCTGATATTCCCAACCAATATACTGATGCCAGTCGGTCAGTGGTGGCACCTATATGTCAGCCCAAGTAATCGATTGGCTTATTAAAATCTACTCAAGTTCCACATTATCCGGTTGTTCTTACTGAAGAACAATAGTTATTCTGAAATCATGTGACTGATCCGACCAAAACTTTGGACCAGGAGATTGATTTGCCATAAACAGATACCCCCCAATCTCCCCCATCGCCGGAGGTTCGAATGATTACAGCAGTTTATTGATTGGGAACCAGATCAGGTAAGAAGGAATATTTCTGACAGTGGAGGGCAGTAGAAGGTATAACTTGGATGTTGGAAGGTAACTTGGCAGGCATCATTTGGATGTTGTGATGGCTAGAAGTACAAATCATATTGCAATTCTATTGTATTATCGCACACACATCATAATGTCTTGGTTAAGGTGCCCATACATGACATTAGATGATTGTCCATAGACAAATATTTAATCTATCTAATGTCTGCCTGGTGTATGAGCAGCTTTTAATTAAGGGTGGAACTGATTTACATCTTGCTGTGGCTATAACTGCAACAGGAGATAAAAGGTTCCCATACACTGGAATCTCACTTTGTGGTCTTCCCGTAACATTCCCCAATCCTGCCCTACCCACAAACCTCAAACCTGAGTGGACATTTGAACCGAACAACAAATCTAATGTCTAATGCCACAGTCGTTCTTACCTGCAACTTTCCCCTAGCTGGATACCGCTTTAAGGTTGATTTTACGCCTGTAACATCACTCTTAATGTTACCAGGACAGTCGGTTGTCCAGAACACAGGAACGTCAGAAGGTAAGGACTAGTGAATAGGCCCCATACTATAAACCAGTGACCAACATTGGTGTTAATTAGTAATTGTTGGATTCTCCCACCCAACAATCATACAATAGTTCCCGGAGCCGGCTGTCTCCCTCCCTCTACGTGGCATGACAGCGCAACAGGTTAAGTTAAAAAAAATGTTGCCCCCTGGCAGCCACTATGGTTGTTATAGTGATTCCTATACCACTGTCAATGTTAATATAAACTGTAATATTTTATTCAATGATGTTAATGGTCGGACCTTGGATTTGCTCTCCTTGCTATTTTGCAGGATCTCCATATGGGCACAGGTGGATCTGTCAAGATAAATTGCCCAGTAAGGGATTAACCTACGTCATTATGAGGACGTTCTAATAACATTCCCTGTGTAAGGCTAAGGGGCAATGCAGAGCTCAGCACTGTACAATCCATTTGCCTGGTGTCCGGTGAAAAGCTGGCAGCAGGTAAAGGAAATGATACAGTTCACATGAACAGAGTTAACACATGGTCAAAGACCCAAAGCAAATGTCAAGCAGAGGCCACAGGACTGACATCGCCCTCTGATAAGGTGGATTCAGTGTCTGGTTTCTTAAATTACACAAAACAATCACAAGGAATTTTTATATCTAACACAATCATAGCAATGTCTATGGGAAACCTTAAGAGTAAGAGGCATTTTAAAGAGACTCACCAGTTAATAGCTGGGGATCCAAGGCTGAGACTTGCAATACCAACAGCAGAGGTTACACCTGGGGAAAGCAAACTGATAGCTTCCCATTGACAATACTAGGAGATGCCCAGGATCAACACTTGCATGGAAAGTCCAAACTCTGCATCTGACTGTGAACTGTTACAAACCAGTAATAAGCGATACCCCAGGTTTCTAAACAGGCCCCATATAGTCTTAGCAATTTGGAACTTCCGAGATTTGCAGACAAAAAGATCCTTAGCTCTAAAACAACATTTCACAGACAGTGCAACTTCTACAAATCCCAGGTATCTAAGAAGGTAACGACATCTGATAGAATGTTCTACAGTTACTGGTGACTTTACACTAGGGACAGAACATGAAACTGATTAAAGGTCTGAATTCTCTAAGGTATTTACAATCCAATCAATTTCTTTCTTGTCCGTTACAGAGCAGACAGCCACTAAAGATAAGGGGAGGACAAGGGAGCTGAGCCTAACTAAGCAAACACTAATCTAAACAGGGAGTAGCCAAGATAAGCCTGACATTTGAAACTGATACCGGACAAGTTTCTACCCAACGTTTAACACACCTTACTGACAGATGTAATGTATACCAGTTATTCACATTGGATTCTGTGCTTCAGGACATCAGATAAATTAGTGGATTGCACTGGGAAGATTCCTATACTTGCTCACCTGTCCTAAAGGACAATAAATTGTACCAACTTTTGGTGTGATGCTGCTGAGTTGGTATAAATTCTAGCTATGCAACATCTGTGATAACTATCCCTGGCCAAATAAATAATATATATTTTATTGGTAATATGCAGCACTTCACTTTTAAAAATCAGATCTGTATATGAGATCCCTCATAATTTCCATCTCCACTTGACTTACTCAGTCCTTCCATGGGCCAAACCACTTTCTCCACCAGGTTTCCAGGAGCTGTACAGATCCCCCTTGGGATAAATTGGAATACATTTCTTTAGTTCAATTATATATTTTGATAGACAGTCAATCAATGTCAAGATAGAACAATGACTGAAACCTATTCGATTCCATTTTGAAATATAACTAATTGGCTTTACAACAGAAATGTGTTGATTATTAGTGCTGTACATTACCAAAGTGATTTTTAAGCGGTGATTGTACATACCTTAAAAACAACTGGTGCTGTCTCTAGTCCAGTTTACCATGGTGCTCTATAGCTGATCATTTCAGCCACATAAAGTTCTATAACAGTATTTGTAAATAGAGATTCTTAATAAAGGATCTTGAGAAGAAGAGAAGCAATTTATTCAAAGGCAGTTTTAAGATATGTATTATGGTCCAGATCCTCGTCATAATGAGAAAGATCTAAATGTAAAGTATCATTATTAAAACCTTGTCCCAGTATAATTCATACGGCCAATCCCCTTTGAAGATAATGGGAAGAGAGATTCACAAAAGTTTTCATTAAACTTCGCAAGAGAAAAAAACCTCCTGTTTGCAAACAGAACCCAAAACATTGGTCTGCGCTCCCCATTCCACGTGGATAAACCCATTCCATAGAGGTCTATCCAGGGTTACCTCCCTGCATAAAGTGAATCAGTGATTAGGCTGTAAGGCAAAAAGAATGATTGATCGACAAAGGGGTACGAGAAACGTAACCCAAGAGACAAGAACAAAGGTCTCCTTAGCACAATGAATGAACCTCAGAATCCTTTAGCATTTCTCGGTATCAGAAAAACTATTCAAGCACAGCAGGTCTAATCCGCCAACAGCTAAAAAAAGCCGGAACCTAAATACCCTCCGCATACATTTTGTAGTCCATTAAGCTGTAAATGAGTTTAATTGCTAGTTTACAAAGGGCATTAAAGGATTCCTCTTCACTTTTAATAAATAAGGTGCACGCAGGAAAAAGCAGATAAAGCTAGATGTCCACAACAGGCCAGGGATTGCTGACTCGCTCTCATGCTCTCCATGACCCATGACTGCCAATGCTGGGATACAATGGATGAAGAGGTGGATGTTGCAGACCACTGAGATAAAGTCCTTAGCCTACAAAAAGACATCAAACAGCTAAAATAATGCACCCAGGTCTTAAACACTATGCTATTAAAGGAATAGCATAGAAAAAAACATTGTTAATAAACTCCTGCCTTTGTATTTAATGATGCCCTGGTACCTATGTAATGCAAAACGCAGTTTTATTGGTCATATACAGCGCTCAAATTGCTTCCTTTGTCTCAGATTGAAACCTTAACATTTCTTTATTATTGGCCTACATATAAGACCACAAGACTTGTTAATTGTAAGCCTGCTGTTAAAGGGGTACACAATGGGGGTTCATTGCTGTACACGTAGAAGTGATCAGTCACCCTCAAACAGGATGCTAAATAGTGGGTTACAGTGGTTTGTTTTGCACACAGAAATTCCACCTTTGGCAAAAACATAAAAACATAATGGGAGCCTGAAATCCATGTAATATTTCCGAAGGGAAAATCTGCCTATCTGTCTGATATTAAAGACATTGTACTCCCATATATCTCTATGCTAAACTTACTTTGTTACAATATTATTATTGGACATGAAGATTGGGTTTTTACCCGATTTCCTTGACCTGTAACATTTTTTTTTTCAGGTTACGCACACAGAATAATTATTATTACTCCCCAAAATGGGAGGTAGGAATACCATACAATAATAGATTCAGGGCAGAAATAGATAGGGGCATATTTATAAAGAAACGATGTTAGCGCAAAAAAATTACCGCCGCACATCGCGGCCGTCGAAATATCGCTCGCCGTTATAAATACGGCGATAGCGCTTATTTCCGCCGCGATGTGCGGCGGTAATTTTAAGCCCTGAACTTACAGTATCGCCGCGAAGGGACTTAAAATCCCTCCCCGACGCCGCTCCTAAGGGGCGGGGGATACGCCCACCCGCCCACACCCCCGCGGCGGCAGCGGCGACCACCCCCCCGCTTCCCAGCAGCCCCTCCCAACCCGTTCCCCCTCTCGCGGCAATTCGGAACGGGAGGCTAGGAGGGGCTGGCCGGGAAGGGCCGCAAGGTGGTCGTGACCACCCGCCGCGCAGCCCCTCCCCGGCAACCCCTCCAAGCCCCCCGCCCCGGCCGCCCCCGGGGAGGGGACAGGAGGGACCGCTGGGGGGGTGGAGGGGGGTCCCGCAGCTCGAACCGACCCTCCTCCCCGGCCCTTACAAGGGCCCTTGCGGCACTGACAGGTGCCTTTGGCGGGGGTCCCGCAGCTGAAACCGGGACCCCCAGTGCGTCTCTTAAAAGAGCCCTTGGGCGACGTCTTCTTTCTTCCAGTCCCGGCGACACAAGCTCCGCCGGGTTGGGAGGGGCTGCTGGGAAGCGGCGGCGGCGGCGGGTGGTCGCCGCTGCCGCCGCGGGGGGTGTGGGCGGGGTGGGCGTGTCTCCCGGGGCGGGTGCGACCACCCGCCGCGGATTGCCTGCCCATCCCCGCCGCGGGAGGTTAGTATCGGCTGACTTCGCCACCTACAAGGTGGCGAAGTAAAACAGCCGATACTAGCCGAGCGAAACCAGTACCGCCGCTTTATAAATAGAAGCAGCGGTAACAGGTAAGTATCGCCGCGAAAGATTAACGCTTCGTTAACTTTTCGCGGCCTTTTCGGACCTTTATAAATCGCGGTAAACACGATTTATGCGTTAATGTCCGCGAAAACGGCCGCGAAAAGTTAACGAACCTTTATAAATATGCCCCATAATCTTGAAGTGGCCCTTCAATTGTCAGTCATAAATGTCTAAAGAAAGATCAACAGCACACACATTTGTAAGCGTAGTTCTTATATCCTACTCACTATTGCTGTGTTTAAACGGCATGTCCCCCCTTTAAAACAAAAATGTCAATTGTCCAGTTCCCTGCCCCCAACCCTAACTGATATATTTTGCACTTTATTACCTGCATTACTAACTAGATATCTAAGGATAATTATTCTCCCCATTCTGGCAGAGTAAGCTGGCTCCTCCCTTCATGCAGACAATTAAGGCTGTTTCCCCTGCTGCCTCCTCTGCACATGCTCAAGCTTATAAAAAGCTTGTTGAGCAGAGGGAGGAAAGGAATAGAACTTATCATTAAATATCTCGTTACAAATGCAATGGAATAAACTGGTAAAAATAGCAGTTGGGGTTGCAGGCAGATAACTGACAAGTCACCAGATTTTTTTGTTTTATGCACCGATATAACATTGGTTAGCTCCAGAACAGGAGCGGTGTGAGCCTGTTGGTGCATCACCTTGATAGAATTAAATACATTGATCAAAATGAAAGCATGTTTTGTTTTACTCTCCTGTAGAACAGTTCACCTAGTGCTAGGCTGAAAACCCCTTTAATCATGTCTTATTCTCAAACACTACCAGTAGAGGGCGCACCAGGGTGGATGAAAAAGGCACTGAATGGCCACAGGGGATGTCAGTAGTTTGGATTATTATTTGGACATTACCAGGGGATTTGTTTTTATTGGCCAGTCCTATGAATTTTCTACAGCCATCCACTAATTCTTATCCCTACTGTATAAGTTCGCAGACACTGTGAAGAATTAAAAAAATATTTCTACGTTCTACAAGAATAAGAACAATGTATATGAATCCCCTATCTGATACATTTCCTGTGGTTAACAGATTGATTGCATTAAATGTGTTTTTAATTTCCCCATAAGCAGTTGAGTTGTGTTGAGTTGTGTATCCAATGTAAACCTACATGCGACTGAGGAGCCCTTGGGCTTTACGAAGCATTTTAAGTCACATTCATGAACCAGCTGTCCAAACCATAGAGGGCATAAAACCCTTAAGCACCTCCCACACAAATAGCGACTACACTTTCTTTAACTGTATTTAAAGGGGTATTGCTTTTTCGCAATGCCGCAAAGAGACGCAGTATTTTATGCCCGTGTATGCATTTTACGAACGTGGTGTACGATAAGGACCTGCTGTAAAATACTGATACCGCACTGTATAGCCTATACAATTCCAACTGTACAAACAAGGTACCTATCCGACACCTCGGGTTTATAAATACTGCCCATAAAGACTAATGGAGGTGATAGTTCAGGCCGATTATTGACGAGACGGATCGATCCTAGCTGTCTTTGGCCCTGTTGTTAAGTAACAGTTCATCTTACAGTAAGTTGGGCCAAAATAATGGTGGCACGTCTTTAAAGGGCATGTCTACCCACCAACTATAATTTGCCCCACTGCTGGCCCCACTGTGCAGTGTTAAAAGATCCTTACCTTTCCTTTTTGCTCCTTATGTTTGTCCTGCACAGCCTGATGAAAGTCCAGAAAAATGAAGAGTAGGAGCTGTCTGTGTGAAATCCATACCTGCCTCTTCCTGCTCCTCTTAGAGGCCTCTGGCATGCACAGTGAAGCTCTCTCCCCTTTCTCCCCCCTCTGGATCCCTCCTGGCTGCATCCATACTGGAAAAAAAAAATCCTGTAAAGGTAAGAAATCCCCTCAAGCGTAGAGAGTTCCCATGGCTGCTCTTCTGCATGGATCAGCAAAAAGGCCAGACTGGCAGCCACGTCAGTGATTGGCGATGCTTTAGCCAATCACAGGAGCGGATCCTATTTGAGTCCCTTCTGCTTGTCTATCGTTCATAGAAAAGGCATGGAAGACATAATGCGGCGAAGGAACGAAGGCTGGTAAGTACATTTCGAAAGCTTTAAAAGATATAAACCTCTCGAGGTCGAAGAACGGGCGACCAACATCATGGTCGTGGGCTCCTGCAAAAACACTGCAGATTTTTCAGCCTCGTGTGCTCACACGCCCGGTCCACAGGCGAAGGTAAAGGAACAGGTTTTCAGATATTGATGTAAATGTTATGTTTGTACTGAGTAACAAATATCCATATCCATACATACAGTATAAATACACACACACACACACACACACACATATGTGTAGATACTGCCCGATTTCACAGTAAAAGAGCAAAGCATTGTGGCCATTGTGACCTATAGACACTCCCAGTTGGGATTTAGGAATAATAGAGAAACTAGAATAGGAGGGTTAACCTGGAAATAAAGCAATCAGGGAGTATTTCCCCTGATTTTAAACCAAAGACTTCCCTTATATCTGAACCATGGTCATTTATCAAAGTCCAACTAGATAAAGAACTGGGGACAAAATAGCATTTTATTAGATCTATTTACAAAAGGGATTCCTATAGTAACCAGAGCATATTTAAGGAGTTGCAATAGAATCACTATATTTCTCTTAGTTCAGGGATTTTTGATAAATGACACCCAACATGCCCATAGCTAGCATACGTTTTAGCAACCTCAAATGGATTGGTGATGCAGGCTTGAATGGGTAAATTTATCTTTTTATTATCCAAGGAAGGTTATATCTGTGTATTCAATTAGATCAACTGGACTTGAAATGTAGTTCTTGAAGACGTTTCGCTACTGGTCTACACCGCTCCTCTTCTTGCTCACTGTCACCTGGTCTACACTGCTCCTCTTCTTGCTCACGGTCACCTGGTCTACACTGCTCCTCTTCCTGCTCACTGTCACCTGGTCTACACTACTCTTTTTCTTGCTCACTTTCTGCTCACTGTCACCTGGTCTACACTACTCTTTTTCTTGCTCACTTTCACCTGGTCTACACCACTCCGCTTCTTGATCACTGTCACCTGGTCTGCACCGCTCCTCTTCTTGCTCACTGTCACCTGGTCTACATTGCTCCTCGTCTTACTCACGGTCACCTGGTCTACACTGCTCCTCTTCCTGCTCACTGTCACCTGGTCTACACTGCTCCTCTTCCTGCTCACTGTCACCTGGTCTACACTGCTCCTCTTCCTGCTCAGTGTCACCTGGTCTACACTTCTCCTCTTCCTGCTCACCGTCACCTGGTCTACACTGCTCCTCTTCTTGCTCACCGTCACCTGGTCTACACTGCTCCTCTTCCTGCTCACTGTCAGCTCGTCTACACTGCTCCTCTTCTTGCTCACCGTAACCTGGTCTACACTGCTTCTCTTCTTGCTCAGTGGTACCTGGTCTACACTGCTCCTCTTCTTGCTCATTGTTACCTGGTCTACACTTCTCTTTTTGCTCACTGTAACCTGGTCTACCCTGCTCCTCTTCTTGATCACTGTCACCTGGTCTACACCGCTCCTCTTCTTGCTCACTGTCACCTGGTCTACACTGCTCTCTACACTGCTCCTCTTCTTGCTCACCATAACCTGGTCTACACTGCTTCTCTTCTTGCTCAGTGGTACCTGGTCTACACTGCTCCTCTTCTTGCTCACTGTCACCTGGTCTACACTGCTCCTCTTCTTGCTCACGGTCACCTGGTCTACACTGCTCCTCTTCCTGCTCACTGTCACCTGGTCTACACTGCTCCTCTTCCTGCTCAGTGTCACCTGGTCTACACTTCTCCTCTTCCTGCTCACCGTCACCTGGTCAACACTGCTCCTCTTCTTGCTCACCGTCACCTGGTCTACACTGCTCCTCTTCCTGCTCACTGTCACCTCGTCTACACTGCTCCTCTTCTTGCTCACCATAACCTGGTCTACACTGCTCCTCTTCATGCTCAGTGGTACCTGGTCTACACTGCTCCTCTTCTTGCTCACTGTTACCTGGTCTACACTTCTCTTTTTGCTCACTGTAACCTGGTCTACCCTGCTCCTCTTCTTGTTCACTGTCACCTGGTCTAAACTGCTCCTCTTCCTGCTCACTGTCACCTGGTCTAAACTACTCCTCTTCCTGCTCACTGTTACCTGGTCTACACCGCTCATCTTCCTGCTCACTGTCACCTGGTCTTAACCACTCCTCTTCTTGCTCATGGTCACCTGGTCTACACCAATCCTCTTCCTGCTCACTGTGACCTGGTCTACACCGCTCATCTTTCTGCTCACTGTCACCTGGTCTACACTGCTCCTCTTTCTGCTCACTGTCGCCTGGTCTACATTTCTTATCTTCCTGCTCACTGTCGCCTGGTCTACACCGCTCCTCTTCTTGCTCACTGTCACCTGGTCTACACCGCTCCTCTTCTGCTCCTCTTCTTGCTCACTGTCACCTGGTCTACACCGCTCCTCTTCTTGCTCACTGTCACCTGGTCTACACCGCTCCTCTTCTTGCTCAGAGTCACCTGGTCTACACTGCTCCTCTTCTTGCTCACTGTCGCCTGGTCTACACTGCTCCTCTTTCTGCTCACTGTCGCCTAGTCTACATTTCTCATCTTCCTGCTCACTGTCGCCTGGTCTACACCTCTCCTCTTCTTGCTCACTGTCACCTGGTCTACACCGCTCCTCTTCTTGCAAAATTTAAATACTCACAAGCACAATGGGATATGTGAGAGAGATTATTCATAAAACAAAAGGCGACACGAATCACGGTGACCATCATATTTGGTGGGATGGTGGGTGACCAGTGTATTGTACTTATTATTAATTAGCACACCTTTCAGCAAATCCCCTACCTAACAGAACATAACAAGCTGAAAAACAAATTTAAAGGTAATGTTTCATGCCCCTGAGACTCCAAATGAATCCCGGCTTCTTCTCCCTGCTCTTTATGCACTTGCACGGATCACTGGTAAGACCGAATGATTGATATGGGACTTGCTGCGCTGACCATGGCAGCAATATACCAGATGACTATTCATTCACAGGGTCCCAAGGGGGGTGGACCTCCCACCTCTTGCGTCGGGGCGGGTAGGGCCATAGGGGGGCCATTACAGATGTGACAAAACTTGGCATGCTCGTGACTGTTGTAGCGTCTGGGCTGCCTGATAAGAAACCTGACCCTGTAGAGGTGGTGTGCTGATAGGTTTTAGGTCTAGAATGCTAGTGAAAGGTAAACACACTCCTATACAGGAACTCATTACTAAAAATCCCATCAATCACAAAAGATAAAGTTCATATGGGTTTAGTTATAATCGTGTATAAAACTCAATGTGTATTTAACAGAGTAATTGTGAGAACATCAATCAAGCAACCTCACCAACCCTGATGGTCCATAAATACAGATTGAAAACCTTCCTATAGTTTCACGTTTTGACTGATAACCAAAGTTTCACTTTCTAAAGGAAAGATTAGGGAAAAAATTATGTAAATCCGGGCTTGATTTCCACCAGGACAGCTGTCCCTGTGCACCATAATTCTGTCATTCTTAACTGTTAATTGTTTTGTAGAAAGATTCTGTAGGAGGGCTTGTCTCTCTCTATACACAGAACACACCACCAGTCTGGACTGCCTTGTTAGGTAAGCCGATAAGTATATCTATAGTGCCTGATACTAGTATGTACGGTCATTTTGTGGTTTGGGAGTCTCCTCTTTGTGAATTTTACACATCTGCCTGCTGAAGCTCATTCCCCCCTGCCAGCTTAATCTAATGACTTTTATCAAGTGATGTGGAGACAAAATACGAATCAGGTGTTAAAGGACCATCGGGACCTATAACCGAAAGCGAACGGCCACTGGAAGGAACTCTCACAAGCGTAACCAATGTCACAGCCAAACTGGCAGGAAAACGGGACAAATTTATGAGAGGAAAATATAATCATTCCAATGTTCCATCATCAACTCAGTTTAAGTTTCCCTCCACTGCCAAAAGTCCTAGGGAACAAATATTTCTATATCGAGGACCATGTCCCTCAATAATCAATCAACAAACGTGGACAGAAGTTGGAATATATGAGATACCACCCATGTTACAACTTCTCCCCCGGAGTGTTGTCGGAGCTTGGGAAGAAGTTTTTCCCATATGGGATACACTCAATCCTGGGCCATGAGGAGTTTGTTTTAATACAGGAGAACCTGGATTCATATCTCATTCTTCTTAAGGTGTTCATATTTACAAATAATCAGAATCCATCTTACCCTATCAACCAACAGCAAGGGGAGCTGAACTATTACACACAGCTTTTTCTACGTCCTCCACACGGTCCTGTTAACAACAGCCATACAGTAACCCCGTTGAAAAAACCTTTTTTGGTCTGGTACATGAGGAGAACCTATCTATAATCCCCCTCATGGTGCCAATCGCACTGAAACTCATGGGAGCTCGTATTTCGGTTCAAATTTAATTATATGGAAGAATAGGACACAGATCCATAATGTGATCGTCTGTCTTCTCTTGTCTGAATTTATTTTACATATTTATTTCCCTCCTTTAAGAATGTTTCTAATAAGGATTTATAAAGTTTGCGATAAATAGGGAACCATCACATATCTTCACTTTTCATGGCTGTGGTTAATTTTTTGATTATATAATGTGTGAAGAATTTAACTAATCCTATAAGAAGACTCACACACTTTCAGCTGGGAAACCATGAGGGCAAAAATGGACTAAAAAAGCAAATAGAAGCAAAGCTGCATGAATGAAATATATGATCGTATGTACAGATGTGTTTCTGTTTTAAGAGGTTGGTGGAAAATCCTCACTTTAGTAATAATTTAGACTACGAGTGCAATTTAATATATATCATATTATATGTTTATAGTTAGATTTGTAATAGAATCATATTGTACGTAATAGCTATAGTTAGTTCCCCGTACAGATTTATGTTGAATAAAGACATACGTCCATCCAGTCCACCTCATCATAGCAATAATCCTCATTTTCCTGCCTAACTGTTCATCCAGAGGAAGACAAAAAACCCCCAAAATTTATGAATGGGGAAAAAATTCCTTCCTGACTTTCCAAGTGGCATTGGGAAATACCTGGTTACAGAGGTTCTGTGACATCTTTATGATTGTTTACTCTTTGGAGCCAATAGTATAGAGCATCGCCAACCACAAATGAGTGTTACATATCTCACGCATTTCATACCCATCCCCCCACTTGTATTTTTGAACTGCTGTCCCACCACCATAGTATTGTAAGCTCTTCGGGCAGGAATCTATGCCCTATTGCCCAAGCGTTAGCCATAAGTTATATATATGTAGAATTGATATTTTTATTTTTATCGGTATAGAATGCTTGCACTTATCCCCTTGTTTGCATACTCTGAAGGCAACGCAAATAGAAGGAGGCCGCTCCGTACCATTGTTTTGTACAATCCCAGATATAGAGCAACACCAGCATCTAGTACAGATATGGAAGGGGTTCAATCTAGTCTATCTATCTATCTAATCTGTCTGTCTGTCTTCATCTATCTATCTACTCATCTACTATCTATCCTATCTAATCTATCTATTATCTATTTATCTATCTATGCATCATCCTATCTATCTTAATCTATCTATCGTATCATCATTTCTATCTATCTATACTTCTTACTATCGATCTATCTATCTATCTATTATATTCTATTTCTATCTATCTATCTATCTATCTATCTATCTATCTATCTATTCTACTATTTATCTATCTTCTCTATCTAATCTTCATCTCCTATCTATCTATTACTATCATCATCTAGCTATCTTATCTATCTTCTATCTCTCTAGTCTATCTATCTAATCTATCTAGCTACTCATATCTATCTCTTCTATCTATCTCATCTATCTCTATCATCTATCATTTATCTATCTATCTTCTATCTACTCTATCTATCTACGGTATTTTCTATCTATCCTATCTATATCTATCTAGTCTCTATCGTATCTCTATCTAATTCTATCTATCTATCTCATCTATCTTCTATCTGATTTATCTAATTTATCTCTCTATCTATCTATCTACTTCTATTTATCTATCTATCTCACTATGTATCTTCTAACTATTCTAATCTAGTCTATCTCTCTATCTATCTAGCTACTCTCTATCTATCTATCTAGTCGATCTAATCTATCTAATCTCTCTATCTAATCTATCTATCTATTCTACTCTATCTATCTCTACTATCTCACTCATCTCTCTATCTCCCTTCGATCTATCTTCTATCATCTCTACTCTCTCTCGTCTCTCCTATCTATCTATCTATCTATCTATCTATCTATCTATCTATTACTCTATCGTCTCTCTCTCTCCATCCATCAAAACCTCTCTCTCTCCTAGTCTATCATCTATCTATCTCTCTCCTATCTTCTCCTTCTATCTCTCGTATCTAGTCTATCTTCTACTCATCTATCTCAATCTCTCTCTCCTCCTATCGCTCTTCTACTCATCATCTATCTATCTATCTCTCTCTTCTCTCTCTCTCTATCTATCTATCTATCATCCTCTCTATCTATCTATCTACTATCGACTTCTATCTATCTATCTATCTATCTACTCTATCTCTCTCTCTCTACCTCTCTCTATCTATCTCTCCATACTATCTTCTCTTCTACTCATCTATCTCTTCTATCTATCCTATCTATCTCTATCTATCTATCTATCTATCTAATCTTCTATCTAGCTAGCTATCTATCTATCTAGCTATCGACTCTATCTATCTATCTACTATCGCATTATCTATCTATCTATCATCTATCTATCGCTCTAGTCTATCTTCTATCTATCTCGAATCTATCCGCTCTCTCTCTATCTATCCATCTATCTATCTATCCTATCTTATCTATCTACAGTCTAGCTACTCTATTCTATCTGCAATCTATCTGTCCTGTCTATCTATCTATCTATCTATCTATCTCATCTATCTATCTCTATCTATCTCATATCTATCTATCTCTCTCTATCTATCTAATCTATGTCTATGCTATCTTCTATCTCTATCTATCCTCTCATATCTATCTATCTCTATCTATCTATCTATTCTATCTCTACTTCTATCTATCTATGCTATCTATCTAATCCTCTATCTATTATCTTCGTCATCTATCTATCTACTTCAAATCGCTCTATCTATCTAGTCTAATCTATCTAGCTCTCTCTCTCTATCTAATCGTTCATCTATCTATTATCTATCTATCATCTTATCTATCTATCTATCTATCCTATGCTCTCTCTCTCGCTTCTATCTTCATCTATCTAAACTAACTATTCCTCCTCTCTATCTTCTATCTCTAGAATCTATCTATCTATCTATCTCTCTATCGATCTATCTATCTATCTATCTTCACTCCTCTCTCTCCTCTTAGCTTCTATATCATCTACTAACTATAAATATCTCTCTCCTCTCTATCGTACTATCTCTAATATCTATCTATCTATCTATCCTATCTATCTATTCTATCTATCTATATATGTTTTTTCTATTATCTATGCCTGTCTATCTATATTTCTATCTATCTATGTCTGCCTATCTATGTATAATATCTCGATGATCTTTCAAATCGATCTGCATACAGTATAGGTCTCTATCTATCTATTTATCTGTCCTGTTTTTTGTCTTGTACCATGTTATTATCTGTAATATTTTATTGGTATAGAAAGAACCGGTAAAAATGAAGCCATGTTAGGTCAGAAGCCTTGTCTTGGAAGGAATGTCAAATGTGATTTATGTGAACATTTGGGACCAGATTTCTGTATTTAGATGCATTCACAGAACACAAAGGTTACATTAAGCTGCTGTTGTTGCTCTCACTCCTCGATTTTCAAACAACTCTCAAAACGCAGCAAAATCATCCTAGAGGGACATAGGAGGGTGAGACATGCATCATTCCACCAAACAGGAATAAGGCCAAGACACAGAAAACAAAAGAAGAAAGGCAAATGAACCATGACATAGCTGACACAAGAGAAACTCACACCAAACAATTGAGCTCCCAAGTGCATGTAATAGGCAGCAAAAATTAATTTATTTATACATAACAGACACAGAAAATAGCTACACATGTCTGAAACGTTTTCCGTGCCCACAGGGCGGCCCTTCATCAGAGAACCAACATACAGGCTACTTGATCAAACTGTATTTAGGTGCCACACTATATTGTTAATTAAAATAGAACCCTTCCTCTAGAAGATGGAGGAAGCTAGAACAGTTAAAAAACCCATACCTACGAAACACCAATTACAGGTACTACCCACAGAATAGCCCACATTGTAAAAGAACACACAAAAAAAAGTCCTACATACAAGTATAAATATGTAATCATAAATACACAAATTGTATTCTTAGTAGACAGTATATAGCCATAATTGCAACTGGTATAATCAAAAACAGCATGTATTATGAAAACCACAATAAGTATTAGAAAATAAAGATGGCAAGGGTATAATGTTTGGATGAAGGAGGTAAATACAAGCAGGGAAAACAAAGGGTGGAAACTTCGACATTTATATGTATATAGACACAAAGAGTATGTAGATCAGAAAAAGATGTAATGGCCCCACAGAAAGTAGAGGTCCGATATGAAGACATTAAAAAAGGGGCTACAATAGCCCTAAAAGAGCGTAAAGTCGTGGTGTCATCAAAAATGAATTTAAAAGGCCTCCGGAGCAACTGATTTTCCCAAACAAATACACCATCTAGCTCTTGTTTTAGTAATACAGCTAAACGATCAACCTCTTCCTTAATGGAGAACAGAATTCTATTGTATACCCTAGTATAGGAAAACTTTGAAACAGTCCGACCCATTACAACACTCAATAAAGTGCTGACCATTGGACTGGACCAATCAAGTTTCTTAGGACAACGAGTTCCTGAATACGATTGCCTACAAATGACATAATCGTGCATGCACAACGTTGGCGACCCTCCCACTTCAAACATGTGATGAGATAACAATATAACTAGTGTTACAGTTTGAATATATTCTTTTGATTTTAAATTTTCGGTTAGTACAACCTTACTGGTGAACCAAGTTACCAAGTGAGTTAAAAACGTGACACAAACAGTACAACCTCAGACTGAGAGAACATTAAAAGTACCTGGTAGTTGAAGACCAAGTGTGGTGGCTTAAGATTTTCCCTTGAATGTCTGGGAGATAAATAGTTTCGTTAGAGTGGGAGATTTCTTAGGGACAGCTATTATAAAATCCTTTCGGACTACATCATCCACAAAAAGATGATCCCCAATGAACAAAACTGTAATTTCCTTAATTGCATATCAATTATTTTGGTAATATTGAGGGCTCGAATCTAGTTGAAAAAACAATGGGGAGGACAATACATTAAGAATGGTGACTTAGTTCGTGCCGATCCTTCTTTGATTATTGTCCCTAGGTTCCTCATAAGGAGTTCAGATCCTTGGGGATTCTAATGCTTTCCTAAGGCATTCCTCATTCATTATGAGTTTGGAGTAAACCTGTCTCAAGGTCTATTTTAAGAGTTCTGAGAGGCTTCATTACAAAAGGAATTCACCTCCGTACTGCAGTTCCTTAGATGCAGAGAGAACTGACTACGGGAATACCCCTAAGATATGAAATGGATGGCTAGAAACAGCCTTAAGATATAAGGTTTAACCACCACAGCAATGCCTTACGATACATAGAGTAGTTTAGGAATATGTCCTTAGGTAAAAAACACAACAATATCTAAAAGGCCATGCTAGTTCCTCATATTCTTGTGTAAAACCAAATTCAGTGTTATCTGGTATTTAATTCAGCTAAAAAAAGTTCAAGTTTCCTTAGTACCAATTCTACTATGATAATGACATCAATCTTTATATCGGTTATATAAGTTAATAAATGGAAAGAATGTGGACATTATATTTGCCGAATACATATGGGTTTCCTCCCACCAAGCCTCCGTACAGTGTTGCATACAATGGGGGCGCATTCCCCCCCATCGCAGCCCCCCTGTACTTGGTAGAAAGAACTAAACTGCTCATGAAAGGTGAAACAAATTAGAGTGAGTGGAGAAAAGAGCCTGACGAGCTTCAAGAATAAGATACGTAATTAAGATCTTTAGAATATTTTCCCGTATACATTGAACCAGCAGAAGAAAGGCCTTTCGGGAACCATGTCCATACCTGTACGTGTCAGAGAAAGCAATCAAAGGTGATTATTGGCCTTTACTTTGTACATTATGGCCTGTAGTGCCCATGGATTCCTGCTACCATCATGTAACTTACTGTTGGACATGAGGTAAATAAAGTAAATGTAACACCAGCAGACTGTACCACCAAATTTCTATGCAGTAACATTCAGAAGAACATGCACCAACCACTGATAAGACGCCATATACAAGAGGTTTGAGCAGAGTAGCCAATCATCAGCAATGCTGGCATTGAATTCTGACTGGGGAAGTCTGTGGTCAGTAGGTCTGTGAAAATGAAGGTGAAGTTCCCTCAGCTCCCAAGCTGGTACTGAATTTAGGTGGACAATTATGTCTGACGGATCCTGCACTGGGTCTGCGGCCCCCTCATCCTCGCCTTTCAGTGGGCCTAGAATGTATTCAGTCTTTGTTATCATATGGGTGAAACATGAGGCTAGCTGGGAATGTATCCGGGGATTGCCTCTATTGAAAACCTCTCAAATGCTCCTTAAGAACTTTAAATGCCTATAAAACTATTAAAATTCCTACATAAGGACCAGTACCAACAAGGAGTGGAAATACCTATAATATAATAGCAAGGTACCTCCATCATCACCTTCATACATATTCCTTTCACAGCTTATTTTTTCTTTGGGTAAAGAGTCCAAACATAAAGCTTTCCGAGTAATCAATGACTACATGGCCCTAGCATAAATACTCAAAGCAAAAGTCTTTTAGTATTAACTTTGTATTGTTGTGTTTGTTATTGACACAGCTCTCGAGTCTAATTCAAGTTTTACCTGTGTGCATTTAAATCTGCAAGCAACCACATCAGAAGTTTATCTTAAGCTAGACACACACGTACACATAATTAAGACCCGACCTACTGTGACATCATGTGTTTACGGCCTAGGTCATCCAGTTATAATCAGGTGTTGTAAGAGCCTGTCATTCAGTTATATCATGATTAAGCCTGTCATTAGTATTAATCAATGTTTAGACCAATGTCATCAGTATAATCAGTGATTAGCAAATTCATGTCTTATCGACGAATCAGTGTAGCCGCCAGTCTATATCAGTGATTCGCCATTGTCTTTCGTTTAGTAATGAGTGTTTAGACTATGTCATGAGTGATACAATCAGTGTTTTAGCCATACAATAGTAAAGACTGTCTACTCATGTTTATATAGCTTCTAGTCGGTATTAGCCATGTCATCAGTTATAATCAAGTGATTAGCCATCAGTTTTAACATGTTCATGTTATTATAATCAGTGATTAGCCATGTCATCAGTTAATCATGTTACCTGGTATAGTACTCTAACATTGATTAACATGTGCAGTTATAATGAGTGTTTAGCTATGTCCATGAGTGATAAATCATAGTGTTTTTAGGCATGTCAATCAGTATAATCAAGTGATATTAGCATGTTCATCAGTTATAAGTCAAGTTGATTAGCACATGTTATCATTATAAGATCAGTGGTTAATTACTATGTCATCAGTTATAGAATCAGTGATATAGCCATGGTACATATTATAAAAGTGTTTAGCTAGTCCTCAGTCAGTTATATCAGTGCTTTAGCTATGTCATCATTTTTATATCGTGATTAGCAAGTCATCAGTTCTAATCATGTGGTGGTTTAGCTATGTCAGCAGTTATAATCAAGATGATTCAATACAATGTCATCAGTTTATAAGTTAGAATGGACAACACTTCCTGGCATGTGCCATTGAAGGCGGTGAGGAGTGGTGTGGCAAAGGACGGGTTATGAGCGGCATGCCTGATCAGATGGGGTTAGAGGCGTGACTGGTTTGTTCCGGTGTGAAGGGCTTGCTAAGACCTGGTATTTGGATGGGAATTTTCCCTCCCCAGAACAGGGAAGCCAGTAACCATAGGCTGAATAACTGGTGCTGACAGACTGTGTCCTAAGGGGGCGGTTTGAGTCCATTTTATGTGCTCCTGGCCCTTAGGTTTTAAGTGTGGAAAGGGAGAATAGTTTGGGAACTGTGGGTCAGGGGAAGAAATCTGTTTATTTTACTCTTCTGTGTGTGTGGTGTGTGAAGCGTGTCATGTCTTAATGTAATACATGTTTTGTGCGTGTCCTTTGTATGTTCTTTAGCTACCATGTGTATGATGTATGGCGTGTTCCATATATATTTACAAAGAGTAACACAATATCACCTAGGCATATCGATATCAACCCCCTGTATGGGGAGGGGTAAACAAATCAACTATAAAATTTTCCCAGCTTTTCGGGTTACTTTCATACACAGGTACCCATGGCCCACGCTTGTTGATGGTATATCCCAGCAAAATGCCAATTATCTTACGAGACGCGGCCGTTCACATGCGTGGTCCTGGGGGCTGCCCAGCCAAAAAACTTCGCTTGGTTCGTCGTACTCACAAGGATCATAAGAACAGTGGCGGTTTTGGCTACACACACTGTATGACCCATAAGTCCAAGTCGTATACGGACCAAAACTGTTATTGGTACATACAGAGAACAGGAATAACGCCGCACACCAACAACCACACGTTCCGAATCCTATCCTAGCCATTACACTAAGGTTCTAAAATTACTAGTCATACAGCCACTCAGTCAATAGGACTTAAGGTCCTCTCACCCTGGTAATATGCATGTGTGTGGTATATATATATAATAGATCGATAGGGATATTATATAGTATAAGCATAGGGGGGGATTTATATATAACAAAAAATAAGCACCACCTGGGAGAGGGTGTATTATACTATGGAATCAGATAGGGGAGGGTTTATACTATTATATGCATAGATCGGGGGAAGGTGTTATCTAACTATATATGATAGAGGGTAAGTATAAAATATGGATAGATAGGGGGAGGGTGTTTATACTCTATATAAGATAGGGGGGGTGTTTTATTACTATATAGGTAGATAGGGGGAGGGTTTATAGCTATATATAAGGATAGATGGGAAGTATTAATCTAACTAATAATATAGGTGATTATAGGGGGAGGGTGTTATATAAAACTATATATAGGGATAGTATGGAGTACGGTATTATTACTATATAGGATAGATACGGGGGAGGGGTGTTATATACTATAATAGATAGATAGGGAGTGGTTGTAAAATTACTTAATAGGATAGATGGGGGAAGTGTATATAATCCTAATATAGGATAGATAGGGGGAGGGTGTTATATATACATATAATCATGATAAGGGGAGTGTTTTATATACATATATAAGATAGAAGGGAGAGGTGTTTATCTAATATAGGATAGAGGGGGAGGGTATTAAATCACTATATATAGGCTAGATGGGGAGGGTGTTTATATACTATATATGGATATATTTAGGTCAGTTATATTATATACTTCTATAGGATAGTATAAGGGGAGGGTGTTATATACTATAAATAGAATAGATAGGGGGAGGTGTTATATACAATATTAGTAGATAGGGAGGGTTTATATACTAATATATGATAGATGGGGGAGGTATTACTATACTATATAGGATTAGGGGGAGGTGTTATATACTTTATATAGGGATGAATGGGGGAAGGTATTATAATATATATATAGGATAGATAGGGGGGAGGGTGTTATATACTATAATAAGATAGGGGAGGGTGTTATAATCTATAATAGATAGATAGGGGGAGGTGTTATATACTATATATAGGATAGATGGGGAAGGATATATATCTATATATACGATAGAATAGGTGAGGGTGTTATATACTATAATATAGGATAGATGGAGGTAGGTATTATATACTATAATAGTATGAAGATAGGGAGGGTGTTATATACTATAAATAGTAGATAGGGGGAGGGTGTTATTACAATATATAGATAGATAGGGGAGGGTTGTTATAATACTATATATAGGATAAATAAGGATGGGTTTATAGACTATATATAGGATAATATATAAAGATTGTGTATTATATACTATATATAGGATAGATAGGGGGAGGGTATTATATACTATATATAGGATAGATAGGGAGGGTGTTATACTATATATAGAATAGATAGGGGGAGGGTATTATATACTATATAGGATAATAGGGGAGGGTGTTATACTATATTAGAAGATAGGGGAGGGTATATATACTATATATAGGACAGATAGGGGAGGGTATTTATATATATATCGGATAGATGGGGAGGGTTTATTACGATAAGGATAGATAGGGGAGGGTATTATATATATATATAGTATAATATGGGGAGGGGTATAACTATATATAGTATAGGGTAAGAGGTATTATATCTATATAAAGGGATAGGGGGAGGGTATTTTATACTATATATAGTATGATAGGGGGAGAGTATTCCAAAAATAGTACCAGGGAGGCGCACTCGGTAGATATAATTCAGTGTTTATGTGATATAACGTGCACAACTTTCGGGGCCCCGAAACGTTGTGCACCGTTATTATCATATAACCACTGATTATCCTTGCCTGGAGTGCGCCTCCCTGGTACTTATTTTTGGATTACGAATGTACTGCCTATGGTGAGCAGGTGAGGGAAGCAGCACCTGAGAAGATTAAAGGAAAGTGGGAGTGCAAAGAGCTATACAGTATATAGGGGGAGAGTATTGTATACAATATATAGGATAGATAGGGGAAGGTATTATATACTAAATATAGGATAGGGGGAAGGTGTTATACTATAAATAGGATAGATAGGGGGAGGTATTAATACATAATAAGATAGATAGGGGAGGGTGTTCTATACTATATTAGGATAGATGGGGAGGGGGTGTTATACTAAATAATAAAAATAAAAATAGAAAAAAAAGAATCATATAGCATGGATGTTATTCTATACCTATTATAGGATTAGACACTTCAGGGGGGAGGGGATTTATAATATACTATATAAGGCATATATTGGAGGGGGGAGGTATTATATACTGATATAATATAGCTAGAAGGGGGGTGGTCATATACTATCCTATATGGATTAGGGGGGGGTCTTGTTATTTATATCGTAGTAGGGGAGGTTTATTTCTTTGGCTTGTGGGTAGGGTTATTTTCTTATAGGCTAGTGGGAGGGTTTTTTCTATAAGTGTGGGGGTTGATTATTACTATTGGTAGATGGGGCGGTCTTTATACCTATATTCGGTTGGGGAGGGTTTTACCTTACTATCGATGGGAGAGGGTATTATATACTTTATATGATGTGGGGTATTAATCTACTATATATAGGAGGGAGAGGTGTTATACTATCTATCGGATCGTAGTGGAGGGTTGATATTATACACTATGGGATATAGGATCTATATATAGGATGGGGCAGGGTATTATATATATATATATGGAGAGTGGGGGAGGAGGGTATTATATACTATATAGGATAGATCAGGGGGTTTCATTATCTATCTAGTAGGATGATAGGGGGGGTGTTATACTATAGCTAGGAGAGGGGGTGAATTACTTTATGGACTCGGGGGAGGGTGTTTTCCTCTATATATGGGGGGGGAGGGGTAGTTTGTATCTCTAAGATCAATCCTTAGCGATAACGAATACATGATTGTGGGCGGGTACTTTACTAATAAGTATAGATAGGGCATTTCTTACTATACGCCTACGAAGGGTATATCCAGCGCGATAGATGGGGGTAGGGTTGATGACTGATCAGAGAAGGAGAGGGTAGTATATTGAGTAGAGAGAGGGTAGGAGGGGTATTTCTTAATCCTATTAGATTTTTCTCGGACTCTACGGGAGGGGAGGCGTGGGTTATATCTCTCTAGTAGTGGGCGGAGGTGTTATATACTATATATCGTGGACATCTGTCGTGCGGGTGTTTTATCCCCTGGGCCCTGTTCTGACTCGGGGAGCGTATTTTATCTATGATAGGACCTGCCGGGGGTTTATATATACTAATATAATCATAGCTTGACCCTGTTTCCTTCCCTGCTACCTAGTAAACCTACATTTAGCTTTTTTATAAAGTTTAGCCAAAATACCTGCCTGCTGCTGAACTACATATCCCAGCATGCTCTGTCATTCAGTAACTGCCATGGATCCTGGAGTTACTGATCGCCGGTTACTGACCCAGTTAGGTCTTGCAGGGTGAGACCGCCAGTTCCCTGCACTCTGCTGTCAGAGGTGGGAGGGTCACGTGACGCCGGTTCCCCCTCAGTCCAGGCAGTGCGGAGCCAAGAAGCAGTTTTGGTAGAGTTTGCGGAGGGAGACGTGATGGACGCCGGATACAGCGGGAGACGTCACCAAGGGGAATGACCTGGCACGGCCCAGCTCTGGACATAGGACACCCTAGCCCCCCTCGGCAGGCATGTTCCTGAGTCCTGGTAAGTGTCACCCTGTAGCCTGGGAATTATCCCAATGGGCACATTGTGGGTACTACCTGATAGTTATAGGAGAGGGCACAGTGTGGGTACTACCTGATAGTTATAGGAGACCGCACAGTGTGGGTACTACCTGATAGTTATAGGAGAGGGCACAGTGTGGGTACTACCTGATATTTATTGGGAGAGGAGAGGGCACAGTGTGGGTACCTGATAGTTAGAGATAGGGGGGCACATTGGGGTACTACCTGATAGTTATAGGAGAGGGCACAGTGTGGGTACTACCTGATAGTTATAGGAGAGGGCACATGTGGGTACTACTTGATAGTTATAGGAGAGGGCACAGGTGGGTGCTACCTGATATTTATAGGAAGGGCACAGTGTGGGTACTACCTGATAGTTATTGGAGAGGAGAGGGCACAGGTGGGGTACTACCTGATAGTTATAGGATAGGTAGAGGGCACAGTGGGGTACTACCTGATAGTTATAGGAGAGGGCACGAGTGTGGGTACTACCTGATAGTTATAGGAGAGGGCACAGTGTGGGTACTACTTGATAGTTTTATAGGAGATGGACACAGTGTGGGTATACCTGTAGTTTAGGTAGGGACTGGGGTACTACTTGATAGTATTGGAGGGAGAGGCACAGTGTGGTACTACCTGAAAGTTATAGATGGAGAGGGCACAGTGTGGTACTTACCCTGTTTTTTAGTTAAGGAGAGGGCACAGTGTGGTTACTACTATATTTATAGGAGAGGGCACCAGTGTGGTACTACTTGATAGTTTATAGGAGATTGGAAAAAAAACACAGTGTGTTTACCACTACCTGATGTTTTAGCGGGAGGGGTGCACATGTGGGTCCTCTTGACAGTTATAGGAGAGGGCACAGTTGGGTACTACCTGATAGTTATAGAAGGGCACAGTGTGGGTTACACCTGATAGTTATAGGAATGGACACAGTGTGGTGTACTACTGATAGTTATAGGAGATGGACACAGTGTGGGTACTCTTGATAGTTATGAGAGGGGCACAGTGTGTGGAACTACCCTGATAGTTTATGAGAGGGCACAGTGTGGGTACCCTTGATATTATAGGAGATGGAAACAGTGTGGTACTACCTGATATTTATAAGAGAGGGCACATTTGGTACTACCTGATGTTATAGATGGAAGGGCACAGTGTGGGGTACTACCTGATTTTAGTGAGTAGAGGGCACAGTGTTGGTGTCTACTGATAGTTTATAGGAGAGGGCACAGTGTGGTGGGACTACCTGAAGTTATAGGATATGAAGAGGCCAGTTTGGGTACTACCTGATAGTTATAGGAGAGGGCACAGTGTGGGTACTGACTGATAGTTATAGGAGAGGGCACAGTGTGGGTACTACTTGATAGTTGAGGAGATGGACACAGTGTGGGTACTACTTGATAGTTATAGGAGAGGGCACAGTGTTGGTACTACCTGATAGTTATAGAAGAGGCACAGTGTGGGTACTACCTGATAGTTATAGGAGATGGGACAACAGGTGGTGGTACTATTGATTTATAGGAGATGGACACGTGGGTATACTTGAAGTTTATGGGAGAGGGCACAGTGTGGGTACTACCTGATAGTTATAGGAGATGGGCACAGTGTGGGTACTTCCTGATAGCTATAGGAGAGGGCACAGTGTGGGTGCTACCTGATAGTTATAGAAGAGGGCCCAGTGTGGGTACTTACCTGATAGTATGAGGAGATGGGCACAGTGTGGGTCCTTCCTGATAGCTATAGGAGAGGGCACAGTATGAGCACCTGATAGATATAGGAGATGGGCACAGTGTGGGCACTACCTGATAGTTCTAGGAATGGGCCACAGTGTGGTACTACCTGATAATTATAGGGGATTGCCACAGTGTGGGTACTTCCTAATAGTTATAGGAGATGGCACAGTGTGGGTACTACCTGATGGTTATAGGAGGTGGCACAGTGTGGGTACTACCTGATAGTTATAGGAGATGGAACAGTGTGGGTACTTCCTGATAGCTATAGGAGATGGCACAGCGTGGGTACTAACCTGAATATTATAAGAAGGGCACAAGTGTGGGTACTACCTGATATTTAGGAGAGGGCACAGTGTGGGGTACTACCTGATAGTTTTAGTAGATGGGCCACAGTGTGGGTACTACCGATAGTTATGAGATGGCACAGTGTGGTTACTCGATAGTATAGAGATGGACACAGTGTGGGTACTACCTTATAGTTATAGGAGAGGGCACAGTGTGGGTACTACCTGTATGGTTATAGGAAATGGACACAGTGTGGGTACTACCTGATAGTTATAGGAGATGGAACAGTGTTGGTGCTACCTAATAGTTTATAGAGATGGCACAGTGTGGTTACTTCCTGATAGCTATAGAGGGGCACGCGTGGGTACTACCTGATAGTTATAAGAGAGAGAATAGTGTGGTTATTTACCAGATAGTTATAGGAGAAGGCACAGTGTGGATCTGCTGCCTGATAGTTATAGGAGATTGGCACAGTGGTGTACTACCTGATAGTTATAGGAGAGGGCACAGTGTGGGTACTACCTGATAGTTATAGGAGATGGGCACAGTGTGGGTACTACCTGATAGTTATAGGAGATTGGTACAGTGTGATTGGGGTGCTACTGAAAGTTATAGAGAGGGCACAGTGTGGGTACTACCTGATAGTTATAGGAGATGGGCACAGTGTGGGTACTACCTGATAGTTATAGGAGATGGGTACAGTGTGGGTGCTACCTATAGTTATAGGAAGATGGCACAGTGTGGTACTTCCTGATAGTTTATAGGAGATGGCAACAGTGTAGGTACTTCCTGATAGCTATTGGAAAGGGCACAGCGGTGGGTACTACCTGACATAGTTATAGAGAGAGAATAGAGTGGGTAGTACCAGATAGTTGATAGGAGAAGGCAGCAGTTGGAAATCTACCTGATAGTTTAGGATGCACAGTGTGGTACCACTGAGTTATAGAAGGTGGCACAGTGTGGGGGTACTACCGGATAGATTATGTAAGTATAGGGAGAGGGCACAGTGTGGGTACTACCTGATAGTTATAGGATAGGGCACAGGGTGGGTACTACCTATAGTTATAGAGATGGCACAGTGGGGAGGTATACCTGATAGGGTATAGAAGGTGCACAGTGTGGGTACTGCCATTGATATTTAGGAATTGAACAGTGTTGGTGCTACTGATAGTTTATGGAGAGTGGCACGTGGTTACTTCCTATAGCTATAGGAGGGACAGCGGGGGTACTGACGGATAGTTATAGAGAGAGAGAACAGTGGTGGTAGTTACCCAGATAGTGTAATGAGGAGTAGGGGCACATGTGGTAGTACATTATAGTTCTTAAGAGCATGGGCACAGTGTTGGGTGTGCTACGCATGATATTATAGGAGAGGGCACTGTGGGTACTACCTGATAGTTAAAGGAGAGGGCACTGTGGGTACTTCCTGATAGTTATCAGTTACCGGAGATGAGCACATTGGAGGAACTACCCCTTGATAGTTCCAGGTTACAGAATATTGGCACAGTGGGGGACTACCTGGGTACAGAAGAGAGCACAGTGTGGCTACTATCTTGTATAAAGAGATGGGCACAGTTTGGGGACTGCCTGATAATTATAGGAGATTGGCCCAGGTAGGTTACTACCTAAATGATAAGGAGAGGCATCATGGTGGGTGAGCCTGATACTTAAAGGAGATAAGCACAGTCTAAGTACTACCTGAGAACTATAGGAGGGCACAGAAGCACAGGAAGAGGAGCAGTGTTGACCAAACGACAATTTTCAGGAAGACAAGCAGTGTAGACCAGGTGACAGTGAGCAGGAAGATGAGCAGTGTAGACCAGGTGACAGTGAGCAGGAAGAGGAGCAGTGTAGACCAGGTGACAGTAAACAGTAAAAGGAGCAGTGTAGACCAGGCGACAGTGAGCAGGAAAATGAGCAGTATAGACCAGGCGACAGTAAACAGTAAAAGGAGCAGTGTAGACCAGGTGACAGTGAACAAGAAGATGAGCAGTGTAGACCAGCTACAGTAAACTAACAGGAGCAGTGTAGACCAGGTGACATGAGCAGGAAGATAGCAGTGTGACCAGGCGACAGAGTAGGAGATGAAGCAGTGTAGACCAGAGTACAGTGTAGCACGGAAGATGAGCAGTTGTAGACCCAGTGACAGAAGAGACAAACACGGCGAATGAGCAGGAAGAGGAGCAGTGTAGACCAGGTGACAGTGAACAAGAAGAGAAGCAGTGTAGACCAGGCGACAGTGAGCAGAAAGATGAGCAGTGTAGACCAGGTGACAATGAGAAGGAAGATGAGCAATGTAGACCAGCTACAATGAGCAGGAAGAGGAGCAGTGTAGACTAGGTGACAGTGAGCAGAAGGATGAGCAGTGTAGACCAGGTGACAGTGAGCAGGAAGATGAGCAGTGTAGACCAGGCGACAATGAGCAGAAGATGAGAAGTGAGACCAGGCGACAGTGGAGCAGGAAGATGAGCAGTGTAGACCAGGTGACAGTGGATAGAAGATGAAGCAATGTGGACCAGGTGCGACAGTGAGAAGGAAGATAGTGCAGTGTAGAGCAGGTGATAGTGAGGCAAAAGAGGAGCAGTATAGCCAGATGATAGTGAGCAGGAAGATGAGCAGTGTAGACCAGGTGATAGGGAGCAGGAAGTGGAGCAATTTAGACCAGGCGACAATGAGCAGTAAAGAGGCGGTGTAGACCAGGTGACAGTGAGCAGGAAGATAGAGCTTGTAGACTAGTGACAGTGAGCAGGAAGATGAGAAGTGTAGACCAGGCGACAGTGAGCGAAGAATGAGCAGTGTAGACCAGGCGACAGTGAGCAGGAAGATGAGCAGTGGTAGACCAGGTGACAGTGAGCAGGAAAATGAGCAATGTGGACCAGGCGACAGTGAGAGAAGATATGCAGTGTAGACAGGTGATAGTGAGCAGAAAGAGGAGCAGTATATGCCAGATGATAGTGACAACAAAGAGGACAGTTGTGACCAGGTGATAGGGAGCAGGAAGAGGAGCAATTTAGACCACGACAATGAGGAGGAAGATGAGCAGTGTATACCATGTGACAGTAGCAGGAAGATGAGCAGTGTAAACCAGGCGACGGTGAGCAGGAAAATGAGCAATGTAGACCAGTGACGGTTGAGCGAAGAGGAGCGTGTAGACTGGGACAGTGAGCAGGATATGAGCATGTAGACAGGTGACAGTGAGCAGAGGAGGAGCAGTGTAGACCAGGTACAGTGAGCAAAGAGGCGGTTAACCATGGTGACAGTGGAGCAGGAAGAGGAGCGGTGTAGACCAGGTGACAGTGAGCAAAAAGAGGAGCAGTGTAGACCAGGTGACAGTGAGCAGGAAGATGAGTAGTGTAGACCAGGTGACCGTGAGCAAGAAGAGGAGCAGTGTAGACCAGGTGACAGTGAGCAGAAAGAGGAGTAGTGTAGCCAGGTGACATGAGCAAGAAGAGGAGCAGTGTAGACCAGGTGACAGTGAGCAGGAAGAGGAGCAGTGTAGACAGGTGACAGTGAGCAAGAAGAGGAGCAGTGTAGACCGGTGACGTGAGCACGAAGAGGAGCAGTGTAGACCAGGTGACAGTGAGCAAGAAGAGGAGCATTGTAGACCAGGTGACAGTGAGCAAGAAGAGGAGCAATGTAGACCAGGTGACAGTGAGCAGGAAGAGGAGCGGTGTAGACCAGGTGACAGTGAGCAGGATGATGAGCAGTGTAGACCAGGTTACTGTGAGCAAGAAGAGGAGCGGTGTAGACCAGGTGACAGTGAGCAAGAAGAGGAGCGGTGTAGACCAGGTGACAGTGAGCAAGAAAGGAGTGGTGTAACCAGGTGACAGTGACAAGAAGAAGGCTTGTGTAGACCAGGTGACAACCAGGGACAGTGAGCAAGAAGAGAGTAGTGTAGACAGGACAGTGAGCAAGAAGAGAGTAGTATAGACAGTGACAGTGGAAGAAGAGAAGCAGTTGTAGACAGGTTACGTGAGCACGAAGAGAGCAGTGTAGATAGGTGACAGTGAGCAGGAAGAGGAGCAGTGTAGACCAGGTGACGGTAGCAAGAAAGAGAGCAGTGTAGACCAGGGACGGTGAGCAGGAAGAGGAGAAGTGTAGACCAGGTGAAACTGAGCAGGAAAGGAGCAGTGTAGACCAGGTGACAGTGACCAAGAAGAGGAGCAGTGTAGACCAGGTTACAGTGAGCAAAAAGAGAAATGTAGACCAGGTAACAGTGAGCAAGAAGAGAAGCATTGTAGACCAGGATGAGCTGTTAGACCAGGTGACAGTGAGCAGAAGAGGAGCGTGTAGCCAGGTGACAGTGAGCAAGAAAAGGAGCAGTGTAGACCAGGTGACAGTGAGCAGAAGGAGGAGCAGTGTTAGACCAGGTGACAGTGAGCAAGAAGAGGTGCATGTAGACCAGGTGACAGTGAGCAGGGAGAGGAGTAGTGTAGACCAGGCAACAGTGAGCAAGAAGAGGAGCAGTGTAGACCAGGTGACAGTGAGCAGAAGAGGAGCGGTGTAGATCAGGTGACCGTGAGCAGGATGATGAGCGGTGTAGACCAGATGACAGTGAGCAGGAAAAGGAGCGGTGTAGACCAGGTGACAGTGAGCAAAAAAAGAAGCAGTGTAGACCAGGTGACAGTGAGCAAGAAGAGGAGCGGTGTAGACCAGGTGACACCAGGTGACAGTGAGCAAGAAGAGGAGTAGTGTAGACCAGGAATCATGAGCAAGAAGAGGAGTGTGTAGACCAGGTGACAGTGGCAAGAAGAGGTGCAGTGTAGACCAGGTGACAGTGAGCAAGAAGAGGAGCGGTGTAGACCAGGTGACAGTGAGCAAGAGAGGAGCGGTGTAGACCAGGTGACAGTGAGCAAGAAGAGGAGAGGTGTAGACAGCGACAGTGAGCAGGAAGATGAGAAATGTAGACAGGCGACAGTGACAGAAAGAGGAGTAGTGTAGACCAGGCGACAGTGAGCAAGAAGAGGAGCAGTGTAGACCAGGTGACAGTGAGCAAGAAGAGCGGTGTAGACCAGGTGACAGTGAGCAAGAAGAGGAGCGGTGTAGACCAGGTGACAGTGAGCAAGAAGAGAGGCGGTGTAGACCACAGCACAGTGAGCAGGAAGATAAGAAATGTAGACCAGGCGGACGTGAGCAGAAAGAGGAGCAGTGTAGACCAGGTGACAGTGAGCAGAAAGATGAGCGGTGTAGACCAGGTCACAGTGCCAGAAGAGATTGGTGTAGACCAGGTGACCATGAGCAAGAAGAGGAGTGGTTAAGACAGTGACAGTGAGCAGGAAGAATGAGCGGTTTAGACAGTTACGTGAGCAGGAAGGGTAGTTTAGACCAGGTGACAGTGAGCGGAAGAGAGGCATTTAGACCAGGTGACAGTGAACAAGAAGAGGAGCAGGTAAGACCAGGTTACAGTGAGCAAAAAGAGAAGTGTAGACCAGGTAACAGTGAGCAAGAAGAGGAGCATGTGTCGACCAGGTACCACTGCAGGAGAGGAGCTAGTGTACCAGGTTATGGTGAGCAAGAAGAGAGAGTGTAGACGAGGTGACAGTGAGCAGGAAGGGAGGCAGTGTAACCAGTGACGGTACAGAAGAGGAGACAGTGTTTTGACCAGTGACGGTGAGCAGGAAGAGGAGAAGTGTAGAACCAGGTGACCCTGAGCGGAAGAGGAGGGCAGTGTAGACCAGGTGACAGTGAGCAGGAAGAGGAGCAGTGTAGACCAGTGACCGTGAGCAAGAAAGGAGCAGTGTAAACAGGTGACAGTGAGCAGAAGAGACAGTGTGACCAGGTACCACTGAGCAAGAGAGAGAAGCAGTGTAGACCAGGTTATGGTGAGCAAGAAGAGGAGCAGTGTAGACGAGGTGACAGTGAGCAGGAAGAGGAGCAGTGTAGACGGTGACGGTGAGCAAGAAAGGGAGCAGTGTTGACCAGGGACGTGAGCAGAAGAGGAGAAGTGTAACCAGATAAACACGGAGCAGGAGAGGAGGATGTAGACCAGGTGACAGTGAGCAGAAGAGGAGCAGTGTAGACAGGTGACCGGAGCAAGAAGAGGAGCAGTGTAGACCAAGGTGTGACAGTGAGCAAGAAGAGGAGGGTGTAGACCAGTTTGACAGTGATCAAGAAGGAGCGAGGCAGGGTAGCCAGGTTACAGTGAGCAAAAGAGAATTGTGACCAGGTATAACAATGAGCAAGAAGAGGACAGTGTAGACCAGGTACCACTGAGCAAGAAGAGAAGCGTGGTAGACCAGGTTACGGTGAGCAAGAGAGGGCAGTGTAGACAGCTGACAGTGAGCAGGAAGAGGGATGCAGTTAGACCAGTGTACGGAGCAAGAAGAGGAGCATGTGTAGACCAGGTGACGGTGAAGGCGGAAAGGAGAAGTGTAAGACCAGGTGACATGAGAGCATTGAAGAGGAGCGGTGACCAGGTGACAGTGAGCAGGAAGAGGAGCAGTGTAGAACCAGTGACCGTGAGTAAGACAGGAGCAATGTGACCAGGTGACAGTGAGCAGAAGAGGAGCGGTGTCAGACCAGGTGACGTGATCAAGAAGCGGAGTGGTGTAGACCAGTGAAAGTGAGCAAGAAAAAGAGTAGTGTAGACCAGGTGACAGTGAGCGAAGAGGAGCGTGTAGACGCGTGACCGTGAGCAAGAAGAGGAGCAGGTGTAGACCAGGTTACAGCGAGCAGAAGAGGGTGGTGTAGACCAGGTGACGTGAGCAAGAAAAAGAGTGTGTAGACCAGGTGACAGTGAGCAGGAGAGGAGCATGTAGACCGGTGACGTGAGCAAGAAGAGAGCAGTGTAGACAGGTGACAGTGAGCAAGAAGAGGAGCGGTGTAGACCAGGTGACAGTGATCAAGAAGAGGAGTGGTGTAGACCAGGTGAAAGTGAGCAAGAAAAAGAGTAGTGTAGACCAGGTGACAGTGTAGCAAAGAGTAGTTAGACCGGTGACAGTGACGCAGAATGAGTAGTGACCAGTGAAGTGAGCAAGAAGAGGAGGAGTGTAGACCAGGTGACAGTGAGCAGGAAGATGAGCGATGTAGACCAGGTGACAGTGAACATGAAGAGGAGTGGTGTAGACCAGGTGACAGTTAGCAAGATGAGGAGTAGTTTAGACCAGGTGACAGTGAGCAGGAAGATGAGCAGTGTAGACCAGGTGACAGTAAGCAGGAAGAGGAGCGGTGTAGGCCAGGTGACAGTGAGCAGGAAGATGAGCGGTGTAGACCATGTACAGTGAGCAGGAAGAGGAGCGGTTGTAGACCAGGTGATAGTGAGCAGGAAGAGGAACATGTAGACCAGGTTACTGTGAGCAAAAAGAGACGAGTAGACCAGATAACAGTGAGCAAGAAGAGGAGCAGTGTAGACCAGCTTACAGTGAGCAAGAAGAGGAGCAGTGTAGTACAAAATGTTATGGTGAGCAAGAAGAGGAGCAGTGTAGACCAGGTAACGGTGAGCAAGAAGAGAAGTAGTGTAGACCAGGCGACAGTGAGCAAGAAGAGGAGCAGTGTAGACCAGGTAACAGTGAGCAAGAAGAGGAGTAGTTTAGACCAGGTGACAGTGAGCAGGAAAAGGCGTGTAGACCAGGTAACAGTGATAAGAATAGGAGTAGTGTAGACCAGATTCAGTGAGCAAGAAGAGGAACAGTGTAGACAAGGTGATAGTGAACAGAGAGGCGCAGTGTAGACCAGGTTATAGTGAGAAGGAGATGAGCAGTGTAGATCAGGTGATAGTGAGAAGGATGAGGACAGTGTAAACCAGGTGATAGTGAGAGGAAGATGAGCAGTGTAGACCAGGTGATAGTGAAAAGGAAGATGAGCAGTGTAGATCAGGTTAATGGTGAAAAAGGAAGAGAGCAGTGTAGACCAGGTGACAGTGAGTAGAAATAGGAGCAGTGTGAGACCAGGTTATAGTGAGAAGGAAGAGTTGCAGTGTAGACCATGTGATGTGATTGATGTGATAGGGAGCAAGGAAGGAGGCAGCAGTATTATCCAGATGATAGGGAGCATGAGCGGAGCCGTATAGCCAGATGATAGTGAGCAGGAAGAGAGCCGATTAGCCGATGATAGTGAGCAGGAAGAGGAGCAGTTTAGACCAGGTGATAGGAAGCAGGAAGAGGAGCAGTTGTAGACCAGGAGATAGGTGAGCAGAGAGGATCAGTAAGCCAGGTGATAGTGAGCAGGAAGATGAGCAGTGTAGACCAGGGGATACGGAGCAGCAAGAGGATCAGTAAGGCCAGGTGATAGTGAGCAGGAAGTTGAGCAGTCTAGACCAGGTGATGAACAGGAAGAGGACAGTAACCAGGTTATAGTTAGATGGAAGATGAGCATGTAAGACCAGTTTATAGTGATAAGGAGATGAACAGTGTAGATCAGGTGATAGTGACAAGGAAGACTAGCAGTGTAGACCAGGTGATAGTGAGCAGGAAAATGAGCAGTGTAGACCAGGTGATAGTGAGAAGAGTGAGCAGTTAGATTAGGTTATAGTGAGAAGGAGTGGAGCAGTGTAGACCATGTGATTTGATTGTGTGATAGGGAGCAAGAAGAGGAGCAGTGTAAACCAGGTGATAGGGAGCAGGAAGAGGAGAGATGTAGACCAGTGATAGTCAGCAAGAAGAGGATCAGTAAAGCCAGGTGAAGTGAGCAGGAAGATGAGCAGTATAGATCAGTTGATAGGGAACAGGAAAAGGATCAGTAAAGCCATTTGATAGGGAGCAGGAAGAGGAGCAGTGTAGTACAGGTGATAGGAAGCATGAAAGGAGCAGTGTAGACCATGTATAGTGAGCAGGAAGAGGAGCATTAAGCCAGGTGATAGTGAGCAGGATGATGAGCAGAATAGACCAGGTGATAGGAGAAGGAAGAGGATCAGAAAGCCATGATAGTGAGCAGGAAGAGGAGCGTGTAGACCAGGTGATAGTGAACAGAAGAGGATCATAAAGCCAGGTGAGGGAGCAGAAGAGGAACATTGCAGACCAGTGATAGTGAGCAGAAGAGGAGCAGTAAAGCCAGTGATTAGGAGCAGGAAGAGGAGCAGTAAAGCCAGGTGATAGTGAGCAGGAAGAGGAGCAGGAAAGCCAGGTGATGGTGAGAAGATGAGCAGTATAGACCAGGTGATAGGAGCAAAAAAAGGGTCAGTAAAGCCAGGTGATAGTGAGCAGGATGATGAACAGAATAGACCAGGTGATAGGGAGCAGGAAGAGGATCAGTAAAGCCAGGTGATGGTGAGAAGATGAGCTGTATAGACCAGGTGATAGGGAGCAGGAAAGGATCAGTAAAGCCAGGTGATGGTGAGAAGAGGAGCAGTATAGACCAGGTGATAGGGAGCAGGAAGAGGATCAGTAAAGCCAGGTGATAGTGAGCAGGATTATGAGCAGAATAGACCAGGTGATAGGAGCAGGAAGAGGATCAGTAAGCCAGGTGATGGTGAAGATGAGCGTTATAGACCAGGTATAGGAGCAGGAAGAGGATCAGTAAAGCCAGGTGATGGTGAGAAGAGGAGCAGTATAGACCAGGTGATAGTGAGCAGGAAGAGGATCAGTAAAGCCAGGTGATGGTGAGAAGAGGATCAGTATAGACCAGGTGATAGTGAGCAGGAGGAGGGTCAGTAAAGCCAGGTGATAGTGAGCAGGAAGAGGATCAGTAAAGCCAGGTGATGGTGAGAAGATGAGCAGTATAGACCAGGTGATAGGGAGCGAAGAGATCAGTAAAGCCAGTGATAGTGAGCAGATTATGAGCAGAATAGACCCAGGTGATAGGGAGCAGGAAGAGGGATCAGTAAAGCCAGGTGATGGTGAGAAGATGAGCTGTTAGACCAGGTATAGGGAGCAGAAGAGGATCAGTAAAGCCAGGTGATAGTGAGGCAGATGATGAGCAGAATAGACCAGGTGATAGGTAGCAGGAAGAGGATCAGTAAAGCCAGGTGATGGTGAGAAGAGGAGCAGTATAGACCATGTGATAGGGAGCAGGAAGAGGATCAGTAAAGCCAGGTGATGGTGAGCAGTGTAGACCATGTGATAAGGAGCAGGAAGAGGATTAGTAAAGCCAAGTAATGTAGGCAGTGTAGACCAGGTGATAGTGAAAAGGAAGAGGATCAGTAAAGCCAGGTGATGGTGAGCAGTGTAGACCATGTGATAGGGAGCAGGAAGAGGATCAGTAAAGCCAGGTCAGTGTTCTCCCTAGGGTCTTTTAGCCGGGCGGCCCACCCGGCTACTTTTTTATGCCACCCGGCTGGAAAAAATTTCTTAAGAGAACACTTGTGATTTAAAAAAATTAGATGTAGGTTTAATAGGTGCCAATATATCCGTTAAAAACTCCTGCCAAAACTGCCCGTCCGACCCCTTTTTTACCTTGTAAGCTTATTTTAGCACGTTAACTAGCTTTTCCAAGATCCCCAAGGCCACAAAGGTTGGCACATGTATTTGTGCTGCCATTTTACATGGGTACCTCAGATGTTGTAGAACTACAATTCACTGCAGATGTTGTAAAACTATATAATGAGCATGATGCAGTGCACATTTTTCCCCACCACCAAATCTCCTTGTCCCACCCCACCCGGCTACTTTTTCATGCACCCGTCTTGAAAAAATTCTGGAGAACACTGCAGGTGATGGTGAGCATGTAGACCAGGTGATAGTTAAAGGAAGAGGATCAGTAAAGCCAGGTGATGGGAGAAGGAAGGAGCAGTAAGCCAGGTGATGGTGAAGAGGACAGTATAGACCAGTTTAGTGAGCAGGAAGAGATCAGTAAAGCCAGGTGATGGTGAGAAGAGGATCAGTATAGACCAGGTGATGTGAGCAGAGGAGGGTCAGTAAAGCCAGATAATAGTGACAGGAAGAGGATCTAAAGCCAGTGATGGTGAGAGAAGAGATCAGTAAAGCCAGGTGATGGTGAGAAGAGAGGATCAGTAAAGCCAGGTGATGGTGAGAAAGGAGCAGTATAGACCAGTGTGATAGTGAGCAGGAAGAGGATCAGTAAAGCCAGGTGATGGTGAGAAGGAAGAGGATCAGTAAAGCCAGGTGATGGTGAGAAGGAAGAGGATCAGTAAAGCCAGGTGATGGTGAGAAGAGGAGCAGTATAGACCAGGTGATAGTGAGCAGGAAGAGGATCAGTAAAGCCAGGTGATGGTGAGAAGGAAGAAGTACAGTAAAGCCAGGTGATGGTGAGAAGAGGAGCAGTATAGACCAGGTGATAGTGAGCAGGAAGAGGATCAGTAAAGCCAGGTGATGGTGAGAAGAGGATCAGTATAGACCAGGTGATAGTGAGCAGGAGGAGGGTCAGTAAGCCAGGTGATAGTGAGCAGGAAGAGGATCAGTAAAGCCAGGTGATGGTGAGAAGGAAGAGGATCAGTAAAGCCAGGTGATGGTGAGAAGGAAGAGGATCAGTAAAGCCAGGTGATGGTGAGAAGAGGAGCAGTATAGACCAGGTGATAGTGAGCAGGAGAGGATCATAGCCGGTGATGGTGAGAAGAAGAGATCAGTAAAGCCAGGTGATGGTGAGAAGGAAGAGGATCAGTAAAGCCAGGTGATGGTGAGAAGAGGAGCAGTATAGACCAGGTGATAGTGAGCAGGAAGAGGATCAGTAAAGCCAGGTGATGGTGAGAAGGAAGAGGATCAGTAAAGCCAGGTGATGGTGAGCAGTGTAGACCATGTGATAGGGAGCAGGAAGAGGATCAGTAAAGCCAGGTGATGGTGAGCAGTGTAGACCAGGTGATAGTGAAAAGGAAGAGGATCAGTAAAGCCAGGTGATGGTGAGAAGGAAGAGGATCGTAAAGCCATGTTGGTGAGAAAGAGAGCAGTTAGACCGTGATAGTGAGGCAGGAAGAGGATCAGTAAAGCCAGTGATGGTGAGAAGGAAGAGGATCAGTAAAGCCAGGTGATGGTGAGAAGAGGAGCAGTATAACCAGGTGATAGTGAGCAGGAAGAGGAGCAAAAGCCAGGTGATGGTGAGAAGGGAGAGGAGTTCTGCAATAACTTTGTCGGCCTGTTACAGTCGAAACAACCTTCTTGGATTGTGAAGGTTCCATTCATCCAGGTCATGGTATATCTGTTGTATTCAATTATACAACTGGACTTGAAATGTAGTCTTGAAGACGTTTCGCTAGTCATCCGACTGGCTTTCTCAATTCAGAATGACTTGTACAGAATCTGTGGCAATATTGTACCCTGGAATCCCAATTAGCATATCACAGCCAGTGTTAGGGTTGATTAGATAGTGGCTAAGAGGTGTTTATAGGAACGCCCAGGTAAGGTGTTAAAACAGCATTGTACATGGCAGACAGTTGGTATCGAACCCCCCCACCTCTATTTAGGCTTGGTTTCTTTATTTTTTCACATAAATGGCCTCCTTAACACCTCTCTTGAACCAGTCACGTTCCTTCGCCAGTATGTTAACATTACAATCTTCAAAGGTATGTCCTTTATCCTTAAGATGCAGATACACGCTGAGTCCTGACCCGAGGAATTGGCTCTTCTGTGCTGGGCCATACTTTGATGCAGTTGCTGTTTGGTCTCCCCCCCACATACAAATCAGAGCATTCTTCACTGCACTGCACCCATATATGATGTCGCTTTTCTTGTGTTTTTGGTATTGGGTCTTTGGATGTACCAATTGCTGCTCAGCGTGTTGCTCGGTTTAAAGCAGACAGGATACGATGTTTTTTGAAAATTCTTCTTAATTTCTCGGAGACCCCTGCTACATATGGGATGCCATGTTCTTCCTCCTGTCTTGCTTTTCCCCTTCACTGTTGGTATTTGTGTTCTTTTCTTTCCTTCTACTCTTTTGACAAAGGCCCAGTCTGGATATCCACAAGTTTTAAGGGCTCCTCTGAGATGTTTCATTTCTTAGCCTTCGCCTCTGTCTAGTGGGGATGTTCTCGGCTCTGTGTTGCAGAGTTCTGATTTGTATGTGGGGCAAACAGCAACTGCATCAAACGTATGGCCCAGCAAGAAAGAGCCAATTCTTCGGGTCAGACTCAGCCGTGTATCTGCACTTAAGGATAAAGGACATACCTTTGAAGATGGTAATGTTTACATACTGGCGAAGGAACGTGACTGGTTCAAGAGAGGTGTTAAGGAGGCCATTTATGTGAAAATAAAGAAACCAAGCCTAATAGAGGTGGGGGGGTTCGACACCAACTGTCTGCCATGTACAATGCTGTTTAAACACCTACTCTGGGCGTTCCTATACACCTCTTGCACTATCTACTCACACCCTTAACACCTGGCTGTGATATGCTAATTGGATTCTCCAGGTACATAATTGCCACAGATTCTTGTACAAGTCATTCTGAATTGAGAAACCAGTCGGATGATGAAAGTGAGCAAGAAAAAGAGTAGTGTAGACCAGGTGACAGTGAGCAAGAAGAGTAGTGTAGACCAGGTGACAGTGAGCAAGAATAGGAGTAGTGTAGACCAGGTGACAGTGAGCAAGAAGAGGAGGAGTGTAGACCAGGTGACAGTGAGCAGGAAGATGAGCGATCATCCGACTGGTTTCTCAATTCAGAAGACTTGTACAAGAATCTGTGGCAATTATGTACCTGGAGAATCCAATTAGCATATCACAGCCAGGTGTTAAGGGTGTGAGTAGATAGTGCTAAGAGGTGTATAGGAACGCCCAGAGTAGGTGTTTAAACAGCATTGTACATGGCAGACAGTTGGTGTCGAACCCCCCACCTCTATTAGGCTTGGTTTCTTTATTTTCACATAAATGGCCTCCTTAACACCTCTCTTGAACCAGTCACGTTCCTTCGCCAGTATGTAAACATTACCATCTTCAAAGGTATGTCCTTTATCTTAAGTGCAGATACACGGCTGAGTCTGACCCGAAGAATTGGCTCTTTCTGCTGGGCCATACGTTGATGCAGTTGCTGTTTGGTCTCCCCCACATACAAATCAGAACTCTGCAACACAGAGCCGAGAACATCCCCACTAGCACAGAGGCGAAGGCTAAGAAATGAAACATCTCAGAGGAGCCCTTAAAACTTGTGGATATCCAGACTGGGCCTTTGTCAAAAGAGTAGAAGGAAGAAAAGAACACAAATACCAACAGTGAAGGGGAAAAGCAAGACAGGAGGAAGAACATGGCATCCCATATGTAGCAGGGGTCTCCGAGAAATTAAGAAGAATTTTCAAAAAACATCGTATCCTGTCTGCTTTAAACCGAGCAACACGCTGAGGCAGCAATTGGTACATCCAAAGACCCAATACCAAAACACAAGAAAAGCGACATCATATATGGGTGCAGTGCAGTGAAGAATGCTCTGATTTGTATGTGGGGGAGGAGGACCAAACAGCAACTGCATCAAGTATGGCCCAGCACAGAAGAGCCAATTCCTCGGGTCAGGACTCAGCGTGTATCTGCATCTTAAGGATAAAGGACATACCTTTGAAGATTGTAATGTTAACATACTGGCGAAGGAACGTGACTGGTTCAAGAGAGGTGTTAAGGAGGCCATTTATGTGAAAAAATAAAGAAACCAAGCCTAAATAGAGGTGGGGGGGTTCGATACCAACTGTTGCCTGTACAATGCTGTTTTAACACCTTACCTGGGCGTTCCTATAAACACCTCTTAGCCACTATCTAATCAACCCTAACACTGGCTGTGATATGCTAATGGGATTCCAGGGTACAATATTGCCACAGATTCTGTACAAGTCATTCTGAATTGAGAAAGCCAGTCGGATGACTAGCGAAACGTCTTCAAGAACTACATTTCAAGTCCAGTTGTATAATTGAATACAACAGATATACCATGACCTGGATGAATGAGAACCTTCACAATCCAAGGAAGGTTGTTTCTGACTAGTAACAGGCAGCATAAGTTATTGCAGAACTCCTCTCCCTTCTCACCATCACCTGGTTTCTGCTCCTCTCCTGCTCACTATCACCTGGTTATACTGCTCCTCTTCTCACCATCACCTGGCTTTACTGATCCTCTTCCTTTCACCATCACTGGCTTTACTGATCCTCTTCCTGCCTCACTATCACGGTCTAACTGCTCTCTTTCCACCAACATGGCTTTACGATCCTCTTTCCTTCACCACCTGGCTTACTGATCCTCTTCCTTTTCACTATCACCTGGTCTACACTGCCTCCACCCATCACTGGCTTTATGATCCTCTTCCTGCTCCCTATCACATGGTCTACACTGCTCACCAATCACCTGGCTTTTACTGATCCTCTCCTTCTCACCATCACCGGCTTTACTGATCCTCTTCCTGCTCACTATCACCTGGTCTATACTGCTCCTCTTCTCACCATCACCTGGCTTTACTGATCCTTTCCTTCTCACCATCACCTGGCTTTACTGATCTCTTCTTCTCACCATCACCGGCTATGATCCTCTTCCTGCTCACTATCACTGGTCTATAATGCTCCTCTTCTCACCATCACCTGGCTTTACTGATCCTCTTCTTCTCACCATCACCTGGCTTTACTGATCCTCTTCCTTCTCACCATCACCTGGCTTTACTGATCCTCTTCCTGCTCACTATCACCTGGCTTACTGACCCTCCTCCTGCTCACTATCACTGGTCTATACTGATCCTCTTCTCACCCTCACCTGGCTTTACTGATCCTCTTCCTGCTCAACTAACCTGGTCTATACTGCTCCTCTTTCACCATCACCTGGCTTTACTGATCCTCTTCCTTCTCACCATCACCTGGCTTTACTGATCCTCTTCCTGCTCACTATCACCTGGTCTATACTGCTCCTCTTCTCACCATCACCTGGCTTTACTGATCCTCTTCCTTCTCACCATCACCTGGCTTTACTGATCCTCTTCCTTCTCACCATCACCTGGCTTACTGATCTCTTCCTGCTCACTATCACTGGTCTATACTGCTCCTTTCTCACCATCACCTGGCTTTACTGATCCTCTTTCTCACCATCACCTGGCTTTACTGATCTCTTCTCTCACCATCACTGGCTTTAAGATCCTCTTCCTGTCACTATTATCTGGCTTTACTGACCCTCCTCCTGCTCACATCACCTGGTCTATACTGATCCTCTTCTCACCATCACCTGGCTTTACTGATCTCTTCCTGCTCAACATAAACTGGTCTATACTGCTCCTCTTCTCACCATCACCTGGCTTTACTGATCCTCTTCCTTCTCACCATCACCTGGCTTTACTGATCCTCTTCCTTTTAACTATCACCTGGTCTACACTGCTCACCATCACCTGCAGTGTTCTCCAGAATTTTTTTCAAGACGGGTGGCATGAAAAAGTAGCCGGGTGGGGTGGGACAAGGAGATTTGGTGGTGGGGAAAAATGTGCACTGCATCATGCTCATTATATAGTTTTACAACATCTGCAGTGAATTGTAGTTCTACAACATCTGAAGGTACCCATGTAAAATGGCAGCACAAAATACATGTGCCAACCTTTGTGGCCTTGGGGATTTGGAAAAGCTAGTTAACGTGCTAAAATAAGCTTACAAGGTAAAAAAGGGTCCGGACGGGCAGTTTTGGCAGGAGTTTTTAAGGATATATTGGCACCTATTAAACCTACATCTAATTTTTTTAAATCACAAGTGTTCTCTAAGAATTTTTTCCAGCCGGGTGGCATAAAAAGTAGCGGGTGGGCCGCCCGGCTAAAAGACCCTAGGGAGAACACTGACCCTGGCTTTACTGATCCTCTTCCTGCTCCCTATCACATGGTCTACACTGCTCACCATCACCTGGCTTTACTGATCCTCTTCCTTTTCACTATCACTGGTCTACACTGCCTACATACTTGGCTTTACTAATCCTCTTCCTGCTCCTTATCACATGGTTTACACTGCTCACCATACCTGGCTTTACTGCGCCTCTTCTGCTCCTATCACATGGTCTAACTGCTCTCTTCTCACCATCACCTGGCTTTACTGATCCTCTCCTGCTACCTATCATGGTCTATTCTGCTTCATCATCTGCTCACTATCACCTGGCTTTACTGATCCTCTTCTGCTCCCTATCACCTGGTCTAACAGCTCATCTTCTCACCATCACCTGGCTTTACTGATCCCTCTTCCTGCTCCCTATCACCTGGGTCTATTCTGCTCATAATCTGCTCACTATCACTGGCTTTACTGATCTCTTCGCTCCCTCTCACCTGTCTATCTGCTCATCTTTCTCTCCATCACCTGGCTTTACTGATCCTTTCCTGCTCACTATCACCTGGCTTTACTGACCCTCTCCTGCTCACTATCACCTGGTCTATACTGATCCTCTTCTCACCATCATGGCTTTACTGATCCTCTTCCGCTCACTATCACCTGGTCTATACTGCTCCTCTTCTCACCATCCCTGGCTTTACTGATCCTCTTCCTGCTCCTATCACCTGGTCTAAAGCTATCTCACCATCACTGGCTTTACTGATCCTCCTTCCTGCTCCATCACCTGGTCTATTCTGCTCATAATCTGCTCACTATCACCTGGCTTTACTGATCCTTTCCTGCTCCCTATCACCTGGTCTATACTGCTCCTCTTCTCACCATCACCTGGCTTTACTGATCCTTTCCTGCTCCC
This sequence comes from Hymenochirus boettgeri, assembly GCA_019447015.1. Classification (NCBI taxonomy): domain Eukaryota; kingdom Metazoa; phylum Chordata; class Amphibia; order Anura; family Pipidae; genus Hymenochirus; species Hymenochirus boettgeri. Next base: position 331,709,889 of record CM033470.1, read on the forward strand.
TATCACCTGGTCTATACAGCTCATCTTCTCACCATCACCTGGCTTTACTGATCCTCTTCCTGCTCCCTATCACCTGGTCTATTTCTGTTCATCATCCTGCTCACTATCACCTGGCTTTACTGACCCTTTTTTGCTCCCTATCACCTGGTCTATACTGCTCATCTTCTCACCATCACCTGGCTTTCCTGCTCTCTTCCTGCTCACTATCACCTGGCTTTACTGCTCCTCTTCCTGCTCCTAAATCACTGGCTTTACTGCTCCTCTTCTGCTCACTATCACTGGTCTGCAATGTTCCTCTCTGCTCCCTCACTGGCTTTATGATCCTCTCTGTTCACTATCACCTGGTCTACACTGCTCCTCTTCCTGCTCACTATCACCTGGCTTTACTGATCCTCTTCCTTCTCCCTATCACCTGGTCTATTCTGCTCATCATCCTGCTCACTATCACCTGGGCTTTATGCTCCTCTTCCTGCTCACATACATGGTCTACACTGCTCCTTTCATGCTTCCTATCACCTGTACTACACTGCTCCTCTTCTGCCCTATCAAAGGCTTTACTGATCTTTCTGTTCCCATCAACTGTCTTTCTGCTCCATCTTCCTGATTCTCACTTCACTGGCTTTACTGATCCTCTTCTTGCTGACTATCACTGGTCTACATCTCTCCTCTTCTGCTCCCTATCACCTGGTTTACACTGCTCCTCTTCTTGCTCCTATCACACAATCAAATCACATGGTCTACATGCTCCACTCTTCTCACTATAACCTAATCTAACTGCTCACTCTTCTCACTATCACCTGGTCTCACATGCATCTTTTCTGCTCACTATCACCTGCTACACTGCTAGTCTCCTTGTCACTATACAGATCTACACTGTTCATCTCCTTACACTATAAACTGGTCTTACATGCTCATCTTCCCATCTAACTATAAACCGGTTACCTGTCCTCTTCCTGTTCAATCACCTGGTCTAGACTGCTCAACTTCCTGCTCACTATCACCTGGCCTTACTGATCCTCTTCTGCTCCGTATCCCCTGGTCTACACTGCTCATCTTCCTGCCTCACTATCACCTGGCTTACTGATCCTCTCTGCTCACCTATCTCCTGGTTACAACTGCTCCTCCTTCCTGCTTCCTATCACCTGGTCTACATGCTCCTCTTCCTGCTCACTATCATCGGGCTAATCGCTCTCTTCCTGCTCATATCATCTGGCTATACGGCTCCGCTCATGCTCCCTTCATCTGGATAATACTGCTGCCTCCTTCTTGCTCCCTATCACATCAATCACATCACATGGTCTACACTGCTCCACTTCCTTCTCACTATAACCTGGTTCAACACTGCTCCTATTTCTACTCACTGTCACCTGGTCTAACATGCTCTCTTCCTTTTCACCATTAACCTGATCTACACTGCTCCATCTTCCTTTTCACTATCACCTGGTCTACACTGCTCATCTTCCTCTCACACACCTGGTTTACACTGTCCTCACCTTCTCACTACACCTGATCTACACTGCTCATCTCCTTCTCACTATAACCTGGTCTACACTGCCCTCTCTGTTCACTATCACCTTGTCACACTGTTCCTCTTCTGCTCACTGAATCTGGTCTACACTACTCCTATTCTTAATCACTGTTACATGGTCTACACGCCTCCTTTCCTGCTACTGTCACCTGGTCCTAATACTCCTCTTCTTGCTCACGTACCTGGTCTACACCTCCTCTTCTTGTCTCACTGTACGCCCTGGTCTTACACTATTCTTCTGCTTCTTGCCTCACGTTACCCTGGTCTTACACGTCTCCTTCTTGCTCACCATAACATTTTGTACTACACTGCTACCTCTCTTGCTTCACTGTATGTCTACACGTGCCTCTTCTTGCTCACTGTATCTGGTCTACTCGTCTCTTTTTGCTCACAGTAACCTGGTCTACATGTTCCCTTCCTGCTCACTATCACCTGGTCTACAACCGCTCCTCTTCCGACTCACGTCACATGTCTACACCGCTCATCTTCTGCTCACCGTTCACCTGGCCTACACGCTCCTCTTCCTGCTTACTGTCAAACCTGGTCTACATGCTCATCTTATGCTCACTGTCCACCTGGTCTAAACTACTCATCATTGCTAACTGTCAATGCGTCTACACCACTCTCTGTCATGTTCACTGTTTTTCCCCACCCCTGGGTCTACATCGCTCTCTTCCTGCTCACTGTCACCTGCGTCTACACTCTCCTTTCTGCTCATCTGTCACTGTCACTCTTCTCTCTCTGTCACCGTCTAAACTACTCTTGCTACTGTCACCTGGTCACACTACTCTTTTCTTGCTCACTGTTCAACTGGTCTACACACTCCTCTTCTTGTCAACTGTCACCTGGGTCTACAACCGCTCCTCTTCTTGCTCCACTGTCACCTGGTCTAATCACTGCTTCTCTTCTTGCTCACGTCACGGTTACATGCCTCTCGCTCCTCACTGGTCACCTGGTCTAACACTCTTTTCTTGCTCACGGTCACCTGGTTACACCACCCTCTTCTGCTCCTGTACCTGGTCTACACCTGCTCCTCTTCTTGCTCACGGTCACGCGTCTACACGCTCCTCTTGTCACTGTACCTGGTCTACACTTCTCTTTTTCTTGCTCACTGTCTCACTGGTCTACACCACTCACCTTCTTGATCACGTCACCTGTGTCTCACCGCTGCTTTCTGCTCACTGTCACCTGGTCACATTGCTCTGTCTTACTCCACGTGTAACACTGGTTCTACACTGCCTCCTCTTTCTGCTCACTGTCACCTGGTCACCGCTCCTCTTCAATGCTCTCATGTCACTGGTCTTACATCTTCTCCTTTCCGCCTCTCACCGTCACCTGGTCTACACACTGCTCCTCTTCTTGCTCCGTAACTGGTCTACACTGATCCCTCTTCCTGCTCACTGTCAGCTGTCTACACTGCTCCTCTCTTGCTCACCGTAACCTGGTTACCACCTTCTCTTCTTGCTCAGTGGTACCTGGTCTACACTGATCCTCTTCTTGCTCATTGTTAACTGGTCTAAATTCTCTTTTGCTCACTGTAACCTGGCTACCCATGCCTCCCTCCTGTCTTGAATCACTGTCAAACTGGTCTACACCCTCCTCTTTCTTGCTCACTTGTCACACCTTGGTCTACAGCTGCTCCTCTTTTGCTCACGGTCACCTGTCTACACTGCTCCTCTTCTGCTCATCTGTCACTGGTCTACTGCCTACCTCTCCTGCTCCTGTTTATCTGGGTTACACTTCTCCTCTTCCTCACGTAACCTGGTCTACACTGCTCCCTTTCTTGCTCACCCGTCACCGGGTCTACACTGCTCCTCTTCCTGCTCACTGTCACCCGTCTACACTGCTCCTCTTCTTGCTCACCATAACCTGGTCTACATGCTTCTCTTCTTGCTCAGTGGTACCTGGTCACTGTCTCTTCTGCTACTGCACCTGTATTACACTGCTCCTTTCTTGCTCACGGCAATGGTTCTACACTGCTCCTCTTCCTGCTCACTGTCACCTGGTCTACACTGCCTCTCTTCCGCTCAGGGTCACCTGGTTCTACACTTCTCCTCTTCCTGCTCACCGTCACCTGGTCACAAAACTGCTCCTCTTCTGTACCGTCCTGGTTACACTGCTCCCTTCCTGCTCACTGTCACCTCGTCTACCTCTCTCTTCTGCTCACCATAACCTGGTTACACTAGCTCCTCGTCTGCATGTTACCTGGTCTACAATGCTCCCTCTTCTTGCTCACTGTTACCTGGTCTACACTTCTCTTTTTGCTCACTGTAACCTGGTCTACCTGCTCCTCTTCTTGTTCACTGTTCACTGGTCTAATGCTCTTTCCCCTCACTGTCACCTGGTCTAAACTACCCTGTCCTGCTCACGTACTGGTCTAACCGCTCATCTCTTCCGCTCACTGTCACTGTCTTAACCACTCCTCTTCTTGCTCATGGTCACCTGGTCTACACCAATCCTCTTCTGTCACTGTGACTGGTCTACACCGCTCATCTTTCTGCTCACTGTCACCTGGTCTCACACTGCTCCCTTCTGTCACGTGCCTGGTCTACATTTCTTATCTTCCTGCTCACTGTGCTGTGTCTACACCGCCTCATCTTCTTGCTCACTGTCACCTGGTCTACAACCGCTCTCTTCTTGCTCACTGTCACCTGGTCTACACCGCTCTTCTTGCTCAAGTCACCTGGTCTACACTGCTCCTCTTCTTGCTCACTGTCCCGTGGTCTACACTGCTCCTCTTTCTGTCACTGTCGCCTGTCTACATTCTCATCTTCCTGCTCACTGTCGCTGTCTACACCCTCCTCTTCTTGCTCACTGTCACCTGGTCTACACCGCTGCTCTCTTGCTCACTGTCACCTGGTCTACACCGCTCCTCTTCTTGCTCACTGTCACTGGTCTACATGCACTCTTCTTCTTGCCACTGTCAACCTGGTCTCACACTCCTCTTCTTGCTCACTGATTCCTGGTCTACACTACTCCTCTTCTTGCTCACTGTCACCTGGTTGTCACCTGGTCTACACCGCTCCTCTTCTTGCTCACTGTCACCTGGTCTACACTGCTTCTTTTTTTGCTCACTGTCACCTGGTCTACACCGCTCCTTTTCCTGCTCACTGTCATCTGGTCTACACCGCTCCTCATCCTGCTCACGGTCACCTGATCTACACCGCTCCTCTTCCTGCTCACTGTCACCTGGTCTACACTGCTCCTCTTCTTGCTCACTGTTGCCTGGTCTACACTTACTCCTCTCCCTGCTCACTGTCACCTGGTCTACACTGCACCTCTTCTTGCTCACTGTCACCTGGTCTACACTGCTCCTCCTTCTGCTCACTGTCACCTGGTCTACACTGCTCCTTTCTTGCTCACTGTCACCTGGCTACATGCTCCTCTTCTTGCTCACTGTCACCTGGTCTAACAGCTCACTCCTGGTCTACAACTGCTTCTCTTCTTGCTCACTGTACCTGGTCTACATTTCTCTTTTTGCTCACTGTAACCTGGTCTACACTGCTCCTCTTCTTGTCACTGTCACCTGTCTACACTGCTCCTTTCCTGCTCAGTTTCACCTGGTCTACACTTCTCTCTCCTGCTCACCGTCACCTGTCTACACTGCTCTCTTTCTTGCTACCGTCACCTGGTTACACTGCTCCTCTTCCTGCTCATGTCACCCTTCACACTGCTCTCTTCGTGCTCCGTAACCTGGTTACAATGCTCCTCTTCTTCCCTGTCACTGTCTATACTACTCTCTTCTGCTCACTGTCCGTGTCTACACTACTCTCTTCTTGCTCACTGTCCCTGGTTGTCACCTGGTCTACACAAGCCTATTTCTTGTCACTGTCACCTGGTATACACCACTCCTTTCTTGCTCACTGTCACCTGGTCTACACCGCTCCCTCTTCTTCTCACTCGTCACCGGTAACATCCTCTTCTTGTCCAGTACCTGGTCTACACTGTCCATCATCTGCTCACTGTCACCTGGTCTACACCGCTCCTCTTCCTGCTCACTGCACCTGGTCTACATTGCTCCTTCTCTTGCTCACTGTCACCTGGTCTACAATGCTCCTCTTCTTGTCTGTCACCTGGTCTACACTGCTCCTCTTCAGTGCTCAGTCACCGGTCTACACTGCTCCTCTTCTGCTCACTGTCACCTGTCTTACACTGCTCCTCTTCCTGCTCCACTGTCACTGGTCTACACTGCTCTCTTCTTGCTTCATGTCACCTGGCATACACTACTCCTCTTTCTGCTCACTGTCACTGGTCTACAATGCTCCTCTTCTGCTCACGGTCACCTGGTCTACACTACTCATTTCCTGCTCACTGTCACCTGGTCTACACTGCTCCTCTTTTTGCTCACTGTCACCTGGTTTACACGCTCTCTTCTGCTCCACTGGCCATGGTCTACCGCCTCTTTGCTCACGTCACCTGGTCTACACTGTCCTCCGCTGCTCACTGTCACCTGGTCTACACTGCTCATCATCCTGCTCACTGTCCCAGTCTACACCGCTCCTCTTCCTGCTCACCGTCACCTGGTCTACATTGCTCATTTTCCTGCTCACCGTCGCCTGGTTTACACTGCTCATCTTCCTGCTCACTGTCACCTGGTCTACACTGCTCATCTTCCTCCTCATTGTCGCCTGGTCTAAATTGCTCCTCTTCCGCTCCCTATCACACTGTCACAACTGTCCTCTTTTGCTCACTATCACTGGCTATATACTGCTCCCTTTCTGCTCACTATCACCTGTCTACACTGCAATCTTCTCTCACTGTCGCCTGGTCCACATTGCTCATTTCCTGCTCACTGTCACCTGGTCTACACACGTCATCTTCCTGCTCACTGTCGCCTGGTCTACACTGCTCATTCATTCCTCACTGTCGCTGGTCTACACTTCTCCATCTTCCTGCTCACTGTCACTAGTCTACAAGCTCCTATCTTCCTGTCAACTGTCACCTGGTTACACCGCCTCTTACTGCTCCTTGTCGCTGTCTAAATTGCTCTCCACTTCCTGCTCCCATGAACCTGGTTACACTGGCTCATCTTCCTGCTCACTATCAATCGGGTATACTGACTCCTCTTTTGCCTCACTATCACCTCGCCTCTACACTGCATATCTCCTTCTCACTGTCGCACCTGGCCACATTGCTCATCTTCTATCACTGTCACCTGGTCACATGCATCATCTTCCTGCTCACTGTCGCCTGGTCTACCACTTCTCACTTCTGCTCATTGTCCCTGTCTACACTGCTCTCTTCCTGCGCACTGTCACCTGGTCTACACTGACTCATCTTCTGCTCACTGTCACTAGTCTACACTGTCCTTTCTTCGCTCATTGTAGCTGGTCTACATTGCTCATCTTCCTTCTCATTGTCACCTGGTCTACACTGCTCATCTTTCTGCTCACTGTCGCCTGGTCTACACTGCTTCTCTTCCTGTTCACTGTCACCTGGTCTACACTGCTCCTCTTCCTGCTCATTCCTGTTGCTCATCTGTCACTGGTCTACAATGCTCATCTTCCGGCTACACTGTACTCTGGTCTACACTGCTGTCATCTCCTACTCATGTGCCTGGTCACACTGCTAATCTTCCTGCTCATGTCACCTGGTTACACTGCTCCTTGTTAGTTTACTGTGACTGGTCTACACATGCTCATCTTCTTGTCACTGTCACTGGTCTACAACACTGCCTCCTTTTACGTGTTTATGTCGCCTGGTCTATACATGCTCCATTCACTGCTCACTGTCGCTGCTGGTCTACATGCTACCTTTTAATGTTTACTGTCACCTGGTCTACATGCTCCTCTCCTGCTCACTGTCACCTGGTCTACACTGCTATCTTCTGCTCACTGTCACCTGGTCTACACTGCTTGTCTTCCTGAAAATTCGTTTGGTACACTGTCACTCTGCCTGTGCTTCTGTGACCCTTAGTTCTCATGGTCAGTAATAGGACTGTGCTTATTGCATGTAAGTATCAGGCCTCCACCCACCATGATGCCTCTACCTATATCTCTTTAGGTAGTAACCTACCTGGGCCAATCTCCTATAATTCTCAGGCGTCCCCAAACTGTGCCCATATCTTATATACAAGATAGTAGTCCACACTGTGCTCTCTTCTGTACCCAGGTAGTCCCCCACTGTGCCAATATTCTGTAACCTGGAACTATCAAGGGGGTAGTTCCTCCAATGTGCTCATCTCCTGGTAACATGCATAACATCACAGGCAGTCCCCCAGTGCCCTCTAACTTAACTATCAGGTAGTACCCAACAGTGCCTCTCTATTAACTATCATGCGTAGCACACCCAAACTGGTGCCCATGCTTTCTTAAAATATCAATGTACTACACACATGTGCCCCCCCCATATCCTACTATTACACCTATCTGGGTAACCTAACCCAACACAGACTGTTCTCTCTCTCTATAACTATACCCGTCCCAGTACCCCCGCTGTGCCCTCTATAGTATAGGAAGTAACCTCGTGCCCACTCTCCTGATAAACTATCATGTAGCACCAACACGTCCAATTCCCTAAAATTATCATGGCAGTACCCACACTGTGCCACCTCTATAACCCTATCAGGTATACCCCCCACTGTTGCCCAATCTCTATAACTATGGTAGTACCCACACCTGTGCCCTCATCCTATAACTGATCAGGTGGTACCCACACTGCTGCCCCTTCCCTATCACTTACATAATCTATCGCCGGTAGTACCCCCACACTGATGCGCACCTTCTATAACCTCAGGTGTACCACACTGTGCATTCCTACAACTATCAGGTAGATTTCCAACTGCTGCTTCTCCTGTCAACTATCTGGTATACCCACTCTATTCTCTCTCTATAACTATGTCAGGTAGTACCCCGCTGTTGCCCTTTCCAATAGCTATCAGGAAGCTACCTACACTGTTGCCATCTCTATACTATCAGGACAAGTACCACACTGTGCCATCTTCCTATAACTATCAGGTGCACCACACTGTACCCATCTCCTATAACTATCAGGTAGTACCCCACTGTGCCCATCTCCATAGAACTATAAGGTAGTACCCACACACGTGCCCTCTCTATAACTTTAAGTAGTAAAACACCCCAATACACACTGTTACCATCTCCTATAACTATCAGGGTAGACCCACACTGTGCCCATCTCCTATAACAATAGGTAGTACCCACAACTGTGCCTCTGATAACTATCAGGTAGTACACCACTGTGACAATTGTCCTATAACTATCAGGCAGGATCCACACTGTGCATCTCCTATAACTATCATGGTAAATACCACACTATTCTCTCTCTTATAACTATCAGGTAGTACCACGCGTGCCCCTCCTATAGCTATCAGAAGTAACCACACTGTGCCATCTCTATAAACTATAGGTAGCACCAACACATTCCATCTCACTATAAACTATCAGGTAGTACCCACACTGTGTCATTCCTATAACATACAAGGTATACCCACACTGTGCCCTCTCCTATAACTATAGGTTACCCACACGTTCCATCTCTATAACTTCAGGAGTACCACACTGTGCCATCTATAACTATCGGTAGTACCCACCTGTGCCCATCTACTAAAACTATCAGGTAGTACCCCACACTGTGCCCTCTCCTATACATATCAGGTAGTACCCACACTTGTGCCCTATCCTTATAATATTCAGGTAGACCCACATGTGCCAGTTCTATGCTATCAGGAGTACCCACAGGTTCCATCTCCTATAACTATCAGGTATTACCACACTGTGCCACTCCTATAACATATGGTACGTCCCACACTGTACCATCTCCTTATCCCTATATAGGATAGTACCCACATGTGGCAATCCCCTATCATATCAGGTAGTAACCACATGTGCCCATTCCTAAGAACTATTCAGGTAGTGCCCACACTGTGCCATCTCCTATATCTATAGGTGCTCATACTGTGCCCTTCCTATAGTATCAGGAAGTGACCCCACAACTGCTGCCATCTCCTCTACTATAGGTAAGGACCCACAACTTGGGCCCTCTCCTATAACTATCAGGTAGTACCCACACTGTGCCCTCTCCTATAGCTATCAGGAAGTACCCACACTGTGCCCATCTCTATAACATATCAGTAGTACCACTGTGCCCTCTCCCATAAACTATGCAAGTAGTACCACACTGGGTCCATCTCACTATAACTATCAATAGTACCACCACCTGTTGTCCCATCTCCTATAACTAATCAGGTAGTACCCACACTTGTGCCATCTTCTATAACTATCAGGTAGTACCAACACTGTGCCCCTCCTATAACTATCAAGTAGTACCCACACTGGTCCATCTCTCAATTATCAAGTGTACCACATGTGCCCTCTCCCTATACCTATCAGTCAGTACCCACCCACTGTGCCCTCTCCTATAACTATCTAGGTAGTACCCACACTGTGCCTCTTCATATCCTATAACTTCAGGTAGTCCCACCACACTGTGCCCTCTCCTATAAACTATCAGTTAGACACCAACACTGTGCCCTCTACATCCTAAAATCAGGTAGTACCCCACACTGTGCCCTCACATCTATAACTATCAGGTAGTCCACATGTGCCCTCTCTATAATATAAGGTAGTACCCACACTGTTTCCATCTCCATAATATCAAGGGTACCCACACTGTGCCCTCTCATAAACTATCAGGGTAGTCCACACACTGTGCCCCTCTATAACTATTCAAGTTAGTACCCACACTGTGTCCATCTCCTATAACTATCAGTAGTACACCACACTGTGTCCATATCCTATAACTATCAGGTGTACCACACTGTGCCCTTCTATAACTATCAGGTGAGTACCCAACTGTGCCCTTCCTATACTGTCAAGGAGTACCCACAATGTGCCACCCCCCCTGCCCTGCGCAGGTAAAACATCGGTAGTGGTAAACCACACTGTGTTTTTTTTTTTTTTTTCCAATCTCACTATAAACTATCAAGTAGTACCACATGGGCCCTCTCCTATAAAGTGATAAGTAGTAACCACACTGTGCCCTCTCCTTAACTAAAAAAGCAGGGTACAGTACCACACTGTGCCCTCTATCTATAACATTCAGGTAGTTACCCACACTGTGCCTCTCCCTCCAATACTATCAAGTAGTACCCCAGTCCTACCTAGAACTACAGGTATACCCACACTGTGTCCATCTCCTATAAAATTATCAGGTAGTACCCACACTGTGCCCTCTCCTATAACTATCAGGTAGTACCCACACTGTGCCCTCTCCTATAACTATCAGGTAGTACCCACACTGTGCCCTCTCCTATCCTATAACTATCAGGTAGTACCCCACCTGTGCCCCTCTCTCTCCAATAACTATCAGGTAGTACCCACACTGTGCCCTATCCTATAATTATCAGGTAGCACCCACCTGTGCCCTCTCTCCTATAAGCTATCACAGTAGTACCCACTGTGCCCTCTCCTATAACTATCAGGAGTAGTACCCACACTGTGCCCCTCTCTAATAACTATCAGGTCCAGTATCCCCCAAATGGCCCCCCTATCTCTAACTATCAGGTACCACACTGTGCCTCTCCTCTCCATAAATATCAGGATGTACCCAACATGTGCCATCTCCTATAACTATCAGGTAGTACCACACTGTGCGGTTCTCCATAACTATAGGTAGTACCCACACAATGCCCCTCCTATAAAACTATCAGGTAGTACCCACAATGTGCCCACTGGTATATTACCAGGCTACAGGGTGACAATAACAGGCTAGGAACTGTGCCGAGGGGGGGCTTAGGGTGTCCTATGTCCAGAGCTGGGGCCGTGCCAGGTCCATTCCCCTTGGTTGACCGCCTCTCGCCGCTGTATCCGGTGTCCATCACGTCTCCCTCCGCAAACTCTACCAAAACTGACTTCTGTGGCTCCGCACTGCCTGGGACTGAGGGGGAACCGGCAGTCACGTGACCCTCCCATCCATCTGACAGCAGTAGTGACAGGGAACTGGCGGGTCTCACCTGCAAGACCTAACTGGGTCAGTAACCGGCATCAGTAACTCAGGAGCACATGACAGTTATGCATGTACAGAGCATGTGGGTATGTAGTCACAGCAGGCAGGTATTTTGGCTAGAACTTATAAAAAAGCTAAATGTAGCGTTTACTAGGTAGACCACTGGCCCCTTGAAGGAACTACAGGTGTACCACACTGATGACCTTTCTATAACTATAGGTAGTTAGTAACGCCACACGAGCGAGGCTCTATAAAATATAGGAGTTACTACCGCCTCTCTAACTATCAGAGTAGACAGGGCAGGGCATGGGGATGAAATTCCACGCACGGTGACAGACTTCCAGCGATCAAATATATATACACCTCCCCAGGCTAGCTAGTCAGGAGATGGTACCCGGACGTCTTCCGATTCTCCGCTTGTATCCAGGAGTCCTCCGCCTAGACGAAAGATCTACCAATGCTCTAGTTCCGCACTGCCTGGACGAAACGTGAGGTACCCTCCCACCCCTCTCTACTACGTGTGCAGGAATGGCGGATCTCACCCTCAGTCCTTAAACCTGATCAGTCTCAACCGGTCCTAATCCACCTCAGTTCTAATGCAGGCAGCTGGGATATTACTTCAGCAGAGGCAGAGTGTAGGAAAGACTTTATACAAGTAGAAGTACCGTTTCAATGGATTACATGTTCTCAGGTAAAGTGTACAGACCGCATCTCGATTCTTTAGTAGGATATAAACTACCCCATCTGCCATCAATGTACCTCCTGAAGATCTATATTATTTTATTGGTAGAGAACACCCTCCCGCGAGTTCCGATAGATAGTAAGTTAACCGACCCTCCGCCACATACTATTAGTATGATAACGACCTCGGCACCTATCGATGCCATTAGATCCTAATAGATGAAATACTCCTCCATGATATAAAATATACCCTCCGTATCATAGTATATAATTACCCTCCTCCCCTATCACGAATATAATAAACTCCAATTACCTGATATATGGATAATACCTCCCTACACCTTATACTGTATTACTCCTATCTTCATATATAGAATATACTACCATTAAGATAGACCCTCCATATAGATGATATAATGATAACCCTCTCATAGCGATCGAGATAGGGTAAACCACCTCTATCCTTATATAATAACTCCGCCTATCTACTTATATAGTATTAATACCCCCCATGATCATATATGAGTATATAATACCCTCTCCCATCTATGATCCTAGAAGAGTGAGGAATGACCCTCCCGCTACGGGGACAATTATAGGTATAGACAGACGCGCCCCTATCTAGATAGTAGATATAAGGCAACCCCCGACGACTATATGAGAGATGAAAGACCCTCCCACTAGCCTATAGAGATATGAATAACCCTCCCGACATTAGCCAAAGAGATAATAGAAACTCCCTCATCTAGCCGATATAATATATACAGACCCCCCCCGTACTAATCTGATATAGGATAGTATATGTACCCACCCTCTCTCTAGCATATATATATATACCTGCTATATCCAGTAATATAATATCCCAATAATACCACCCTCCCAAACTATTGCCTAGTATATAGTATATTATAAATCCCCTCCCCCTGTTAATCCTATATGATAGGTATAGAATACCTCCCTTACATCCTGATAGCTATAAATGACTCCTCTATTTATTGTTTAATTTCCTTATTATTTAATTATTTAGTATAACCCCCTCACCCTTATCTATCCAATATAGTATAAACACCACTCCCCCTATCTATCTTATATATAGTACTTACATACCTCCCCCTAATCTATCCTATTTATAGTATAACACTTACCCCCTATCCTATATTTAGTATATAATTACCTGTCCCACTATCGTTCCTATATATTGTATTACAATACTCTCCCCTATATTACTGTATAGCTCTTTGCACTCCCCACTTTCCTTTAATCTTCTCCAGGTGCTGCTTCCACTCACCTGCTCACCATAGGCAGTACATTCGTAATCCAAAAATAAGTACCAGGAGGCGCACTCAGGCAAGAATCCCCCCCAATCAGTGTTTATTATCGATAATACGGTGCACAACGTTTCGGGGCCTCGAAACTGTTGTGCACCGTTATAATCACATAAACACTGAATTATATCTACGAGTGGCCCTCCATTGGTACATTTTTGGAATACTCTCCCCACTATCATCACTATATATAGTATAAAATACCCTCCCCCTGATCCTTTATTATAGTACCTTACTATACTATAAGTATATACCCCTCCATATATATACTATTATATTATTACCCTCCACCTAATTATATCGTAATAACCCTCCGATATCCGATATATAGTATAAATACCCTTCACCCCTATCTGTCCTATATATTAGTATATAACTACCCTCACCCTATGCTTCCTGATATAGTAATAAATACCCTCCCCTATTATCCTGATATAGTATATAATACCCTCCCCCTATCTTATTCTATATATAGGATAACACCCCTCCCTATCTATCTATATATAATAGTATAATACCCTCCCCCTATTCATGATACACTCTTCTCCATATATAGTATATATACACCTCCCAATCTTATATTTGACTTACTCTCTATCTGATAATAGTTATAAACCCATCCCTTATTATCCTATATATAGTATTAATAACAACCTCCCCTATCTATCTATAATTGTATATAACACCCTCCCCTATCTACCTATTATTGTATATAACACCCTCCCGTATCTATTCCATAATTAGTATATAATACCTACCTCCATCTATCTTATATTATAGTATATAACACCCTCACCCCTATTCTATCGTGATAGTATAGTCATATAATATCCTTCCCCATCTTCCTATAATAGTATATAACACCATCCCCCTTATCCTATCTATTATAATTATAACACCCTTCCCCATATCTTATTATAGTATATAACACCCTCCCCCTATCTATCCTATAATATATTATAATACCTTCCCCATTCACTCCCTATATAAAGTATATAACACCTCCCCTTAGATCCGTATATAGTATTAATACCTCCCCCATCTATCTATATTGAGTATATAAACACCTCCATCTATCTCTAATTATTGTATATAACACCATCCCCTATCTATCTACTAGTTATAGTACTATAACACCCTCCCCTTATACTATCCTATAGATGAGTATATAATTACACTTTGACCTAAATCTCCATATATAGTTGATAAAACACCCTCCCCGATTCTACTATATATAGTGATATTATACCTCTCCCCATCTATCCTAAGTATATAGATATAACCACCTCTCCCTTACTATCTCATATAGGTTATGATAACAACCTCCCTGTATCTATATTATAGTATATATAACACCCTCCCACCTATCTATCCTATATTAGGATTATATACACTTCCCCCATCTATCCTATTAAGTAATTAAACACCACTCCCTATCTATCTATTATCAGTTCATAAACCCCTCCCCCTGTATCTATCCTTGATATAGTAATAATACCGTACTCATATATCCTATATATAGTTTATATAACAACCCGTCCCCATGATCACCTCATTTATTAGTTAGATTAATCCTTCCCATCTATCCTATAGTATATAGTATAAAACCCTCACCCCTATCATGACTAATAGTATATAAAACACCCCCCTATCTTATATATAGAGTATAACACACCCTCCCCCTTCTATTCAATGAGTATATATATATTTCCATCTATCCATATGAAGTATAGATTACCTCCCCCGATCTACATATAGGAAGATATAAAACCCTCCCCCTGATCTGATTCAGAGTATGAATAACACCCTCCATCTCCTGAGGTTGCTGGTATATTTGTTTATATAAATCCCGCCCCTATGCAATATACCTATTAATAACCCCCTAGATCTAAATATATATATACCACACACACTGCATATTACCCAGGGTGCGAGGACCTTAAGTCTGATGACTGAGTGGCTGTATGACTAGTAAATTTTTAGACCTTAGTGTAAGGGCTAGGATTGATGGAACGTGTAGGTGTTGGGTGTGCGGCTTATTCCTGTTCTCTGTATTCGTACCAATAAAGTTTTTGTCCTATTAACTGGGACATATGGTCATACAGTGTGTGCTGCCAAAAACCGCCCTGTTCTTATGATCCTGTGAGTACGAGAACCAAGCGAAGTTTTTGGTGGCAGCACCACAGGACCATGCAGGTGAAGCGGCGCGTCCCGTAAGATAATGGTCATTTTTGCTGGGATATACCATCAAACAAGCGATGGGCCTGGGTCACCTGTGTATGGAAAGTAACCCGAAAGCTGGAACAATTTTAGTTGATTTGTTTACCCCTCCCCATACAGGGGGTTGTATATATGCCTAGGCTGATATTGTGTTACTCTTTGTAAATATATATGGAACCACGCATACCATCATACACAGGTAGACTAAAGATACAAGGACACGCACAAAACATGTATTACATAAGACAGACAACGCTTAACCACACCACACCACAACAGAAGAGTAAAATAAACAGATTTCTCCCCCTGACCCACAGTTCCCACTATTCTCCTTTACACACTTTAAAACCTAAGGGCCCAGGTCAGACATTAACAATGGACTCAACCGCCCCTTAGGACACGTCTGTCAGCACCAGTTATTCAGCCTATGGTTACTGGTTCCCTGTTCTGTGGGAGGGAAAATTTCCCATCCAAATACCAGGTCCTAGCAGCCCTTTCACCCGGAACAAAACCAGTCACCGCCTCTAACCCCATCTAGTATGCATGGCCTCCAACCCGGTCCTTTGCCACAACCTCTCCTCACCGTTCAAGGCAATGCCAGGAAGGTTGTTGTCCATATTACTCTATAAACTGATGACCATTGTAATCATCTGATTATAAATGTGACCATAGCTGACCCCACACATGATTATAACTGATTGACATTGCTAATCACGATATATAATGATGACATAGCTAAGCACTGATTATAATCTGAGGACTAGCTAAAACACTATTTATAACTGATGTACCATGGGCTATATCACTGATTAAACTGATGACATAGTATTAACCATCTGACTTATAACTGATAACATGTGCTAATCAACTTGATTATAAACTGATGAACATGGCTAAATCACTTGATATAACTGATGACATGCCTAAAACACAATGATTTATCACTCATGGACCTAGTCTAAACACTCATTATAACTGACGACAGAATCATGATTAGAAACATGCCAGGGTAAACTGATATAAACTGATGACATGGCTTAATCAATGATTATATGATGAATGTAAAAAATGTAACTGGATAGGCTAATCACTTGATTATAACTGATGACATGGCTAAACACATTCTAAGAAAATGGTAATATATTAACTTGCATGGTAAGCAGTAAACTGATGCATTGGCTAAACACTGATTGTATCACTCATGACATAGCCTAAACACTCATTATCTATAAGAAAGAAATGGTCGAATCACTGATGATAGACGTGCGCACATGAACGAGCATGAAAGACATGAAGCTAATCACTGATTATACCTGATGACATTGGTCCTAAAACATGATTAATACTAATGACAGGCTTAATCACGTGATATAACTGAATGACATGGCTCTACAACAACTGATTATAACTGGAGACCTAGCCTAAACATGATGTAGCAGTAGGTCGGGTCTTAATTATTGTATCGTGTGTCTAGCTTAAGATAACTTCTGATTGGTTGCTGCAGATTAATGACACAGGTAAACTTGAATTAGAACTCGAGGAGCTGTGTCAATAACATAACACAACAATACAAGTTTAATACTAAAAGACTTTGTGCTTTGAGTATTTCTATTGGCTAGCGGCCATTTGTAGTCATTGATTATCTAGGAAAGCTTTATGTTTTGGCTCTTTACCAAAAGAAAAAACTAAGCTGTGAAAGGAATATGTATGAAAGGTGTGATGGAGAAGTACCTTGCTATATGATTATGGTATTTCCAAGTCCTTGTTGGTACTGGTCCTTATGTTAGGAATTTTAATAGTTATTAATAGGCATTTAAAGTCTAAGGAGCATTTGAGAGGTTTCAATATAGGCATCCCCGGATTTACATCCCAGCTAGGCCTCATGTTATACCCATTATGATAACACAAGACTGAACACATTCTAGGCCCACTGAAGCGAGGGGATGACGGGGCCGGCAGACCCAGTGCAGGATCCGTAGACATAATTGTCCAACCTAAATCAGTACCAGCTTGGGAGCTGAGGAACTTACCTTCTTTTCACAGACCTACTGACCAATCAGACTTCCCAGTCAGTAATTCAATGCAGCATTGGTGATGATTGGCTACTTCTGCTCAACCTCTGTATATGGCGCTATCATGGTGTGTGCATGTTCGTTCTGAAGTGTTACATGCATAGAAATTGGTTGGTACGTTGCTGGTGTTAACATTTATATTTACCATCATGTCCAAACAGTAAGTTACATGATGGTAGCAGGAAATCCATGCGGCACTACAGGCCGATAATGTACAAAAGTAAAGGTCAATAATCACCTTTTGATTGCTTTCTCTGACACGTACAGGTATGGACATGGTTCCACGAAGGCCTTTTTCTGCTGGTTATGTATACGGGAAATATTCAAAGATTTATTAAGTATTCTTATTCTTGTAAGCTCGTCAGGTTTTTTATCTCACTCTAATTTTTTCACTTTCAGAGCATCTGTTCTTTCTACCAAGTACAGGGGGCTGCGATGGGGGGGAATTCGCCCCCATTGTATGCAACCTGTACGAGGCTTGGTGGGAGGAACCCATATTATTCGGAAAAATATAATGTCCACAATTCTTTCCATTTAATAATTATATAACCGATATAAAGATGATGTCATTATTCATTGTAGAATTGGTACTAAGGAAACTTGAACTTTTTTTAGCTGAATTAAATACCAGATAACTGAATTTGGTTTTCACACAAGGAATATGGGAACTAGCATGGCCTTTTAGATATTGTTTGTGTTTTTTACTAAGGACACTATTCTAAGACTACTCTATTTATTCGAAGGCATTGCTGTAGGTGGTTAACACCTATACTTACGGCCTGTTTCTAGCCATCCCATTTCTATCTTTAGGGTATTCCCGTAGTCAGTTCCTCTGCATCTAAGGAAATGCAGTACGGGAGGACTGGAATTCCTTTTGTAGAAGCCTCAGAATCTTAAAATGAGACTTTGAGACAGGGTTACTCCCAACCAGTAATGAATGAGGAATGCTTTAGCGAAAGCATTAGATCCCAAGATCTGAACTCCTTATGAGGAACCTAGGGACAAATAATCAAAGAACGATCGAGGCACGAATCTAAGTCACCATTCTAATGTATCTCCTCCACCCATGTTTATTCTCAACTAGATTCGCCCCTCAAATATTACAAAATAATTGATAGCATAAGAGAATTTACCAGTTTTGTATGGGGATCATCTTTTTGTGGACGATGTATGTCGTAAAGGATTTTATAATAGGTCCCTAAGAAATCTCCCACCTGTAACGAAATATTTATCTACCCAGAACATTCAAGGGAAAATCTTAAGCACCACACTTGGTTTTCAACACACAGGTACTATTTAATGTTCTATTAGTCTGAGGTTTTACTGTTGTGTTCACGTTGCTTTACTATTGGTTCTGGTTCAACAGTAACGGTTACTAACAGAAAATATTAGAAATCAAAGAATATATTCAAACTGTAACACTAGTTATTATTGTATCTATCACCATGTTTGAAGGTGGAGGGCGCCAAGTATGTGCATGCCACGATTATGTCATTTTAGGCAATCGTTATTCAGGACTGTTTGTTCCTTAAGAAACTTGATTGGTCCAGCCAATGGTCAGGCACTTTATTGAGTGTGTGTAATGGGTCGACCTGCATTCAAAGTTTTCCTATTACAGGTGTATACACATAGAATTCTGTTCTCCATGTAGAGGAAGAGGTTGATCGTTTTTAGCTGTATTACTAAAACAAGAGCTAGGGGTATTTGTTTGGGGGAAAACTAGTTGACTTCGGAGGCCTTTTACAATTCATTTGTTGATGATCACCACGACTTTGACGCTCTTTTAGGGCCATATTGTAGCCACCTTTTTTTAAATGGTCTTCATATCGGACCTTCCTATAGCTTCGTTTGGGGGCCATTACACATCTTTTTCTGATCTAATCTCTTTTGTCTATATTACTAGTATAATCGTCAAAGTTTCCACCCTTTGTTTTCCCTGCTTGTATTTCCTCCTCATCCAACATTTTACTCTTGCCATTCTTTATTTCTAATTACTTTTGTGGTTTTCATATCATGCTGTGTTTGAATTATACCAGTTGCATTTATGGCTATTATACTGTCTATCAGAATACATTTTGCTGTTTATTTAGATTACATAGATTTATACTTGTATGTGAGGACTTTTTTTTGTTTGTGTCTTTTAAATGTGTCGCTTTCTGTGGTGTAGTACCTGTAATTGGGTTTCAGGTATGGGTTTTTAACTGTTCCTAGCTTCCTCATCTATTAGAGGAAGGGTTCTATTTTAATTAACAACTTAGTGTGCACCTAAATAAGTTTGATCAGAGTAGCTGCTAGTTTTGTCTCTGATTGAAGGCCGCTCGTGCGGCACGGAAAACGGTTCTCAGACATGTGTCAGCTATTTTCTGTGTCTGTTATGTATTAAAATAAATGTAATTTTTGCTCCTATTACTGACTTGGGAGCTCAATTTGTTTGGTGTGGTCCTTGTGTCAGCATTGTCATGGACTTCATTTGCCTTCTTCTTTTGTGTTTTTTTCTTTTTGTTTAGCGGCCTTTTCCCGGTTTGGTTGGCATGATGCATGTCTCACCCTCCTATGTCACCTCTAGGATGATTTTGCTGCGTTTGAGAAGTTGTTGAAAAATCGTGGGAGGGAGCAACAACCAGCAGCTAATGGTAACCTTTCTGTTCTGTGAAGCATTCCAAATACAGAAATCTGTCCCAAATGTTCACAATAAATCACATTTGACATTCCTTCCAAGACAAGGCTTCTGACCTAAACATGGTTCATTTTATAACCGTGGTTCTTTCTATCCATATGAAGATATTACGATATAATCATGGAACAAGACAGAACAAACAGGACAGATAATAGATAGATAGGACATATATGTATGCAGATCGATGAAAGATATCGGATATAATAATAGATAGGCAGACATAGATAGATAGATATATATTAGATAGACAGGGCATAGATAGATAGAAAAAACATATATAGATAGATAGATAGATAGATAGGGATAGATAGATAGATAGATATTGAGAGATAGTACATAGACGAGGAGAGAGATTTTATAGTTAGTAGAGTGATATGATAGCTAGAGAGGAGAGAGAGGGAGAGATAGATAGATAGATTAGATAGATAGGATAGTAGATAGATAGATAGATATATAGAGATAGATAGATAGAGAGAGGAGATATTAGTTTAGATAGATGAAGATAGAAGGAGAGAGAGAGCATAGATAGATAGATAGTAGATAAGATGATAGATAGATAAGATAGATAGATGAAGATTAGATTAGAGAGAGAGAGACTAGATAGATTAGAGAAGAATAGAGCGATTTAAGATAGTAGATAGATACGGAAATAGATAGAGCGATAGATAGATACGCATAGATAGCTAGAGAAGTAGATAGGAGATGATAGATAGATAGAGATAGATAGATAGAGAGATAGATAGAGATATGATAGATAGCATAGCATAGATAGATAGATAGAGAGTAGATAGCAAGATAATGACGATAGATTAGAGATAGATAGGAGATAGATAGATAGATAGAATAGATAGACATGACAGATAGATCGAGATAGATAGAATACTAGCTAGCTAGATAGATAAGATAGGATAGATAGATAGATCGGATAGACTGGAGAGAGAGCGGAGATAGATTAGATAGATAGAAGATAGACGCTAGAGCGATGATAGAGTAGATAGATAGATAGATCGATAGATAGATAGAAGATAGATAGTCGATAGCTAGATCAGAGATAGATAGCTAGAAGATGAGATTGAATAGATAGATAGAAGATAGATAGATAGGATAGATAGAAGTAGATAGATAGAGATAGAGAAGATTAGATGGAGAGATAGATAGATGAGAGAAGAGAGAGAGGAGAGAGAAGATAGATTAGATAGATAGATAGAAGTGAATAGATAGATAGATAGACGAGGATGAGATTAGATAGTGATAGATAGAGAGAGAGAGAAGAGAGAGATAGATAGATAGATAGATGATAGATAGAGGATAAGTAGAGAGATGAGAGAGATAGATGATGAAGATAGACTAGATGAGAGATAGAGAGCGAGATAGATAGGAGAGAGATAGATAGATGATAGATAGAGAGAGAGAGGATTTGATGGATGGAGAGAGAGAGACGATAGATAATAGATAGATAGATAGATAGATAGATAGATAGATAGATAGGAGAGACAGAGAGAGTAGAGATGATAGAAGATAGATGAAGGAGATAGAGAGAGAGAGACGAGAGAGATAGATAGCTTAGGTAGAATAGATCGATAGATTCAGATAGATGATTAGATAGTTAGATGTAGATAGATAGATTGAGATAGCTAGATAGATAGAGAGATAGACTAGATAGATAGATAGATAGATACATAGTGAGATAGATAGATAAATAGAGATAGATAGATAGATAGAAGATAAATTAGATAGATCAGAGTAGAAGATAGAGATGATAGATAGTAGAAATAGAGAGATAGATAAGATATTATAGATAGATAGGATAGATAGAAAATACGATAGATAGAAGATAGATAGTAGATAGATAGATAAGATGATAGATCGATAGACGATAGAAGATAGATAGATGAGAGATAGATATGAGCTAGACTAGAGATGATTAGAAGATAGTAGAGAGAAGAGATAGATATGATAGATAGATATGATAATAGATAGATAGTAGATGATAGATAGATAGAGGAAGACTAGATAGATATGAGAATAGATAGATAGATAGATAGATAGATAGATAGATAGATAGATAAATGAATAGATAGATAGATAGATAGATACGATAGTAAGTAGTAAAATAGATAGATAGATAGAGATAGATAGATAGATAAGATAGATAGAGATACATAGATAATAATAGATTAAATAGATAGATTAGATAGGATAGATAGCTAGATGAAGATAGATAGATGAAGACAGACAGACAGATAGATAGATAGATAGACTAGAATGAAACCCCTTCCATATCTGTACTCGTATGCTGGTGTTGCTCTATATCTGGATTGTACAAACAATGGTACGGAGCGGCCTCACTTTCTATTTTGCGTTTGCCTTCAAGTATGCAAACAAGGGGATAAGGCAAGCTTCTCGATACCGATAATAAAAAAATACAATTCATACATATATATAAATATGGCAACTGGCGGGGCAATTAGGGATGAGGGATTCCTGCCCGAAGAGACTTACAATCTATGTGGTGGGACAAGCAGTTCAAATAATACAAGGGGGGGAGGGTATTGAAATGCTTGAGATATTAACACTCATTGTGTTGTGCGATGCTCTAGTACTATTGGTCCAATAGAGTATAAACAATCATAAAGATGTCACGAACCTTGTAATCCAGGTATTTCCAATGCCACTGGAAAGTCAGGAAGGAATTTTTTCCCCATTCATAAATTTGGTGGGGGGTTTGTTTGTCTTTCTGGCTGACAGTTAGGCAGGAAATATGGAGATTATGTGCTAGATGAGGTTAGGACTGGATGGACGTATGTCTTATTCAATCTAAGATCTTTACGGATACTGACTATAGCATTACGTACGAATATACATTTCTATGTACAACATTATACTATAGACGATATATAGATATGATATATATAAATTGCACTCGTAGTCTAAATTATTACTAAAGTGAGGGATTTCCACAACCGTCTTAAACAGAACACATCCTGTACATACAGATCAATATTTCAGTCAGCACTTTTGCTTCTAATGCTATTTTTTAGTCCATTTGGGCCCCTTATGGTTTCCAGGCTGAAGTGTTTGGTGAGTTTTCTTATACGGATAGTTAAATTCTTCACACATTATATAATCAAAAACATTAACCACCAGCCATGAAAGTGAAGATTAGTGATGGTTCCCTATTTTATTCAAACCTTTATAAATGCCTTATTAGAAACATTTCTTAAAGGAGGGACATAAATATGTAAAATAAATTCAGAAGAGAAGACAGCGATCCAACATTTGGATCTGTCGTCCTATTTTCCAATAATTAAATTTTGAACGAAATACCGAGCTCCCATGAGTTTACACGTGGATATGGCACCAGAGGGGGGATTATAGATAGGTTCTCTCATGTACCAGACCAAAAAAGGTTTTCAGTGGGGTACTGATGGCGTTGTTAAAGGGACCGTGTGAGGAGGACGTAGAAAAAGTGTGTGGTAAAGTGTCAGCTCCCCTTTGCTGTTGGTTGAAGGGTAAGATGGATTCTAGATTACTCTGTAAATATTCAAACCTTAAGAAGAATGAGATATGAATCCAGGTTCTCCTAGTATTAAACAACTCTCATGGCCCAGGATTGAGGTATCCCATATGGGGAAAAAACTTTCTGTCCACAAGTCCGACAAACTCCGGGGGAGAAGTTGATAACATGGGTGGTTCTCAATATATTCCAACTTCTGTCCAACGTTTTGTTTGATATTATTGAGGGAACATGGTCCTGAATATAGAAATATTTGTTCCCTAGGAACTTTGGCAGTGGAGGGAAACTTAACTGAGTTGATGATGGAACATTGGAATGTATATATTTTCCTCTCATAAATTTGTCCCGTTTTCCTGCCAGTTTGGCTGTGAATTGGAGTTACGTTGTGAGAGTTCCTGTCCAGTGGCCAGTTCGCTTTCTCAGGTTATAGGTCACCCGATGTCCTTAACACCTGATTGTAATATTGTCTCCACATATTGAATAAAAGTCATTAGATTAAGGCTGGCAGGGGGAATGAAGCTTAGCAGGCAGATTGTGTAAAATTCACAAAAGAGGACTCCCTATAACCACAAAATGAACGTACATACTATATCAGGCACTATAGGATATATTACGTTACCTACACAAGGCAGTCCAGACGTGGTGGTTGTTCTGTGTATAGAGTAGAGAAGCCCTCCTACAGATCTTCTACAAAACAATTAACAGTAGAAACTACAGAAGTATGGGCCTAGGGACAGCTGTCCATGGTGGAACATCAAGCCGGATTAACTAGTATTTTTTCCCTAATTTCCTTTAGAAAAGGTAAATTTTGGTGTATTAGTCAAAACGGAAACTATGACGGAGGTTTCTCAATCTGTATTTATGGACATTCAGGGTTGGTGAGGTTGCTTGATGTGCTTCTCACAATTACTTTTTAAAATTAACATCTGAGTTTTAATACACGATTATTAACTAAACCCATATGAAACTTTATCTTTTGTGGTTAGGGATTTTGTAATGCAGTTTGTATAGGAGTGTGTTTACCTTTCATAGCATTCTGACCTAAAACTCTATACAGCACAACCACCTCCTACGGGTTCAGGGTTTCTTATCAGGGCCCCAAAGCTTACAACAGTCCCACGACATGCCAAGTTTTGTCACATCTGTAATGGCACCCCTTGGCCCTACCCGCCGCACAGTCAGTGGTGGGAGGTCACCCCTGGACCCTGTGAATGAATAGTCATCTGGTATATTGCTGCCATGGTCAGCGCAGCAAGTCCCATATCAATCATTCGGTCTTACCAGTGATCCGTGCAAGTGCATAAAGAGCAGGGAGAAGAAGCCGGGATTCATTTGGAGTCTCAGGGGCATGAAACATTACCTTTAAATTTGTTTTTCAGCTTGTTATGTTCTGTTAGGTAGGGGATTTGCTGAAAGGTGTGCTAATTAATAATAAGTACAATACACTGGTCACCCACCATCCCACCAAATATGATGGTCACCGTGATTCGTGTCGCCTTTTGTTTTATGAATAATCTCTCTCACATATCCCATTGTGCTTGTGAGTATTTAAATTTTGCTAACGGTGCACAACGTTTCGGGGCCCCGAAACGTTGTGCACCGTTATATCACAATAAACACTGAATTATATCTTACCTGAGTGCGCCTCCCTGGTACTATTTTTGGAATACTCTCCCCCTATCTATCCTATATATAGTATAAAATACCCTCCCCCTATCTATCCTTTATATAGTATATAATACCCTCTCCCTATCCTATATATAGTATATACCCTCCCCATATCTATCCTATATATAGTATATAATACCCTCCCCCTATCTATCCTATATATAGTATATAATACCCTCCCCTATATCGGATACGATTATATACGTTATTACAAATACCATCCCCCTATCTGTCATATAGTAGTATATAATACCCTCCCCTAATATTATTCATTAGATACGTATTAAACACCCTCCCCCTATCTATCCGTATATTAGTATATAATACCACTCCCCCACTCTAGGGAACGAAGATATAGAACCACCTCCCCTCCTAGTCTATGTCCTATAGATAGGTAGAGTAATACGCATCCCCTATCTACCAGAGATAGTATATAATACACCTCTCTTATCTATTCCGTATATATAGAATAATACCCTCCCCTGATTACGTCCTATATTTAGTATATAAAACCCCCCCGATCTATCGTATGTGATGTATATGACTCAACACCTCAGCCCTATCTATCCTATTTATAGTATATACACCCTCCCCTATCTACGCTAATATAGTATATAATACCTACCTCATCTATCCTATATTAGTAGATAACACCCGTCCCCTGATCAATCCTATATATAGTATATAATACCTTCCCCTCTATCCTAATATAGTTAGATAACACCCCACCAAGTCTCTATAGAGATATAAACACCATCCCCTATCTGTATAATAGTATTATAACACCGCTCCCCTAATCTATCCTAATATGTAGATAATACTGTCCCCCATCTATCCGATGAGAAAGATAAAAGATAACACCCTCCCCCTATCTACTCCTATACTGATATATATAATACTGTCCCCCCAACTATCCTTATAATAGTATATAACACCCTCCCTATCTATCTAGATATTGTATTATAACACCCCCCCCGTACTCTATCCGCTATTTTTAGTATATAACACCCTCCACCTTATCTGATCCCTATAATAGTATATAATACCTACCTCCATCTTCCTTACTGTATAACTCATAGAGACTTTTATAGTATAACAACGCTCCCCTATCTATCCTATATATAGTATATATAACCCTCCCCATCTATCTATATATAGTATATAACACCCGCCCCTATTCTTATATATAGTAGTATAATACCCTCCCCCTATCTATCCTATATATAGTATAACACCCTCCCCATCTATCCTATATATAGTATATAATACCCTCCCCCTATCTATCCTATATATAGTATATAATACCCTCTTCTATCTATCCTATATATAGTATATAATACCCTCCCCTTATTTATCCTATATATAGTATATAACACCCTCCCCTATCTATCTATATATTGTATATAACACCCTCCCCCTATCTATCCTATTTATAGTATATAACACCCTCCCCCTATCTATCCTATATATAGTATATAATACCTTCCCCATCTATCCTATATATAGTATATAACACCCTCCCCCTATCTATCCTATATAGTATATAACACCCTCCCCTATCTTATATATAGTATATAACACCCTCCCCCTATCTTATATATAGTATATAATACCCTCCCCCTATCTATCCTATATATAGTATATAATACACACACACCTGCATATTACCCAGGGTGAGGACCTTAAGTCCTGATGACTGAGTGGCTGATGACTAGTAAATAGACCTATGTGTAAGGGCTAGGATTAGCCTGGAACGTGTCAGGTGTTTGTGTGCGGCGTTATTCCTGTCTGTATGTACCAATAAAGTTTTTTTCCTATACACTGGACTATGGTTCATACAGTGTGTGAGCCAAAAGACCCTGGTTATTGATCCTTGTGAGTACGAACCAAGCGAAGTTTTTGGCTGGCAGCACCCAGACCACTGCGTGAGCGGTCAGTAAGATAATTGTGCATTTTGCTGGGATATACCATCAACAAGCGCTGGGCCTGGGTCACCTGTGTATGAAAGTAACCCGAAAAGCTGGGAACAATTATTTGATGTTTCCCCTCCCCATACAGGGGGTTGTATATATATGCTAGGCTGATATTGTGTTACTCTTTGTAAATATATAATGACCACGCATACATATACACATGTGTAGATAAATGCATACAGACAGGCACAAACATGTATACATACAGACAGACACGCTTACACACACACACACAGAAGAGTAAATAAACAGATTTCTCCCCTGACCACAGTTCCCACTATTCTCCATTTCCACACTAAAACCTAAGGCCCAGGCAGCACATAAAATGGACTCAACCAGCCCCCTAGACACAGTCTGTCAGCACCATGTATTCAGCCTATGGTTACTAGGCATCCCTGTTTGGGAGGGAAAATCCCATCCAAATACCAGGTCTAGCAGCCCCTCACCCGGAACAACCATGTCACGCCCTAACCCCATCTAGATCATGGCCTGCCCCTAACCCGCCTTTGCCACACCCTCCTCCACCGCTTCAATGCACTGCCAGGAAGTGTTGTCCCATTATAACTTATAACTGATGACATTGCTAATCACTGATTATAACTGATGACATAGCTAATCACTGATTATAACTGATGACATGGCTAATCACTGATTATAACTGATGACATAGCTAAGCACTGATTATAACTGAGGACATAGCTAAACACTTATTATAACTGATGACATGGCTAATCACTGATTATAACTGATGACATAGCTAAACACTGATTATAACTGATAACATGGCTAATCACTGATTATAACGAACATCGAATTCACGAGTAAAGTACATGGAACGGGCGCGAACATCGAAATCTACGAGTAAGTGTCCATGAAGCCTCATAGGAGCATACGAAATCCGCGAGTAAAATGACATGAGTACCGAGGTGCGAACATGCGAATCTCCGAGCTGTAAAGTGTCCATAACCTTATACCAAGAGCATCGAATCCGCGAGTTTAAAATGTAAAACATGGTACTAGGCACGAAAGCAACTCGAAAATTATAGAGCAAGTGAGAGTAACATTGATTTTTCGAAGTCTGGATATCGGAACATGTTCCCCAGCCCATTTCCCAGTCCCACAGCCATTTACATTAAGTTACATTTGATATTTACTTTATTTCATTTAGAACTTTCGAAATATGTGACTCCCATTGACTTTAAATGGGTCCGTAACGAACTTTCATATAGTTCAAAGTTTGAAAACGCCAGAACTTTCGAAAGTTGTCCATCTCTATACTGTTTATGACAAGTCGCGGGGGTGAGTAACAGTAACTGCTTAGAGGTGTAAGAGGATAGGATTTTTTATTGAAGCAGAGGTCAAAGTTGTGACATGAACTTCAGGCCTGTGAATAAAAATAGTCACATTGAGGGTGGATTCAACTTAACTGATTTTAAGTTGAATGATCCAGATTTAAAGATGGCCACAAAAACTGGTCCCTTTGCGTTTGATCAAGGTTGGCGTTACGTGAATCAAATATGTGGCCGGTAATACCTACGGCACGAAATGTTCGCAAGCCAGATTAATTTTTTTTTTAAAAGGGACACCACAACCGGCATATTGGCTCAATAATATCACTGGTCTTCAGCCAATACATGTTTCATGTGGGTAAAACATGGATGGTATTTTGTGACAGCGCAGGCCACCAGTGGTTATAATTTGACTGGAGACAGCAGTTGTAGTGGCCTCTGTTCTTCTCCCATTTGTTGGCCATATATCTAGGTCTCAAATTTGTTCTGCAAGATGTCAAGATGCCAGACAATAGTAATATTAAAATTCACATCTAAGTAAATATTTAATAATGCTATTGTCGTGCTTAAATTATCTATTATTCTCAAATGTGATGGCACTTTACAGATGCAAATACCGGTAAATAAATAAATGGCCGTTCATTTAATTAAGGGCTGAACAACTTACAATATTGATTTGTTGGAAGGTGCTGTGAAGTTGGATCTCCGGTGAAACCAATAGTTTCTGACTTTCTGTGTAGAATGACCTGTGCTTTTAATATTACTAGGGACCATTGCAGTGGCATCACTCTGCTTTTAGTTACCATAATAGATAAGGACACAGGTTAAAGTGGGTGCGCAAAAGAAGCACCGATGCCTGGTAGACGCACAACAAATTTTGTTATGTCTGTTAAACACTTCCTGCTTTCAGCAGCTTGACCATATGTCCCAGGCTCTGCCTGCATTAATAAGCCCCCCCCCCAACTGCCAATTCTGTGCAGGTAACTTCCTACCTTTCCAACCCATAGTCTTAAGTGTGCATGCTCTTCCCCTGGGAACATACAGGACCCAGTTGTCCTTTAAATCAGATCCTACCTAAAATAGAAAAATATTTCCGTAAAATAATTATACCTAAATAACGATGACTTAAAATAGGGGTCCTTAATAGAATCTAGTCCTTAAGGAGCAGTGTATTTAAGGTTCCCCCTGCTCCATATATAGTGGCCTTGATGCCCCCAGGAGGTCTGAACCTACGGTGGAAATCCTTGTAAACAGCCATCCTGCCGGCATTAAAAAAACATCCATTTACCATTATCATGAGTATCATTTGTCGGCGAAGCACAAAACCTTATTGTTCCTTAATTATCCAGTTGATGGTGGGTTAAGTACTGTTATGATTATAACTATCTCTGCGTGTGTTCATTCCACCAGTCCATCTGTTAATACTTAACACCGGAGAGCAAGCACTGTGCCTGACAGGGTTCTCTTCCCATGGCGTTGTGATACCACAAATAGTAGTCATTTGTGTCTTTGGCTTCTACCAGTGCGGGGGGAAAACAAGATGTTCACGTCTCGTCCTTCCTATAATTGTTCCTGTGCCGTGGTATTTCCTACAGTAGCTGTCTACTTTATCCCTTTGACAGGAAAGTGGTAGACTGCTCCCTTATTAGGAACATATTGCAAGGGTTTTGCCTGGTTAGGAAAGTAATTTTTATTAATTTTTATCTATGTTCACCTATCTATTCAATATCAAGTTATGAAATATCTATTTGTTTTAATATTCTGTTATTGATATGTGAAGAATGTCGTCCTGTTGTAAATATAGAAATTGGATTGCCCACAGGTGTTACCATATAGATGTAAAGGACATCAATTGGAACAGATGATGTTTATATGGTCAATTCTATTACCTGATTTTTTTAAATAGGGCGGTACATATTTCCTATATACAGGATTCAGTCATGAGACATTGTGGACAAAGGTAGCTAAGGAATATGCTTGTGAAGGTTTTCATTCACCAGGGCATGGTATATCGGTGATGTTCTCATTCATCCAGGGTCAAGGTTATATCGGTTAAGGTTTCATTCATCCAGGTCATGGTAGATCTGTGATAATTCATTCCATCCAGGTATGGTATATCGGTAATATTCATCAATTCAGGTCTAATGGTATATCTGTAATATTAATCCATCAGGCATGGGAGATCTCTAATATTCATTCCAATCAAGGTCATCTGGATATCTGTAAATATCATTATCCAGGTCTGGTATATCTGTGATATTCATCATCCAGGTCATGGTTATCTGTAATATTCATTCATTCCAGGTCATGGTATACTGTATATTATTCATCCAGTATGGTGTAATCTGTAATAGTCATTCATCGGTCATGGTATACGTAATATTCATCATCCAGGTCACGGGTATTATCGTTAATATTCATTCATCCAGGGTCATGGTATATCGTAACATATTCAGCCTCAAGTATGGATATCTTGTAATTTCCATTCATCCAGGTCATGGTATATACTGTGATATTAATTCATCCAGGTCATGGTATATCTGTAATATCATTCATCAGGTCATGGATATCTGTGATATAATTCATCCAGGTCATGGTATATCTGTAATATGCATCCATCCCGGTCATGGTTTATATCTGTACTAATTCATTCCATCCAGCCTCATGGGTAATCTGTCAGATTCATTCATCCAGGTCATGGTATATCTGTAATATTCATTCACCCAGGGTCATGGTTAGCTCTGTTGATATTAATTCATCCAGGTCTGGTATACGTGATATTAATTCATTCCAGGTCATGGTGCTATCTGTAACTTCATTCATCAGGTCCTGGGATATGCTGTAATATTCATTCACCCAGAGTCATGGTATATCTGTGATATGATTCATCCAGGTCATGTTTATAATGTACTATTAATTGCATCCAGGTCATGGTATATCTGTGATATTAATACATCCAGGTATGGTATATCTCTTGTATTTGCTAGATCAACTGGGACTTGAATTAAAGTTTAGTTCTTGAAGACATTTTCGCTAGTCATCAACTGGCTTTTCAATTCAGAATAAGATTTGTACAACGAATCCTGTGGCAATAGAAGTTACCTTGAAGTCCCAATTAGGCATATCACAGCCAGGTGATAGGGGCCTTTGAATGCAAGGCGTTGATTGCATTGTGGATAAGAGTGTTATAGGAAACGCCCAGGGTAAGGTGTCAGGTTAAGAACAAACTTAAGTCAGTTGATCTAAAAATGAATACACAGATATTGCTAAGCACTAATTATGACTCGATGGCACCATTTATAGATAAGTTATAATTTACCCAGATATTATTTTACAGGTTATGATATGTTACAAATGGTGCTTCAACTGTCATAGGGGGACACAGCAGGTCTCAGATTCATGGTTGGGCCCCAAAATTCCAGTCTGACCACTAAACCCAATAGCTTGAAAACTATGGATGATATGTTCTGAAAGATAGGGTTGGTGGAAAATTTTTCCTCCTTGAATGGCCGTAAAAACATGGAACAATTGTCTTCATATTCCGATCAACTTTTTTTTTTTTTTCAACCGAGTTCGCTAAAGTGATAGGATTTGCTGCCTTATGAAGCACTTTTATTGATTGGCAGCAGATTGTGGGAGGACAATTCCAAAGATTTAATTGGAGGGAAAGAAGTGAGTAGAATTTAAAAGATTAGTTATCCTTTAACTACAGTGAATATAAGGGGTTAATAGAGACCACACTGTGTAATAATAGGATATAAGAGGATCAAGGTCTTGTCTCCATTTATGGATTATGGAATGCAGTGTGACTCTCATATCCCTATTCTCCACAAAGCAGTGTGTATACTACACCAGTAAGGTTTTATACTATCTCCTATAATAACCACACAGTTATGGGAGTATACTATCTCCTATAATTACAACCACAGTAAGGGGTTCGATCTCATATAATACACACAGTAAGGGATATTACTATAGCCTATAATACAACAGAAAGGTTTATAAGATCACTTATAATACACACAGAAGGGTTATACTATCTCCTATAATACACACGTAGGGGTATAACTATTCTATAAGACAACAGAAGGTTATTTTTACTATAACTTATATCACACCCAGTAAGGGGCTATACTAATCTCCTATAATACACACAGTCAGGGATATCCTATCTCCTATAATACACACAGTAAGGGTTTACTCTCTCCTACTAAACACACAAGAAAGGGTATACTATCACTTATCATACACAAGTGAAGGGGATACTATTTCTCCTATAATACAACACAGCAAGGTTTATACTATTCTCCTTATAAGACCACACAGAAGGGGTATACATCACTATAATACCCACAGTATGGGGTATACTTATCTCATAATACACACAGTATGGGGAATATATCCCTATAATACACAACAGTATGGGGTATACATCTCCTATAAAGACACACAGTAAGGGGCTTATCTATCTCCTATAAGACACACCAGTAAGGGGTATAATATCTCCTTAATACACACAGTAAGTAAGGGGTATACTATCTCCTATAATACACACCAAGAGGGGTATTACTATCACATATATACAACACAGTAAGGGGATATTACTATCCTATAATACACACAGTAAGGGTCTTTTTATACATCTCCTATAATACACACAGTAGAGTATTCATCTCCTTATACACACAGTATTGGGGGTATATATACTATTCTATAATAAAACCCAGTAAGGGGTATACTATCTCCTTATACTGACCACACAGTAAGGGGTATAACTATGCCTATAATACACACAGTAAGGGATATACTATCACCTAATACTTCACAGTAAGGGATTACTATTACTTATAAGACCACAGTAGGTGTTATACATCTCCTATAATTACACACGTAAGGGTATACGATGGCATATAAATTACAACCAGTAAGGGGATACATCTCCTATATAAACAGTAGAGTAAGGGGTAGAGTCTATCTCCTATAATACACACAGTATGGGGTATACATCTCTAGAATACACACAGTATGGGGGTATACTATCTCCTAGATACACACAGTATGGGGTTACTATCTCCTATACTACAACACAGTAGGGTATACTAATCCTCCTATAATACACACAGTAAGGATACTATACTCTATAATACACACAGTAAGGGGTATACTATCTCCCTAATAAACACAAGAAGGGGTTATACTATCACTATAATACCACCGTAAGGGGTTATACTATTACTATAAATACACACAGTAAGGGTTATACTATCTCCTGTAATACACATCCGTAGAAGGGTCTACTATCTCCTGATAATCACACAGTATGGGTATACTACTCCGATAATACACATAAGTAAGGGGTATACTATCTCCTATCATACACCAGTAAGGGGTATACTATGTACCTATTAATACACAACAGTAGGGATATACTATCACCTATAATTACACACAGTAAGAGATTTACTATCTCGTATAAGCACACAGTAAGAGTGTATACTATCTCTCTAATACACACGTAAGGGTTATCACTATGTACTATAATACACACAGTATGGGGTATACTATCCTATAATACACACAGTAAGGGGTATACTATGTTCTATTAATACACACAGTAAGGGTTATATCTACTAGACAACACAGTAAGAAGGTATACTATCACCTATAAATAAACACGTAAGGGAGATACTATTCTTCTATAATACACACAGTAAGGGGTATACTATTTCCTATAAGACAAAGTATGGGGTATACTATATCCTATAATAACACACAGTAAGGGGTCACTACTATCTCCTATAATACACACAGTAAGGGTTAGACTTATATCCTATAATACACACAGTAAAGGAGTATACTATCTCCTGTAATACACCACCGTATGGGTATACTATCTCCTGATAATTACACACAGTAAGGGGTATACTATCTACATAATACACACAATAAGGGGTATCTATCTCTATAATACACCCAGTAACGGGTATACTGTCCTAAATACACACAACAATCTGGGGTTACTATCTCCTATATGACACACAGTAAGGGGGATCCTATTTCCTATAATACACACAGGATGGGGTTATACTATCTCTATATACACACAGTATGGGGGGGGGCTATACTATCTCTATAATACAACAGTTATGGGGTTTTATATCTCCTATAACACACAGTAAGGGGATATACTATCTCTTAATACCACACAGTAAGGGTTATACTATCACCTATAATCACACGTAAAGGGGTATACTAATACCCTATAATACCACAGTAAGGTTATACTAATCTCCTATAAACACACAGTAAGGGGTATACTATTTCCTATAATACAACACAGTATGGGGTATACTATTATTGCTATAATACACACAGTAAATATGGGGTATACTATATCCTCTAATACACACAGTATGGGGTAACTATTCCGATACTACACACAGATGGGGTATTAATCTCTTAATACACACAGTAAGGGGTATACTATCACCTATAACACACAGTAAGGTTATACTATTTTGCTATAATACACAACAGTAAAGGGTTATACTATCCTCTATTAAACAAACAGTAAGGGGGATCACTATTCTGTAATACACACAGATGGGGTATAATATCTCCTATAATACAACTGTTAAGGGGGTATATATCTCCTATAATCCAAGCAATAAGGGGATACTATCTCCTTATAATAACACAGTAAGGGGGACACTCTGTACGATTTAATACACCAACAGTATGGGATAACTATCGCCTATAATTCACACAGTATAAGGGGTATACTATCTACTATACACCACAGTAAGGGGTATATATCACCTATAAACACACGAGTAAGGATATACTATACTCCTATAATACACACAGTAAGGGGTATACTATCTCCTATCATACACAGTATGGTTATACTATCTCCTCATAATCACACATGTAAGGTTATACTATCTCTATAATACACACAGTACGGGGGATACTATTCCTATAATAGCACACTATGGGGTAGACTATCTCTATAATAACACAGATGGTCGTATACTATCTCCTAAACAAACGGTATAAGGGGGTATACTATCTCCTATAATACACACAGTACGGGGTATACGATCACCTATAAACACCACAGTAAAGGGGTACATCTCCTATAATACACCACAGTAAGGGTTCTACTATCTCCTATAATACACACAGTAATGGGTTATCCTATATACTATAATACACACAGTAGGAGTATACTACTCCTGTATACACACAGTCTGGGGTATATTTATCTACTATAATACACACAGTAAGGGGAGAACTATGTCCTATAATAAACACAGTATGGGGTTATATATCTCTATAATACCACCACAGTTAAGGGGTATACTATCTCACACCATATAATTACACACACAGTAAGGGAGTATACTATCTCCTGTAATGCACACGTATGGGGTATATTACATCTCATATAATACACACTGTAAGGGGTATACTATCCTCCGTAATACAACAATTTAAGGGGTATACTATCTCCTATAATACACACCGTAAGGGGTACATATGTACTATAATACACCACAGTATGGGGTATATACTATTCCTATAATTCACACGTAAGGGTATACATTACTATAATACACCCGTAAGGGGTATAACTATCACTAATACTACACCACAGTAAGGGATATACTACTCGATAATACACACCGTAAGGGGTTTCATACTATCTCCTATAATACACACAGTAAGGGTTATACTATCTCCTTAATACCACAGTAAGGGGTATTATATTTCCTATAATACACACAGTATGGGGTCTTACTCTCTCATATAATACACACAGTATGGGTATACTATCTCCTATGAACAACAGTAAGAAGAGGGTTATACTTATCTCTAATACACACTTAAGGGGTATACTATCACCT
This sequence comes from Hymenochirus boettgeri, assembly GCA_019447015.1. Classification (NCBI taxonomy): domain Eukaryota; kingdom Metazoa; phylum Chordata; class Amphibia; order Anura; family Pipidae; genus Hymenochirus; species Hymenochirus boettgeri. The sequence goes on from CM033470.1 coordinate 331,746,715, forward strand.
ATAATACACACAGAAGGGTTTTTATACTATCTCCTATACTAACACGTAAGGTTATACTATCTCCTAGAATACAACACAGTAAGGGTTATACTATCTCCTATAATCACAAACAGTAGGAGTATACTACTCCTGTAATCACACAGTATGGGGTATACTATCTCCTATAATACACACAGAAGGGGGTATCTATGTCTATACTACACACAGTATGGGGTATACTATCTCCTATAATACACACAGTAAAGGGGTATACAATCTCCTAAAATAACACAGCGTAAGGGGTATACTATCCAACCTATATAAAAAACAAGTTATGGCGGTATTTACTATTTATAATAACACCGTAAGGGGGTTTTATACTATTCCTATAATTACACCCCGGAAGGGAGTATACTATCTTCAATAATACATACAGTAGGGGTATACTTTCTTACTATTAATACACACAGTAAGGGGTTATAATATCTTCAATAAAGACATACAGTAGGGGGTATACTTTCTCCTATATACACACAGTAAGGGGTTATACAGCTTCTAAAATTACACAAGGTAGGGGTTTTAAATTTCTCCTATAATACAACAGTAGGGGGTATACTTTCTCCTATAATACACACAGTAGGGGGTATAAGTTCTCCTATAATTACACACAGTTAAGGGATATACTATCTCCTAATACACCCAGTAAGGGTTAAACTATCTCCTATAATACACACAAGTATGGGGTATTATTACTATCTCATATAATAACACACAGTACGGGTTGGGTATACGATCTCCTCATAATTACAACACAGTAAGGGGTATATAATCTCCTATTAATACACACAGTAGGGGGTATACTATCTCCTATAATTTACACACAGTAGGGGGTATACTATCTCCTATAATAACACACAGTAAGGGGTTACATTCCTTTAATACACAAATAAGGGTGTATACTTCTACTATAATAAACACAGTAAGGGTATACTATCTCCTATAATACACCACAGTAAGGGGTATACTATCTACTATAAGACACACATCAGGGTAACTATCACCTATAATACACCACAGTAAGTGATTATACATCTCCTATAATACACACAGTAAGGGGTATACATCTCCCTATAATACACAGTATGGGGTATTACCTATCCTATAATACACACAGTAAGGGGTACACATCTCCTATCATCACACGTTAAGGGTTTTATACTATCACCTATAAATCCACACAGATGGGGTATACTAATCCCTATAATACAACAGTACGGGGTATACTATTCTCTATAATTACACACAGAAGGGTATACTATCTTCAATAATCATACAGTATGGGGTAGACTTTCTCATATCTTAACACAGTAAGGGGTATACTATCTCATAAAACATACAGTAGGGGTATACTTTATCCTATAATACACACAGTAAGGGTATACTATCTTCTATATATAACAGTAGGGGGGGTTTAATTCTCCTATTAATACACACAGTATGGGGTTATACTTCACCTATAAACCACACAGTAGGGGGTTATTAATTTCTCAGATAATACACACAGTAAGGGATATACTATCTCCTTATAATAACACACAGTAGGGGGTATACTATCTTCTATAATAGACACAGTAGGGGGTATAATTTCTCCTACATACACACCAGTTAAGGGATATCTATCTCTATAATACAACAGTAAGGGGTTAGACTATCTCCTAATACACAGTATGGGGGATACTATCCCTATAATACACAAGTAAGGGATCATTATACTATTCTCTTATGAAATACACACAGTAGGGGGTATACTATCTCCTATCATACACACAGTAGGGGGTATAATTTATCCTATAATACACACGTAGGGATATAATATCTCTATAATACACACAGTAAGGGGTTTTATACTATCCCTATAGTAACACACAGTAGGGGTATACTATCTCCTAGAATACACAAGTAGGGGGTATAATTCGCCTATAATCAAACACCAGTAAGGGATATACTATCTGCCTATAATACAAACAGTGGGTATAATTCTCCTAGAATATACCAGTAGGGGTATAATTTTCCTATAAGCCACACAAAAGGGATTACTATATCCTATAATACACACAGTAGGGGGTATAATTTTCTCTATATTAAAACACACAGTATGGGGTTATGGGGTTATAATTTTCTCATATAATACACACGTATGGGTTAAATTTCCCCGATAATACATACAGATGGGGTATCATTGTTCCTATAATACACCACAGCAAGGGATATATATCTCACTATAATATACCAGTTAGGGGTATATTTATCCCTATAATACAGACAATAAGGGATATACTATCTCCATAATAAAACATCGGGGGTATAATTTCTCCTAATAAAACACACAGTATGGGGTATAATTATCCTATAATACAACAGTAAGGGGAATTACTTTCTCCTATAATACAACACAGTATGGGAGTATAATGTTTCCTATTGACAACGAAGGGTAACGATCTCATATAATAACACAGTATGGGGTATACTATCTCCTATAATCACTCCTTTAAGGGGAGACTATCTCCTATAATACACTCAGTAGGGGGTATACTTTTCTCCTACATACACACAGTAAGTGGTAACGCTCCCCAAAGAGATACTTTCTCCTATAATACACCACAGTATGGGGTTAAATTTTTCATATAATACACACAGTCAAGGGCCGTATAACTAGTTCATAATAATAACACGTATGGGGATATTTTCTCATAATACACTCCGTAAGGGGTAGACTTCTCCTATATATCATACAACAAGTAGGGGTATATTAACTTTTCCTCTTAATACACACAGTATGGCGGTATAACTATTCTTATAATGGCACACATCAAGGAGTCTACTCTTTCCTATAGTACACCACAGTAGTTAAGCGGGAATACTATCTCCTATAATACACACAGTGAGGGGAATACTATATCTATAAGACACCAGTGAGGGGGTATACTATCTCCATATTACACACGGTAAGGGGTATACTATCGCCTATAATACACACAATTAAGGGGGATCATATCCTATTAATACACACAGTAAGGTGATACTACCTCTATAGATACACACTGTAAAGAGTATACGATCCTATATACACACGTAAGGGTCTACTACACCTATAACTACAATAAGAGGTATAATGTCTCCTACCATACACACAGTAAGGATATACAATGCCTTCAGTACACACAGTAAGGGAAGCGAATAACAAGTCCGACAGTACACAAGAGTAAGGAGTGTATTACAAATCTCTACCGTCAACAGTAAGGAGTATACAAGCTCATACAGCACACACAGTAAGGAGTTTACTGTCTCCTACATACACACAATAAGGAATACAATCTCATAAAGTTACACACAGTAGGAGTATAACATCTCCTACAGTACACCAAAGTAAGGAATATACAATCTCCTCCAGTACACACAGTATTTGGTGTACAATTCCTACAGTACAAACATAAGGAGTAACAATCTCCTACCAGTACCACCGTAAGAGATACAATCTCCTTTACAGTACACACGTAAGGAGTCTACAATTCTACAGTACACACAGTAAGGAGTATACAATCTCCTACAGTACACACAGTAAGGAGTATACAATCTCCTACAGTACACAAGGTAGGAGGTTATACAATCTCCTAAGTTACACACGAGTAAGGAGTCTACAAATTACTACAGTACAAAGACAGAAGGAGTATACAATCTCTACAGTACACACAGTAAGAGTCTCAATCTCTACAGTACACACAGTAAGAAGTATACCATATCCTACAAGCACACACAGTAAGGGTATACTGTTCCACAGTACCACACAGTAAGGAATAGACCCAATCTCATACAGTAACACAGTACGGATACGTCTCCTACGTACAAACAGTAAGGAATTATACAACTCCTCCAGTACACCACAGTAAGGAGTTGTACTCTCCACAAGTGACCACACAGTAAGGAGTATACATCTCTCCGTTACACACCGAAGGAGTATACAATCTCCTCAGTACAACAGTAAGGAGTATACAATCTCTACAGTACACACAGTAAGGAGTATACAATCTCCTACAGTACACACAGTAAGGAGTATACAATCTTCCTACAGTACACACAGCTAAGGAGTATACAATCTCCTACAGTAACACAGTAAGGAGGTCTACAATATTCCTACAGTACACACAGTAAGGCGTATAAATTTCCTTACAGTCACACCACAGTAGGAGTATCCAATCTCGACAGTTACACCAGTAAGAAGTATACATCTCCACAGTACCACAAAGTAAGGAAGTATACTGTCTCCTACAGTACACCAGTAAGGAATAACATTCTCCTCAGTCACACCAGTAAGGAGTATACTTGTCTCATACGTACACACAGTAAGGAGTATACAATCTCCGATAATACACAGTCTGGTTTTGTAGGACTTCTTTTGGCGTTTATTTATATTTTAGCAGTTTTCACATCCTTAAGGTGGCTACACAAGTACCAATCTTGTCTTTCCGATTGGTCGGCCTGGAGGACGGGACTGTACGCACGGCATGGACTACCATGCTCGGTAGTATTTTTAGGACGCGTCTGATATGGAGGAGAGGGCAGTTGTGTCGAGCGAAGACCTTCCAATCTTCGGCCCGGAAAAACCAGTTTGGTAATGAATTATTGGACCCAGTGTAAAAGGACAAGAACGGCCTCTTTAAAATACTAGTTGATATATCATAGTTTGTCAATGAATTCAACGTATGCCTGCTCTGCTGCTGGATGTCCTCTAGAACACGAGCAATTTAGACACCGGTACTGAGCCTGAGCATTGCTCAGAAGAGGCAGACAGGGAATTAACATTGTATTGGCCGTGATGTCAACTGTCAAATACCATTAAACTGACAGTTAATTAATGGAAGAAAGAAACAGGAAGCAGAAACAGGGGAACAGGACATTGTGCAGGATTTCAGGTAGACTGATATATTTCAGATTTCAAAACTATTACGGGTAGGGTTTTGGGGGTGATTTACCTGTATTTAAGTTTTTTCATTTTGGGTTGGACTTGCCCCTTTAATTTATATTAGTCACTCTGTGAATAGTAAAATTGTATAATCTTCAACCTTCACGTTTATTCAGGAGATTCTATAAAATTGAGGGGGGGAGATTATAAATTTTTACTATGTCACAGGACTAAATATAAATCTGTGTTTAACCTTCCAGATCTTGACTCTAATCGACCTAAGATGCCCATACACTAAAAATTCACCTTCCGACATTCCTGGTGGTTCTCATTTAAACCCATGATAGGGATGTGAAAATTAAAACGTGCTGATCAATTTTTGGTCTGATTCTGCAAAGGAATCCGATAATCCTCGACGATTATTCCTTCCTGATCGCCGTGTTAGCAGAATTTGGCTTGGTCGTTTATGCCATGGTTTTATGTGTATTATTTTTTAATAACTATACAGCATGGTAAGTCAGGTTGTAGAACTATAATGAAGAAAGAATGTTTTCACATTCGAGGGTAAATGTAAAATTCCATCAGTAGTCATCACGTAATTAGACTTGTCATCAACAGGGAAGTTCTGTTGATTTGGCTCAGAGAACAGAGCAAAGGTTGTAAATACGTTCCCGAGCACAATGCGAGATGGGAGAGAGGAGAGAGATATTCTCATAGAAACAAAAATGCACACGATCACGTTGACCTAATATTTTGGTGGGGATGGGGGTGGTTGAACAGTGTATTGTAATATTATGATTATCTCACATTTCAGCAACTCCCCTTTACCTAACCAAAAATAAATGAAGAAGAAACAAATTAAAGGGGTATGTTCGCCCCCTACTCAAATGGAATCCTCTTCTTCCATGCTCTTTATGAACTGGCACGGGCACTGGTAGACCGTGAGTGGTTGCGGAATGCTGTTGACCAATGGCACAGAGACAAGATGACTATTTCAAGGGTTACCTCCACAGCTGCTGTAGCGGTTAGGTCATGTGTGGCCCATTACAGATGGAACAAAATTGGCAGTATTGGGACAGTTGTAACAGTCTGGGTGCCTGATAAGAAACATTGACCATTAGGAAGGTTTGTGCTGGATGAGTTTTAGGTCAGAATGCTATGAAAGGTAAACACACTCCTTACAAGTCATTAACTAAATTCCATCACTACACAAAAGATAAAGTTTCATATGGGTTTAGGTTATAATCGGTATAAAACTTCAATGTTAATTTAAAAAAGTAATTGTGAAGGAAATCAATAAGAAACCTCACCAACCCTGATGTCAGACATACCGAGTGAAAACCTTCCGATAGTTTCAGTATTGACATGCTACAAAAAGTTAATTAATTTCTAAAGGAAATTAGGGGAAAAAATATATTCTAATCCAGGCTTGATTTCCACCAGGGAATCGCGGTTAGGACCATAATGTCTGTAGGTTCTTATGTTAATGTGTTTGTAGAGATGTGTGTACGGCAGTTCTCTATCTATACAACAGAACAGAACACCACCACCTTTGACTTGGCCTTGTGTAGGTTATATATATATAATATTAGTGCATGATATTTAGCTATGTACGTTTCAGTTGTGGTTCGAGGGAGTCTCCTTTGGATTTTACAAATCTGCTGCTAAGCCTTAATCACCCCTGCCAGCTGTAATCTAATGAATTTTATCAAAGGTGGAGAGAAAATATACAGATCAGGGTTGTCAGGACATCTGGTGACCTATGACTGGAAAGCGAACGGCACGGAAGAACTCTAACAAGCGATTAATCAATATGTTTACAGCAAACTGGAAGGAACGGGACAAGTTTTATGGAGGGAAAAATAAATACATTCCATGTTCAATCATCAACTCAGTTAAGTCCCTACACTGCAAAAGCCTAGTGGAAAAATATTTCTATATGAAGGACCATTGTCCCTCAATAATAATCAACAAACTGTGACAGAAGTGGGAATATGGAGACAACCCTGTTAAAACTTCTTCCCCCAGGAGTTTTATGGATCTTGGAAGAAGGTTTTCCAATGGGATTAAAATCAATCTGGGCATGAGAGTTGTTTAAAGGAGAACTGGATTCATATCTCATTCTTCTTTTAAGGTTTAATATTTACGATTGATAGAATCCATCGTACCCTATCAACCAACAGCAAGGGGAAGTGACACAGTACACCACAGCTTTTCTACGTCATCCACAGGTCCGTTAACAACAGCCATACGACCCAGTTGAAACACATTTGGTTGGTACAGGAGAACTTCTCATATCCCCCTCATGGTGGGCCAGTCACGTGGAAACTGCTGGAGCTCGAATTCGTGTTTTGAAATTTAATTATTGGACGAATAGGGCACAGATCAGAAGGTTGGACGCTGTTTCTCTCGCTGAATTATTTTTACATTATTTATTTTCTCCTGTAGCCTGTTTCTAATAAAGGATATATAAGTGAATCATAGGGAAAAATACTCCATCTTCACTTCTAATGGTGTGGTAATGTTTTGTGATTATATAAGTGGTGTGAAGAAATTGAACTTCGTATAAGAAGAATCACAAACACTTTAGCTGAGGAAACCATAGCACCTGACTAAAAAAGGCTAGAAGAAAAGCTTTGAGGAATGGAAATAGTGATTGTTGTACAATGTTCTGTTAAGTGGTTGGAAAATCCTAATTAGTAATGAGACTCAGAGTGAATTATATATATAATAATGTTATAGTATAGGTATTTTTATAGTATAGTATGAGATTAGTATAGTATAGATTTGAGGGTGAATATAAAGACATACGGTCCATCCACAGTCCAACCCTCTAGCACTATCCTCATTTCCTGCCTAACTGGTCTTCAAGGGAAGACAAAAAAACCCACCAAATGTATGAAGGGGGAGAAAAAATTCAGTTACTGCTCCAAGTGGCAATGGACATATCTGTTACAAAGTTCTACATCTTTTATGGATGTTAATATTGGACAATCGTATGAGATCAGCACAACAAATGATGTAGATGTATTCTCCAAGCATTTCATACCCATCCCCCACTTGTATTTTGTATGCTGTCCCACCCCACAGATTGTAAGCTCTTGGGGCAGGAATATCATTCCTAATGGCAAGGACAGTTCGCCATTAATTTATTATATGTATACATTGTATTTTATTTATCGGTTATCATGGGCTGCATTATCCCTTGTTGCATAATGAAGCAAACGCAAATGGAAGGAGGACCGCTCCGTAAGTGTTGTAGCAATACCATGGATTATAGAGCACCACCAGATCGAGTACAGATATGGAAGGGGTTAATTCTATATATCTATTCTATCTATCTGTGTATGTCTATCCTATCTATCGATCATATATTATCTATCTATCTATCTATCTATCTATTTATTTTTTTTTTCTGATTATATATACTATCTATCTATCTATATATCTATCTATCTATCTATCTATCTATCTATCGATCTATCTATTATCTATTATCTATCTATCTATCGATCTATCTATCTATATACTATATTATCTATCATTAATATCTATCTACTATCTATCGATCTATCTAGCTATCTATCTATCTATAAATCTATTATCATCTATCCTCTCTATCTATCTTATTATCTATATATCTATCATCTATTATCTCTCGCTGCTATCTATCTATCATCTATATATCTATCTATCTATCTATCTATCTCCTATCTTCTATATATATATCTATCTATTTATCTATTATCTATATATATATCAATCTATCATATATCTATCTTATCTATTTATCTATCTAGATTCTATCTATTACTATCTACTCTCTATCTATCTAGCTATTATTCCTATCTATATATCTATCTATCGATCTCATCTATATTATCTTATTTATCATCTATCTATCTATCTATCTATCTATCTGCGACCTATCTAGCTCTCTATATATTCTATCATATATCTATCTATCTATCATCTATTCATCTATCTATCTAGTAGTCTATCTATCTATCTGAGCTATTCGATCTATCTCTTCTCTCATATCTCTTTCTATTCTCTCTATCTATAATCTCTCTCTCTTCTCTCATCTATCTATCTATCTATCTATCTATCTATTATCTATCTATCTACTCTCTCTCTCTCGATCTTGATCTCTATATATTATAATCTATATATCTCTCGCTCTATATATTCTCGATCTAGCTATCTATCTATCTATATATCATCTATTATCTCCGCTCTCTCTCTATCTCTATATCTATCTATCTATCTATATACTATCTCTCTCTCTCTCTTCTATATTCTATTCTATCTATCTATCTATAATCTATCTATCTATCTATCTATCTATCTATCTATTATTATCTAGCTCTCTCTCTCTCTCTCTCTATCTATCATCTATCTAGCGATTCTTATTATATCTCTATATATCTATCTATTATCATCTATCATATACTTCTCTATCTATATCTTTATCATTTCGATCTATATATTATCTATCGATTCTATCTATCTATCTATGCCTATCATCTATCTATCATCTATCTATATCTCCATCGCTCTATCTATAATCTAGCATGATCTCTCAGCTCTCTCTATATCTATCTATCTATCGATCTATCATATCTATTCTAATCATATATCTATCTATCGATCTAATCTATATGTCTGTCTATCTATCTTCTATCTATCTATTATCTATCTATCTCTATATAATCATCTATCTACTATCTCAGCATCTATCTATCTACGATCATCTATCTCTAGCTATCTTCTTATCTACTATCTCTATTCTATCTATATATCTATCTCTATCTATATATCATATCTATCGATCTCTATCTAGACTACGCTCTATATTTATCTATCTCTCTATCGCTCTATACTATCTATCTATCTATCTTTCTCTCTCTCTGATCTATCTATCATCTTCTATCTATCTATATATCATTTATCTATTATCTATCTATCTATCTCTCTCTTATCTATCGATATCATTAACTATATCTCTCTCTCTATCTATATATCTCTAATATCTATCTATCTATCATCGATCGATCTATCTATATCATCTATTATCTCTCTCTCTCTCTCTATCTATCTATCATTATCTAACTATATCTCTATATCTCTCTATCTATCTATCTATAATATCTATCTATTATCCATCTCTATCGATCTATCTATCTATCTAGATTTTTGGTCTATCTCATCTATGCTGTATATATATTGATCTATTATCTATGTTGCCTATCTATTTATATCTCTTTCAACGATCTGCATACTTATATGTCTCTATCTATCTATTATCTGTTGTTTGTCTGTCTATGTTATTAGATGTTAATATCGATATTCGTGTTATAGATGAAGAACACGTATAACTGAAGCCATGTTTTAAAGGTAGAAAGCCTTGTTTGGGCAAGGAATGTCATCATTTTGATTATGTGTGAAAACATTTCTGGGAAGATTTCTGTATTTTGCATCACAGAACAGCGGTTACATTAGCTGTGGTGTTGTCTCTCTCACGATGCAAACAACTTCTCAAAACGCAGCAAGCCCTCCCTAGAGGGACATTAGGAGGGTGAGGACATGCATCATGCCAACAAACAGGAAGGTAAGGAACCAGAAGCCAAAAAGGCATAATCCAGGAGCTGACACACGCCACCAACATTGAGCTCCAAGTCAGGTAATAGGACAAAAATTAGAATTTATGTATCATACAGAACCAGAAAAAGCTAACACATGTCTGACGCGTTTCGTGCAACACACGGCACTTTCATCAGAGACAAAAATACTCGACTCTGATCAAACTTATTTATGTTGGCACACTATATTGTTAATACAATAGAACCTCCTCTAAGAGTAGATGGAGGAGGAAGCTCAGAACAGTTAAACCCATACCTAGAAAACCAATTAAAAGGTACACCACGAAAACATTAAAAGAACACACAAAAAAAAGTCCGACATACAAGTATAAATATTAATGTTAAATCACAAAATGTATTCTTATATACCAGTTAAAGCCATAAAGTGCAATGGTTATATAAAAAACAAATTATAATGAACAAACACAAAAGGTATTAGAAAAGTAAAGATGGCAAGAGGTAAGTGGAGATGAAGGAGGAATACAAGCAAGGGAAAACCAACGTGGGAAACTTGACATTATACATATGTATATAGACAAAAAGAGGAGTAGATCAGAAAAAGATGGTAATGGCAGAGATAGGAGGTCGATATTGAAGAACAATTTAAAAAGGGGGCTAAATGGCCCTAAAGAGCAGTAAAGTCTGTGGTTTGATCAAAAATAGAATTTAAGCCTCCAGAACATGAGTTTCCAAACACAAATATCCATCTAGCTTTTGTTTAGTATACAGCTAACGATCACCTCTTCTAAATGGAGAACAGATTCTTTGTATACCCTGTATAGAAAACTTGGACAGGTCCGACCTTACACTCAATAAAGGTGCCTGACCATTGGACTGGACCAATCATAGTTTCTTACGGAACAAACATGTTCCTGAATACGATGCCTAATGGACAACGTGCATCACCAACATATTGGACCCTAACTTCAACATGTGATGAGATAAAAATACATAACTAGTGTTTACAGTGATATAATTCTTTGATTTTATATTTGTGTAGTAACCTTATGGTGAACTCATTACCAATATTAAGCAATGACAACAGTACCACCTCGACTAGAACATTTAAAGGTACCTGTGTGTTGAAGCCAAGTGTGGCTCTTAAGATTTCCCTTGAATGTGCTGGGAGATAATAGTTACCGATAGTGGGAGATTTCTTAGGACATATTTAAATCCTTTAACGGACAATCTCACAAAAAGATGGATCCCCATACAAAACTGGTAATTTTCTTAATGATTCAATTATTTTGTAATATTGAGGGCTAAATCTAGTTGAGAAAACAATGGGGAGGAAGATACATTAGAATGGTGACTTAGATGTCTCGATCTTCTTGATATATTGTCCCTATTCCTCATAAGGAGTTCAGATCTTGGGGATCTAATGCTTTTCCTAAAGCATTCTCTTCATTACTGTTGGAGAGTAAACCCGTCTTAAGTTAATTTTATGTTTCTGAGGCTTTCAAAAAGGAATTCAGCACTCCGTACTGCAGTTTCCTTAGAATGCGAGGATGAACTACAGGAATACCCCTAAAGATATTGAATGGGATGGCTAGAATGGCCAAGTATGGTGTTACCCAAGCAAGCCTTACGATATAGAGTAGTATTAATAGTGTCCTTAGTAAAAACAAAAACAATATCTAAAAGGCCATGCTAGTTCTCCTCATTCTTGTGTGAAAAACCAAATTCATGTTATTGGTGATTTAAAAATTCAGCTAAAAAAAGTTCAAAGGTTTCCTTATTACCATTCTAGATGAAATGACATACATTTATATCGTTTATATATTTAATAAATGGAAAGAATTGTAGGACATTAATATTTCCGAATAATTGGGTTTCCCTCCCACCAGCCTACGTACAGGTTGGCATACATGGGGGCGAATTCCACCCCCATCGCAGCCCCCTGTACTTGGAGGAGAAACTGCTCATGAAGGTGAAAAAATTAGGAGTGAGAAGAAACCTGAGAGCTTCAAGAATAAAATACTTAAGATCTTAGAATATTCCGTATACATGGAACCAGAGAAGAAAGGCCTCGGGAACCAGTCCATCCTGTACGTGTCAGAGAAGCATCAAGGTGATTTATGGCCTTTAATTTGTACATTAATGGCCTTGTTAGTGCCCATGGATTCCTGCTACTCATGAAACTTACTGTTGGACATGATGTAAATAAGTAAATGTAACACCAGCAGCTTCACCACCATTTCTATGCATGTAGAACTTGCAGAAGAACATGCACACCATTGCGCCATATTAAGAGGTTAGAGCAAGAGTAGCCATATACATCAGCAATGCTGCATTGATTTACTGGGGAAGTTCTTGTTGGTCAGTAGGTCTGGTGAAAATGAGCAGGTACGTTCCTAGCTCCCAACTGTACTGATTTAGGTGGACAATTATGTCTCGGATCCTGCACTGGTCTGAGGCGGCTCATCTCAGTGGGCCTAGAATGTTCATGTGTTGTTATCATATGGGTGATAACACATGGAGGCCTAGCTGGGATGTAATCGGGGATTCCTAATATTGAACCTCAAGCTCTAATGCTGCTGAATGCTATTAATAACTTAATAAATATTAATTCCTCAAATAGGAACCAGTCCACAAGGACTTGGAAATACATTATTATAATAGCAAGGGTATCCATCACCTTCGATACAATATGTCCTTTTTACAGCTTATTTTTTGGTCAAGTCAAAAACTAAAGCTTTCTAGATAATCAATGACTACATGGCCGCTATGCATAACTACTCAAAGCAAAGTCCTTTTAGTATAACTTTGGATTGTTTATGGTTATTGAACAGCTCTCGAGTCTCATTCAGAGTTTTCCTGTGCACTTCTATCTGAGCAACAATCAGAAGTATCTTAACTCGATACACACGATCAATAATTTAGACCCGACCTATCTGACATCAGTGTTTTAGCTAGGTCGCAGTTTTATACATCAGTTGTTTAGCCATGTCCCATCAGTTATAATCAGTGATTAGCCCTGTCATTAGTGGATTAATCAGTGTTTAGCCATGGTCAATCAGTTATAAATCAGTTGATAGCCATGTCATCGTTAAAGCAGTGATTAGCATTTACATCAGTTATAATCAGTGATTAGCCAGGTCTTCAGTATATAATGAGTGTTTAGCTATGTCATGAGTGATAATCAGTGTTTAGCCATGCATTCATATTAATCAGTGATAGCCATGTCATCAGTTATAATAGCGATTAGCCATGTTAAGTCATAAATCAGTGTTTAACCCATGTTCATCAGTTATAATCCGTGATTAGAATGTCATCAGTATATATCAGTGAATTACCAGTTCATCAGTTAAATCAGTGATTAACATGTCTTCGTTATAATGAGTGTTTAGCTTGTCATGAGTAATAATCAGTGTTTTAGCCATGTCTCAGTTAGAATCAGTGTAAGCCATGTCATCAGTTATCACTCATGACATAGCTAAACACTCATTATAACTGAAGACATGGTTAATCACTGATTATAACTGATGACATGGCTAATCACTGATTATAACTGATGACATGGCTAATCACTGATTATAACTGATGAACATGGCTAAACACTGATTATAACTGATAACATGGCTAATCACTGATTATAACTGATGACATGGCTAATCACTGATTATAACTGATGACATGGCTAAACACTGATTATCACTCATGACATAGCTAAACACTCATTATAACTGAAGACATGGCTAATCACTGATTATAACTGATGAACATGGCTAATCACTGATTATAACCGATGACATGGCTAATCACTGATTATAACTGATGACATGGCTAAACACTGATTAATACTAATGACATGGCTAATCACTGATTATAACTGATGACATGGCTAAACACTGATTATAACTGATGACCTAGCTAAACACTGATGTCAGTAGGTCGGGTCTAATTATTGTATCGTGTGTATCTAGCTTAAGATAACTTCTGATTGGTTGCTGCAGATTAATTGCACAGGAAAACTTCTGAATTAGACTCGAGAGCTGTGTCAATAACATAAACAATACAAAGTTAATACTAAAAGACTTTGCTTTGAGTATTTATTGCTAGCGGCCATGTAGTCATTGATTATCTAGGAAAGCTTTATGTTTTGGACTTTGACCAGAAAAATAAGCTGTAAAAGGAATATTGTATGAAGGTGATGGAGTACCTTGCTATTATATTATATGTATTTCCAAGTCCTTGTTGGACTGGTTCCTTATTTAGGAATTTAATAGTTATTAATAGCATTTAAAGCTTAAGGAGCATTGAGAGGTTCAATATTAGGAATCCCCGATTACATCCCAGCTAGGCCTCATGTGTTATCACCCATATGATAACAAGACATGAACATTCTAGGCCCACTGAGATGAGGCCTGCAGACCCAGTGCAGGATCCGAGACATAATTGTCCACCTAAATCAGTACAGTTGGGAGCTAGGAACTTACCTCTCATTTTCACCAGACCTACTGACCAACAGAACTTCCCCAGTAAATCAATGCAGCATTGCTGATGTATATGGCTACTCTTGCTCTAACCTCTGTAATATGGCGCTAATTGGTGTGCATGTTCTTCTGCAAGTCTACATGCATAGAAATGGTGGTAAGCTGCTGGTGTTACATTTACTTATTTACCATCATGTCCAACAGTAAGTTTACATGATGTAGCAGGAATCCATGGGCACTACAAGGCCATTAATGTACAAATGTAAAGGCCATAAATCACCTTGATGCTTTCTCTGACACGTACAGGATGGACTGGTTCCCGAAGGCCTTTCTTCTTCTGGTTCCATGTATACGGAATATTCTAAAGATCTTAAGTATTTTATTCTTGAAGCTCTCAGGTTTCTTCTCACTCCTAATTTTTTCACCTTTCATGAGCAGTTCTTCCTCCAAGTACAGGGGGCTGCGATGGGGGTGGAATTCGCCCCCATGTATGCCAACCTGTACGTAGGCTGGTGGGAGGAAACCCAATTATTCGGAAATATTAATGTCCTACAATTCTTTCCATTTATTAAATTATATAAACGATATAAAGATGATGTCATTATCATCTAGAATGGTAATAAGGAAACCTTTGAACTTTTTTTAGCTGAATTAAATACCAATAACATGAATTTGGTTTTCACACAAGAATATGGAGGAACTAGCATGGCCTTTTTAGATATTGTTTTGTTTTTTACTAAGGACACTATTAATACTACTCTATATCGTAAGGCTTGCTTGGGTAACACCATACTTAAGGCCGATTCTAGCCATCCCATTCATATCTTTAGGGGTATTCCCTGTAGTCAGTTCCTCTGCATTCTAAGGAACTGCAGTACGGAGGCTGAATTCCTTTTGAAAGCCTCAGAACTTAAAATGAGACTTAGAGACAGGGTTTACTCCAACAGTAATGAAGAGAATGCCTTTAGGAAAGCATTAGATCCCCAAGATCTGAACTCCTTATGAGGAATAGGGACAATATATCAAGAAGATCGAGACATCTAAGTCACCATTCTAATGTATCTTCCTCCCCCATTGTTTTCTCAACTAGATTTAGCCCTCAATATTACAAAATAATTGATATCATTAAGAGAAATTTACCAGTTTTGTATGGGGATCCATCTTTTTGTGAGATTGTCCGTAAAGGATTTAAATATGTCCCTAAGAAATCTCCCACTATCGGTAACTATTTATCTCCCAGCACATTCAAGGGAAATCTTAAGAGCCACACTTGGCTTCAACACACAGGTACCTTTAAATGTTCTAGTCCGAGGTGTACTGTGTGTCAGTTGCTTAATATTGGTAATGAGTTCACCAGTAAGGTTACTAACAGAAAATATAAAATCAAAGAATATATCAACTGTAACACTAGTTATGTATTTTATCTCATCACATGTTTGAAGTGTAGGGTCCAATATGTTGGATGCACGATATGTCCATTTAGGCATCGTATTCAGGAACATGTTTGTTCCGTAAGAAACTATGATTGGTCCAGTCCAATGGTCAGGCACTTTATTGAGTGTAATGGGTCGGACCTGTCAAAGTTTTCTATACAGGGTATACAAAGAATCTGTTCTCCATTTAGAAGAGGTGATCGTTTAGCTGTATTACTAAAACAAGAAGCTAGATGGATATTTGTTTTGGAAACTCATGTTCCTGGAGGCTTAAATTCTATTTTTGATACCACAGACTTTACTGCTCTTTAGGGCCATTTAGCCCCCTTTTTTAAATTGTTCTTCAATATCGACCTCCTATTCAGCTGCCATTACCATCTTTTTCTGATCTACTCCTCTTTTTGTCTATATACATATGTATAATGTCAAGTTTCCACCTTTGTTTTCCCTTGCTTGTATTTCCTCCTTCATCCCACATTACCTCTTGCCATCTTTACTTTTCTAATACCTTTTGTGTTTTTCATTAATAATGCTGTTTTTTGATATACCAGTTGCATTTATGGCTATTATACTGTATATAAGAATACATTTTGTGTATTTATACATTAATATTTATACTTGTATGTCGGACTTTTTTTTGTGTGTTCTTTTAAATGTGTTCTTTCTGTGGTGTACCTTTAAATTGGGTTTTTCTAGGTATGGGTTTTAACTGTTCTAGCTTCCTCCTCTCTCTTAGAGGAGGGTTCTATTTTAATTAACAATATAGTGTGCACCTAAATAAGTTTGATCAGAGTAGCTTATTTGTGTCTCTGATGAAGTGCCGTGTGGGCACGAAACGCGTCAGACATGTGTAGCTTTTTCTGTGTCTGTATGTATAAATAAATGTAATTTTTGTCCTATTACCTGCCTTGGAGCTCAATGTTTGGTGGCGTGTGTCAGCTCTCATGGATATTGCCTCTTTTGTCTTCTGGTTCCTTACCTTCCTGTTTGTTGGCATGATGCATGTCTCACCCTCCTATGTCCCTCTAGGGATGGCTTTTGCTGCGTTTTGAGAAGTTGTTTGAAATCGTGAGAGAGACAACACCAGCAGCTAATGGTAACCTTCTGTTCTGTGAATGCAAAATACAGAAATCTGTCCCAAATGTTCACATAAATCACATTTGACATTCCTTCCAAGACAAGGCTTTCTGACCTTTAAACATGGCTTCATTTATACCGTGTTCTTCATCTATAACACGAATATCATATATTAACATATATAACATAGACAGACAAACAGACAGATAATAGATAGATAGAGACATATAATGTATGCAGATCGATTGAAAGAGAGATATATAAATAGATAGGCAGACATAGATAGATAGATAAATAGATAGACAGGCATAGATAGATAGAAAAAAATATATAGATAGATAGATAGATAGATAGATAGATAGATAGATAGATATTAGAGATATATAGATAGAGAGATGAGAGTATAGATTACGATAGATAAGATGAGAGATAGATAGATAGATAGATAGATAGAGGATATATAGATAGATAGAAGATGATAGATTAGAGAAGAGATAGATAGATAGATAGATAGATAGAGCGATAGAGAGATAGATAAAAGAGCGTAGTCAGATAGATATGATAGATAGATATATAGATAGATGATAGATATATAGATAGATAGAGTAGTAGATAGAAGATGCTAGAGATAGATCAGATTAGATAGATAGATGTAGATGTAGATAGATGATTAATAGAGATAGATAGATAATAGATAGATAGAAGATAGATAGACAGAATATAGATTAGATCGATAGATAGATAGTATGATAGATATAGATAGATAGATCGATAGATAGATAGATATAGATGAGAGCTGAGAGATATGTAGATTATAGATAGAGAGATAGGAGATATAGATAGATGATAGATAGATGATAGATAGATAGATAGATAGAATCGATAGATAGATAATAGACAAGATAAAGATATAGATAGAGAAGTATATGATAGAGATAAGATAGATAAGAGATATATAGAACGATAGATAGATGATAGGAAAGAGAGGATAGAGATGAGAATAGAGATAGCTAGATAGAGCATAGAAGTAGATAGATAGATAGATAGATAGATAGATAGATAGATATAGATAGATAGATAGAGAGTAGATATATAGATAGAGAGAGAGAGAGATAGATATAGATAGATAGATAGATATAGAGATAGAGAGGAGCGGAGATAATAGATGATATATAGATAGATAGATAGCTAGATGAGATATATCATAGAGCGAGAGATAAAGATATATAATAGTATAGAGATAGATCGAGAGAGAGAGAGTAGATAGATAGATAGATAGATAGATAGATAGATAGATAGATAGATCGATGAGAAGAGAGAGAGATTATAGATAGATAGATGAATAGAAAGAGATAGATAGATAGAGATAGATGAATAGATAGATAGATAGATAGACTACTAGATAGATAGAGAATAGATGATAGATAGATAGATAGATAGAGAGGTATATAGAGATAGATAGATAGATAGATAGATAGATAGATAGAAGAGATAGATAAGATATAAGATAGATGAAGATAGATATAAGATAGAATAATAGCTAGATAGATAGATGATCGTAGATATAATAGATAGATTAGATAGATAAATAGATAGATAGATAATGATAGATGGATAAATAAGATAATAGATAGAGATAGATAGATAGAAGATAGATAGATAGGAGATAGATAGATAGATAGATAGATATATAGATAGATAGATAGATAGAAGATCGAGAGATAATAGATGATAGATATATAGATAATAAGATAGATAGAGAGGATAGAGAAGAAGATTATAGATAGATAGATAGCTAGATAGATCGATAGATAGTAGATAGATATTAATGATAGATAATATAGTATATAGATAGATAGATAGATAGATAGATAGATAAATAGATAAATAGATAGATAGATAGATAGATAGATAGATAGATGATAGATAGATAGATAGACAGACAGACAGATAGATAGATAGATAGATAGAATTAACCCCTTCCATATCTGTACTCGATGCTGGTGGTGCTCTATATCCTGGTATTGCTACAAACAATGTACGGAGCGGTCCTCCTTCTATTTTGCGTTTGCTTCAGAGTATGCAAACAAGGGGATAAGTGCAAGCCATTATACCGATAAATAAAAATACAATTTCATACATATATATAAATTATGGCTAACTGCCTTGGCACATTAGGAATGAGATTCCTGCCCCGAAGAGCTTACAATCTATGTGGGTGGGACAGCATACAAATACAAGTGGGGGGATGGGTATGAAATGCTTGAGATATCTAACAATCATTTGTTGTGCTGATGCTCATACTATTGGTCCAATATATAACAATCCATAAAGATGTAAGAACTTTGTAACAGGATATTTCCAATTGCCACTTGGAGTCAGGAAGGAATTTTTTCCCCCTTCATAAATTTGGTGGGTTTTTTTGTCTTCCTCTGGATGAACAGTTAGGCAGGAAATGAGGATATTGCTAGATGGGTTGGACTGGATGGACGTATGTCTTTATTCAACCTCAAATACTATACTATACTAATCTATACTATACTATACAAATACTATACTATACATATATATATATATAAATTGCACTCTGAGTCTAAATTACTAAATTAGGATTTTCCAACCACTTAAACAGAAACATTGTACATACAGATCAATATTTCCATTCATCAGCTTTGCTTCTAGCCTTTTTTAGTCATTTTGCCCATATGGTTTCCCAGCTGAAAGTGTTTGTGAGTCTTCTTATACGAAGTTAAAATTCTTCACCACATTATATAATCAAAAACATTAACCACAGCCATGAAAGTGAAGATTATGTGATGTTTCCCTATTTATTCAACTTATATAATCCTTATTAGAAACATTCTTAAAGGAGAAAATAAATATGTAAAATAAATTCAGAAGAGAAGACAGCGATCCAACATTCTGGATCTGTGTCCTATTCTTCCAATAATTAAATTTTAACCGAAATATCGAGCTCCAGAGTTTCCAGTGGACTTGGCCACCATGAGGGGGATATAGAAGGTTCTCCTGTACCAGACCAAAAAAGGTTTTCACTGGGGTCTTGATGGCTGTTGTTAAAGGACCTGTGGAGGACGTAGAAAAGCTGTGTGTACATGTGTCAGCTCCCCTTGCTGTTGGTTGATAGGGTAAGATGGATTCTATATATCTGTAAATATTAAACCTTAAGAAGAATGAGATATGAATCCAGTTCTCCTTTAAACAACTCCTCATGGCCCAGGATTGAGTTATCCCATTGGAAAACCTTCTTCCCAAGATCCATAAAACTCCTGGGGGAGAAGTTGTAACATGGGTGGTCTCCATATTCCAACTTCTGTCACAGTTTGTTGATTATTATTGAGGGACATGGTCCTTCATATAGAAATATTTTTCCCCTAGGACTTTGCAGTGGAGGGAACTTAACTGAGTTGATGATGGAACATTGGAATGTATTATATTTTCCTCTCATAAACTTGTCCCGTTTCCTGCCAGTTTGGCTGTACAATTGGATTATCGCTTGGTGAGAGTTCCTTCCAGTGGCCGTTCGCTTTCAGGTCATAGGTCACCAGATGGTCCTTACACCCTGATCTGTATATTTTCTCCACATTTGATAAAAGTCATTAAGATTACAGCTGGCAGGGGGTGAATGAAGCTTAGCAGGCAGATGTGTAAAATTCCAAAGGAGACTCCCTATAACCACAAAATGAACGTACATACTATATCATGCACTATATTATATATATATACCTACACAAGGCCAAGTCCAGAAGGTGGTGGTGTTCTGTTGTATAGATAGAGAACTGCCCTACAGATCTCTACAAACACATTAACCAGTAAGAACCTACAGAATTATGGTCCTAGACAGCGTGTCCCTGGTGGAAATCAAGCCCTGGATTTAAATATATTTTTTCCCTAATTTCCTTTAGAAATGTAACTTTTTGTATCATGTCAATAACTGAAACTATCGGAAGGTTTTCAATCTGTATTTATGACATCAGGGTTGGTGAGGTTTCTTGATTGATTTCTCACAATTACTTTTTAAATTAACATTGAGTTTTATACACGATTATAACTAAACCCATATGAACTTTATCTTTTGTGTATTGATGGATTTAGTTAATGACAGTTGTATAGGAGTGTGTTTACCTTTCATAGCATTCTGACCTAAAACTCTATCCAGCACAAACCTCCTAAGGGTCAAGGTTTCTTATCAGGCAGCCCAGACTGTTACACTGTCCCAGACTGCCAAGTTTTGTTCCATCTGTAATGGCCACCCATGACCTAACCGCTACAGCAAGCTGGTGGGAGGTAACCCTTGAAATAGTCATCTTGGTCTCTTGTGCCATTGGTCAGGCAGCAAGTCCCAATCAATCACGGTCTACCAGTGACCGTGCAAGTTCATAAAGAGCAGGGAAGAAGAGGGATTCCATTTGAGTAGGGGCATGAACATTACCTTTAATTTGTTTCTTCAGTTTATTTTGTTAGGTAAGGGGATTTGCTGAAATGTGATGATAATAATAATAATTACAATACACTGGTCACCCCCATCCCCAACAAAATATTATGGTCAACGTGATCGTGTGCATTTTGTTTCTATGAATATCTCTCTCCCATCTCGCATTGTGCTCTTGACGTATTTAACCTTTTGCTCTGTTCTCTGAGCCAAATCAACAGAACTTCCCTGTTTGATGACAAGTCTAATTACGTGATGACTACTGGATGGAATTTTACATTTTACCCTTCGAAGGTGAAAACTATTCTTTCTTCATTATAGTTCTACAACATGGACTTACCATGCTGTATATGTTATGTAAAATAAATACACATTAAAACCAGGGCATAAACGACCAAGGCCTAATTCTGCTACGGTCGATCAGGAAGGAATATCGGCGAGGATTATCTGATTCCTTTGCTAGAATCAGACAAAAATGGATCAGACACAGTGTTAATTTCATCCCGATCATGTGGTTTAAATGAGAACCACCAAGGAATGTCGGAAGGTGAATTTTAGTGTATGGGCATCTTAGGTCAGATTAGAGTCAGATACTGGAAGGTTTAAACACAGTATTTATATTAGTCACTTTGTGACATAGTAAAATTATATAATCTCCCCCCCTCAATTTTAGAATGCTCCTGAATAAACGTTGAAGGGTGAAGATTATACAATTTTACTATGTCACAGAGTGACTAATATAAGATTAAAGGGCAAGTCCAGACCCAAAATGAAAACTTACATACAGGTAAATCACCCCCAAAACCCTAAACGGTAATAGTTTGAAATCTGAAATATATAAGTCTAACCTGAAATCCTGCACAATGTCCTGTTCCCCTGTTTCTGCTTCCTGGTTCTTCCAGTTAGTAACTGTCAGTTATGGATTTGACAGTTGACATCACAGCCAATGACAATGTTAATCCCCTGTCTGCCTCTTCTGAGCATGCTCAGGCTCAGTACAGGTTTCTAAATTGCTCAGTTTCTATGAGGCATCCAGAAGCATAGCAGGCATACAGTAATGAATTCATAGGACAAACTATGATATATCAACATATTTTAAAGAGGCCGTTCTTGTCCTTTAAAGCTGGGTCCAATAATTCATACCAAATGGTTGGCCGGGCCGAAGTATTGGAAGGGTTCTTCGCTCGACCACAACGGCCCTCTCCTCCGAATCAGACGCGTCCGAAAAATACGACCGATCATGTAGTCCATGCCGTGAGTAACAGTCCTTCCTCCAGGCCGACCAATCGGAAAAGACGAAGGATTGGTACGTGTGTATCCACCTTAAGGATGTGAAAACTGCTAAAATATAAAGAAAACGCCAAAAAGAACACTACAAAACCAGACTGTGTATTATAGGAGATTGTATACTCCTTACTGTGTGTACTGTAGGAGACAGTATACTCCTTACTGGTGTGACTGAGGAGACATGTTATTCCTTACTGTGTGTACTGTAGGAGACAGTATACTCCTTACTTGTGGTACTGTAGGAGATTGTATATTCCTTACTGTGTGTACTGTGAGATTGATACTCCTACTGTGTGTGACTGTAGGAATTATACCCTTACTGTGTGTACTGTAGGAATATGTAACTCCTTACTGTGTGTACTGTAGGAGATTGTATACTCCTTACTGTGTGTACTGTAGGAAGATTGTATACTCCTTACTGTGTGTACTGTAGGAGATTGTATACTCCTTACTGTGTGTACTGTAGGAGATTGTATACTCCTTACTGTGTGTACTGTAGGAGATTGTATACTCCTTCGTGTGTACGAGAGATTGTATACTCCTTACTGTGTGTACTGTAGGAGATTGTACACTCCTTACTGTGTGTACTGGTAGGAGATTGTATATTCCTTACTGTGTGTACTGTAGGAGACTGTATCCTACTGTGTGTACTGTATGAGATTGTTATTCCTTACTGTGTGTACTGTAGGAGAAGTATACCTTACTGTGTGTGCTTGTAGGATATGGTATACTTCTTACTGTGTGTACTGTAGGAGATTGAGACTCTTACTGTGTGTACTGTAGGAGATTGTATACTCCTTCTGTTTTGTACTGTAGTAATTTGTATACTCCTTACTGTGTGTACTGTAGGAGATTGTATACTCCTTACTGTGTGTACTGTAGGAGATTGTATACTCCTTACTGTGTGTACTGTAGGAGATTGTATACTCCTTACTGTGTGTACTGTAGAATTGTAACTCCTACGTGTGTACTGTAGGAGATTGTATACTCTTACGTGTGGTACTGTAGGAGATTGTTACTCCTTACTGTGTACTGTAGGAATTGTACACTCTACTGTGTGTACTGAGGAGATTGTATATTCCTTACTGTGTACTGTAGGAGATGTTATACTCCTACTGTGTGTACTGTAGAGATTGTATTCCTTATTGTGTGTACTGTAGGAGACAGTAAACTCCTTACTGTGTGTCTGTAGGTGTATACTCCTTACTGTGTGTACGTAGAGATTGTATACTCCTTACTTTGTGTACTGTGGATTGTATATTCGCTTTTACTGTGTGTACTGAGAGGCATTGTATACTCCTTACTGTGTGTATGGTAGGAGACAGTATACCTCTTACTGTGTATATTATAGGTGATAGTATACCCCTTACTGTGTGTATTATAGGATAGTATACTCTTTACAGTGTGTTCTATAGGAGGTAGTATCACCTTACTGTGTGTATTATAGGATATGATACCCCTTATTGTGTGTATTATAGGGATAGTATACCCCTTACCGTGTGTAATATAGGAGATAGTATACCCCTCACTGTGTGTTTATAGGATATAGTATCCCCTCACTGTGTGTATTATAGGAGATAGTATTCCCCTTACTGTGTGTACTATAGGAAATAGTAACTCCTTGATGTGTGCATTATAAGAGATAGTATACCCCATACTGTGTGTATTATAGAGAAAAGTAATAACCCCATACTGTGTATGTATAAGGAGAAGTTACCCCTTACGAGTGTATTAGAGAAAATATCCCCATACGTGTTATTATTATGAATAGTTATACCCCTTGCTGTGTGTATTATAGGAAAAATTATAACCCCATACTGTGTGTATTATAGGAGAAAGTATCTACTTTGGGAGCAGTTACACTTACTGTGTGTATGTAGGAGAAAGTATACCCCCTACTGAGTGTATTATAGGAGATAGTATACCCCTTAAGGAGTGATTATAGGAGATAGTATACCCCATACTGTGTTATTATATGAGATGTATACCCCTTGCTGTGTGTATTATAGGAAAATTATACCCCATACTGTGTGTATTATAGGAGAAAGTATTCCCCTTACTGTGTGTATTATAGGAGAATTATACCCCATACTGTGTGTTTTATAGGAGAAATTATACCCCCATGTGTGTTATTATGGAGATAGTATATCCCTTATTGTTGTATTATAGGGAAATTATACCCCCTACTGTGTATATTATATGAGATAGTATATCCCTTGCTGTGTGTATTATAGGAACAATATACCCCATACTGTATGTATTATAGGGGAAATTATACCCCATACTGTGTGTATTATAGGAGAAATTATACCCCATACTGTGTGTTTTATAGGAGAAATTATACCCCTACTGTGTGTATTATAGGAGATAGTATATCCCTTTTGTGTGTATATAGGAGAAATTATACCCCTACTGTGTATATTATAGGAGAAATTATACCCCACTGTTTGTATTATAGGAGATAGTATATCCCTTACTGTGTGATTATAGGGAAATTATACCCCCTACTGTGTGTATTATAGGAGATAGTATACCCCTACTGTGTGTTATATAGGGATAGTATAAAACCCCTTACTGTGTGTATTATAGGAGATATATATCCCTACTGTGTGTATTATAGGATAAATTATACCCCCTACTGTGTGTATATAGGAGATAGTATACCCCCTACTGTGTGTATTATAGGAGAATAGTATATCCCTTACTTGTGTATTATAGGAGATAGTATCCCCATACTGTGTATTATGGAGATAGTTAACCCCTTACTGTGTGTATTATAGGAGATAGTATATCCCTTACTGGTGTGTATTAGGAGAAATTATACCCCCTACTGTGTATATTATAGAAGATAGTATACCCCCTACTGTGTGTATTATAGGAGATAGTATATCCCTTACTGTGTGTATTATAGGAGAAATTATACCCCCTACTGTGTGTATTATAGGTGAAAGTATACCCCATACTGTGTGTATTATAGGAGAAATTAAACCCCCTACTGTGTATATTATAGAAGATAGTATACCCCTTACTGTGTGTATTATAGGAAAAGTATACCCCCTACTGTATGTTTTATTGAAGATAGTATACCCCTTACTGTGTGTATTATAGGAGAAAGTATACCCCATACTGTATGTATTATTGAAGATAGTATACCCTTCTGTGTGTATTATAGAGAATAGTATACCCCTTACTGTGTGTATTATAGGAGATAGTATACCCCATACTGTGTGATTTATAGGGATAGTATACCCTTACGTGTGTATATAGGAGATAGTGTACCCCTTACTGTGTGTATTATAGGAGATAGTATACCCCATACTGTGTATTATAGGAGATAGTATACCCCTTACTGTGTGTATTATAGGAGATAGTATATCCCTTACTGTGTGTATTATAGGTGATAGTATAACCTTTCTGTGTGTATTATAGAGATAGTATACCCCTTACTGTGTGTATTATAGGAGATAGTATACCCTTACTGTGTTTATTATAGTAGAAGTATACCCCTTATGTGTATTATAGGAATGTAACCCCTTACTGTGTGTATTATAGGAGATAGTATACCCCCTACTGTGTGTATTATAGGAGATAGTATACCCCCTACTGTGTGTATTATAGGAGATAGTATACCCCTTACTGTGTGTATTATAGGAGATAGTATAACCCTTACTGTGTGTATTATAGGAGATAGTATACCCCATACTGTGTGTATTATAGGAGATAGTATAACCCTTACTGTGTGTATTATAGGAGATAGTATATCCCTTACTGTGTGTATTATAGGAGAAATTATACCCCCTACTGTGTGTATTATAGGAGAAAGTATACCCCCTACTGTGTGTATTATAGGAGAAATTAAACACCCTACTGTGTATATTATAGAAGATAGTATACCCCTTACTGTGTGTATTATAGGAGAAAGTATACCCCCTACTGTATGTTTTATTGAAGATATATACCCCTTACTGTGTGTATTATAGGAGAAAGTATACCCCATACTGTATGTATTATTGAAGATAGTATACCCCTTCGGGTGTATTATAGGAATAGTATACCCTTACGTGTGTTATTATAATAGTATACCCCTACTGTATATGGTGATAGTATACCCCTTACGTGTGTTATTTAGGAGATAGTATACCCCTTACTGTGTGTATTATAGGAGATAGTATACCCCATACTGTGTGTATTATAGGACATAGTATACCCCTTACTGTGTGTATTATAGGAGATAGTATACCCCATACTGTGTGTATTACAGGAGATAGTATACTCCTTACTGTGTGTGATTATAGGAGATAGTATAACCCTTACTGTGTGTATTTAGGAGATAGTATAACCTTACGTGTTATATAGGAGATAGTATACCCTTACTGTGTGTATTATAGGTGATAGTATACCCCTTAGTGTGTATTATGAGATAGTATACCCCTTACCGTGTGTTATAGGAGATAGTATACCCCATACTGTGTGTATTATAGGAGATAGTATACCCCATACTGTGTGTATTATAGGAAATAGTATACCCCTTACTGTGTGTATTATAGGAGATAGTATAACCCTTACTGTGTGTATTATAGGAGATAGTATACCCCTTACTGTGTGTATTATAGGAGATAGTATATCCCTTACTGTGTGTATATTAGTGATAGTATACCCCTTACTGTGTGTATTATAGTAGATAGTATACCCCTTACTGTGTGAATTATAGGAGATAGTATACCCCATACTGTGTGTATTATAGACATAGTGTACCCCTTACGGTGTGTATTATAGGAGATAGTATACCCCTTATTGTGTGTATTATAGGAGATAGTATACCCCTTACAGTGTGTATTATAGGAGATAGTATACCCCATACTGTGTGCATTACAGGAGATAGTATACTCCTTACTGTGTGTGATTATAGGAGATAGTATACCCCTTACTGTGTGTATTATAGGAGATAGTATACCCCATACTGTGTTTATTATAGGACATAGTATACCCCTTACTGTGTGTATTATAGGAGATAATATACCCCAACTGTGTGTATTACAGGAGTAGTATACTCCTACTGTGTGTATTATAGAATAGATAACCCTTACTGTGTGTATTATAGGAGATAGTAAACCCTTACTGTGTGTATTATAGGAGATAGTATACCCCTTACTGTGGTGTTTATAGGTGATGTATACCCTACTGTGTGTATTATAGGAGATAGTATACCCCTTACGTTTGTTTAGGAGATAGTATACCCTACTGTGTTATTATAGAGATAGTTACCCCATACGTGTGTATTATAGGAAATAGTATCCCCTACTGTGTGTATTATAGGAGATAGTATAACCTTACTGTGTGATTATAGGAGATAGTATACCATACTGTGTATATAGGAGATAGTATACCCCTTACTGTGTGTATTATAGGAGATAGTATACCTTACTGTGTGTTTATAGGTGATAGTATACCCCTTACTGTGTGTATAGTAGATAGTATACCCCTTACTGTGTGAATTATAGGGATAGTTATCCCATACTGTGTGTATTAATGACAGAGTGTCCCCCTTACTGTGTTATTATAGGAGATAGTATACCCCTTATTGTGGATTATAGGAGATAGTATACCCCTTACAGTGTGTATTATAGGAGATAGTTATACCCCATCTGTGTGTATTACAGGAGATAGTATCCCCTTACTGTTTGTATTATAGAGATAGTATAACCCTTACTGTGTGTATTATAGAGATAGTATAACCCTTACTGTGTATATTATAGGTGATAGTATACCCCTTACTGTGTGTATTAAGGAGATTATACCCCATCTGTGTGTATATGGAATAGTTACCCCATACTGTGTGTATTATAGGAGATAGTATACCCCATACTGTGTGTATTATAGGATATAGTATACCCCATACTGTGTGTATTATAGGAAATAGTATACCCCTTACTGTGTGTATTATAGGAGATAGTATACCCCTTACTGTGTGTATTATAGGAGATAGTATACCCCTTACTGTGTGTATTATAGGTGATAGTATACCCCTTACTGTGTGTATTATAGGAGATAGTATACCCCTTACTGTGTGTTATAGGAGATAGTATACCCCATACTGTGTGTATTATAGGAGATAGTATACCCCATACTGTGTGTATATAGGAGATAGTATACCCCATACTGTGTGTATTATAGGAAATAGATCCCCTTACTGTGTGTATATAGGAGATAGTATACCCCATTGTTGTGTGTATTATAGGACATAGTATACCCTTACTGTGTGTATTATAGGAGATAGTATACCCCTTATTGTGTGTATTATAGTAGATAGTATACCCCTTACTGTGTGTATTATAGGAGATAGTATACCCCATACGTGTGTATTACAGGAGATAGTATACTCCTTACTGTGTGTATTATAGGATATAGTTAACCCTTACTGTGTGTATTATAGGAGATAGTATAACCCTTACTGTGTGTATTATAGGAATAGTATACCCCATACTTGGTTTATAGGAATAGTATACCCCTTACTGTGTGTATTATAGGAGATAGTATATCCCTTACTGTGTGTATTATAGGTGATAGTATACCTCTTACTGTGTGTATTATAGTAGATAGTATACCCCTTACTGTGTGTATTATAGGACATAGTATACCCCTTACTGTGTGTATTATAGGAGATAGTATACCCCATACTGTGTGTATTATAGGACATAGTATACCCCTTACTGTGTGTATTATAGGAGATAGTATACACCTTACTGTGTGTATTATAAGAGATAGTATATCTCTTACTGTGTGTATTATAGGTGATAGTATATCCCTTACTGTGTGTATTATAGGACATAGTATACCCCTTACTGTGTGTATTATAGGAGATAGTATACCCCTTACTATGTGTATTATAGGAGATAGTATACCCCATACTGTGTGTATTACAGGAGATAGTAACCCTTCTATGTGTGTATTAAGGAGATAGTATAACCCTTACTGTGTGTATTATAGAGATAGTATACCCCTTACTGTGTGTATTATAGGTGATAGTATACCCCTTACTGTGTGTATTATAGGAGATAGTATACCCCTTACTGTGTGTATTATAGGAGATAGTATACCCCTTACTGTGTGTATTATAGGAGATAGTATACCCCTTACTGTGTGTATATAGGAGATAGTAACCCATACTGTGTGTATTAGGAGATAGTATACCCCATACTGTGTGTATTATAGGAGATAGTATACCCCATACTGTGTGTATTATAGGAGATAGATACCCCTTACTTCTGTGTTATATAGGAGATAGTATACCCCTTACTGTGTGTATTATAGCATGTATACCCTTACTGTGTGTATTATAGGAGATAGTATACACCTTACTGTGTGTATTATAAGAGATAGTATATCCCTTACTGTGAGTATTATAGGTGATAGTATATCCCTTACTGTGTGTATTATAGGACATAGTATACCCCTTACTGTGTGTATATAGGAGATAGTATACCCCTTACTGGTTTATTATAGGAGATAGTATACCCCATACTGTGTGTATTATAGGAGATGATACTCTACTGTGTGTATTATAGGAGATGTATACCCTTACTGTGTGTATTATAGGATAGTATACCCTTACTGTGTGTATATAGGATAGTATACCCCTTTGTGTGTATTATAGGAGATAGTATACCCCTTACTTGTGTGTATTATAGGAGATAGTATACCCCTTACTGTGTGTATTATAGGAGATAGTATACCCCTTACTGTGTGTATTATAGGAGATAGTATACCCCATACTGTGTGTATTATAGGAGATAGTATCCCCATACTGTGTGTATTATAGGAGATAGTATACCCCATACTGTGTGTATTATAGGTGATAGTATACCCCTTCTGTGTGTTTATAGGAGATAGTATAACCCTTGCTGTGTGTATTATAGGAGATAGTATACCCCTTACTGTGTGTATTATAAGTGATAGTATACCCTTTCTGTGTGTATTATAGGAGAAGTATAACCCTTACTGTGTGTATTATAGGAGATAGTATATCCCTTACTGTGTGTATTATAGGAGATAGTATACCCCTTACTGTGTGTATTATAAGTGATAGTATAACCTTCTGTTGTTATAGGAGATAGTATACCCCTTACTGTGTGTATTATAGGAGATAGTATAACCCTTACTGTGTGTATTATAAGTGATAGTATAACCTTTCTGTGTGTATTATAGGAGATAGTATATCCCTTACTGTGTGTATTATAGGAGATAGTATACCCCTTACTGTGTGTATTATAGGAGATAGTATACCCCATACTGTGTGTATTATAGGAGATAGTATAACCTTACTGGTGTAGTATACACACTGCTGTGGAGAATAGGGATATGAGGAGTCACACTGCAATTCCATAATCCATAAATGGACAAGACCTTGATCCTCTTATATCCTATTATTACACAGTGTGGTCTTATTACCCCTTATATGCACTGTAGTTAAAGGAGAACTAAATCTTTTAAATCTACCACCTTCTTCCCTCCAATTAAATCATTTGGAATTGGTCCTCCACAATCTGCTTGCCAATCAATAAAAGTGCTTCATAAGGCATCAATATCCTGATCATTTAGCGAATTCGGTTAAATTTATCGGAATATGAAGACATTTTCCATGTTTTTACGGCCATATCAAGGAGGAAAAATTTCCACCAACCCTATCTTCAGAACATATCATCCATAGTTTTCAAGCTGATATGGGTTTAGTGTCAGACTGGAATTTTGGGGCCCACCATGAAATCTGAGACCTGGGCCCACTAGGACAAGTTGAAGCACCAGTTGTAAGCATATATACCTGTAAATAATATCTGTAAATTATACTATATCTATAAATGGTGCCATCAGTCATAATTAGTGCTTAGCAATATCTGTTGTATTCAGTTTAGATCAACTGGACTTAAAGTTTAGTTCTTACCTGACACCTTACCCTGGGCAGTTTCCTATAACACTTCTTAGCCACAATGCAATCACGCCTTGCATTCAGAAGGCCCCTATCACCTGGCTGTGATATGCTAATTGGGACTTTCAAGGGTACTTCTATTGCCAACAGATTCTTGTACAATCATTCTGAATTGAGAAAGCCAGTTGGATGACTAGCGAAATGTCTTCAAGAACTAAACTTTAATCAAGTCCAGTTGATCTAGCTAAATACAAGAGATATACCATGACCTGGATGTATTAATATCAAAGATATACCATGACCTGGATGAATGAATATACATATAAACATGACCTGGATGAATCATATCACAGATATACCATGACCTGGGTGAATGAATATTACAGATATCCCAGGACCTGATGAATGAATTACAGATAACCATGACCTGGATGAATTAATATCACAGATATACCATGACCTGGATGAATTAATATCACAGATACCATGACCTGGGTGAATGAATATTACAGATATACCATGACCTGGATGAATGAATTACAGATATACCATGAGCTGGATGGATGAATTATACAGATATACCATGACCGGATGGATGATATTACAGATATACCATGACCTGGATGAATTATATCACAGATATCCATGACCTGGATGAATGAATATTACAGATATACCATGACCTGGATGAATTAATATCACAGATATACCATGACCTGGATGAATGAATAAGATATAACTGATGATAACGATATACCATGACCTGGATGAATGAATATTAACGATATACCGTGACCTGGATGATGAATATTACAGATATACCATGACCTGGATGAATGATATTACAGATATACACCATACCTGGATGAATAAATATACAGATATACCATGACCTGGATGAATGAATATTACAGATATACCATGACCTGGATGAATGAATATCACAGATATACCAGACCTGGATGAATGATATTACAGATATACCATGACCTGATGGATGAATATTAGAGATTCCCATGACCTGATGGATTAATATTACAGATATACCATGACCTGATGATGAATATTACAGATATACCATGACCTGGATGAATGAATATCACAGATATACCATGACCTGGATGAATGAGAACCTTAACAGATATACCTTGACCTGGATGAATGAGAACCATCACAGATATACCATGACCTGGATGAATGAAAACCTTCACAAGCATAGTCCTTAGCTACATTATGTCAACAATGTCTCATGACTGAAATGCATGTAATATAGGAAATAATGTACCCCCTATTTAAAAAAATAAGGGTAATAGAATTGACCTATATAAAACATTCCATCTGTTCCAATTGATGTCCTTGTACATCTATATGGTCAACACCTTGGTGGCAATCCAATTTCCTTATATTTTACAACAGGACGTACATTATTCACATTATCAATAACAGAATATTATATAAACAAATATATTTCAATAAACTTGATATTGAATAGATAGGTGAACATAGATAAAAATTATAAAAAGTAATTTCCTAAACAGGCAAAACCCATTGCAATGATTTCCTAATAAGGAGCAGTCCTACCACTTCCTGTCAAAGGGATAAGTAGACAATATACTGTAGGAAATACACACGGGCACAGGAACAATTATAGGAATAGGATCGAGACGGGAACATCTGTTTTCCCCGACTGTAGAAGCCAAAGACACAAATGACTAATAGTTGTGTAATCAGCAACGCCATGGGAAGAGAACCCTGTCAAGGCACAAGTGCTCCGAGTTTAAGTATTAACAGATTGACTGTGTGGAATGAACACACGCAGAGAGAGTTTATAATCATAACAAGTACTTAACGCCCCATCAACTGGATAATGTAAGGAACAATAAGGTTTGTTGCTTAGCCGACAAATGATACCATGATAATGGTAAAATGATGTTTTTTAATGCCGAGCAGATGGCTGTTTATCAAGGAATTTCCACCGTAGGGTTCAGGACCTCCTGGGGGCATCAAAGGGCCATATATATGGAGCAGGGGGAACCTTAAATAACACTGCTCCTTAAGGACTAGTATTCTTATTTAAGGACCACTATTTAAGTATCGTTATTTAGGTATAATTATTTAAGGAAATATTTTCTTATTTAGGTAGGATTCTTATTTAAAGGACAACTGTGGTCCATGTACTGTTCCCCAGGGGAGAGCATGCACACTTAAGACTTATGGGTTGGAAAGGTAGGAAGTACCTGCACAGAAATTGGCAGTTGGGGGGGGGGGGCTATTAATGCAGGCAGAGCCTGGACATATGGTACAAGCTGCTGAAAGCAGGAAGTGTTTAACATACATAACAAAATTTTGTGCGCTACAGGCATCGGTGCTTCTTGTGCGCACCACTTTAACCTGTGTCCTTATCTATTATGGTAATAAAAGCAGAGGGATGCCAACAGGCAATGGGCCTAGTAAGAATTAAAGCCAGGTCATTCTAAACAGAAAAGCAGGAAACTATTGGTTCACCGGAGAGCCAACTTCACAAGCACCTTCCAACAAATCAAATATTGTAAGTGGTTCAGCCCTTATTATGAAACGGCCATTTTATTTATTTACCGGTATTTGCATCTGTAAAGTGCCAGCACATTTGAGAATAGAGATAATTTAAAAAGCACCGACAATAGCATTATTAATATTTACTTAGATGTGAATTTATATTACTATTGTCTGGCCATCTTGACATCTTGCAAACAAATTTGAGACCTAGATATATGGCCAACAAATGTATAAGAAAAGAGGCCACTACACTGCTGTCTCCAGTCAAATTATCAACCACTGGTGCCTGCGCTGTCACAAAATACCATCCAGTGTTTTACCCAACATGAACATGTAGTGGCTGAAGACCAAGTGATATTATTGGCCAATAATGCCGGTGTGTGGTGTCCCTTTTAAAAAAAAAATTAATCTGGCTTGCGAACATTTCGTGCGTAAGGTATTACCGGCCAATAATATTGATTCACGTACGGCCAACCTTGATCAAAACCAAAGGTGACAAGTGTTTGTGGCCATCTTTAAACTGGATCATTCAACTTAGAAATCAGTTAAGTTTGAAATCCACCAGTCAATGTGACTATTTTTGATTCACAGGCCTGAAGTTCATGTCACACTTTGACCTCTGCTTCAGAATAAAAATCTTATCCTCTTACACCTCTAACAGTTAACTTTACGTCACCCGCACATTGCCATAAACATTATTAGAGATGGACGAACTTTCGAAAGTTCGGTCCGTTTTCAAACTTTGAACTATATGGAAAGTTCGTTAACGGACCCATTTAAGTCAATGGGAGTCAAATATTTCGAAAAGTTCTAATGAAATACAATTAAAATATCAATGGTAACTTAATGTAAATGGCTGTGGGACCTGGGAAATGGTCTGGGGAACATGTTCCGATATCCAGGACCTTCGAAAAATCAATTTTACTCTCACTTGCTCTATTTTCGAGTTCGTTCGTGCCTAGGTACCATGTACATTTTACTCGCGGATTCGATGCTCGTGTATAGGCTTTAATGGACACTTTACTCGTAGATTCGATGTTCGCACCTAGGTACCATGTACATTTTACTCGCGGATTCGATGCTCGCTTATAGGCTTCAATGGACACTTTACTCGTAGATTCGATGTTCGCGCCTAGGTGCCATGTACATTTTACTCGTGAATTCGATGTTCGTGTATAGGCTTTAATGGACACTTTACACGTAGATTCGATGTTTGCGCCTAGATACCATGAACATTTTACTCGTGGATTCGATGCTCGTGTTCGTATAGTCTTCATAAACTTCCATAGAGTCTTCATAAACTTCCATAATCTTCATAAACTTCCATATAGTCTTCCTTAATGTCCTTTTTTAGCTGGGGCTTTTTGCCTTCCTCTGGATCAACTGTTAGGTAGGGTTAAAAAGGAGGGTGAAAAGGTTGGACTTGATGGACGCATGTCTTTATTCAACCTCAATTACTATGTTACTATGTTCATAAACATCCATATACACTTCCTAAACTTCCATATAGCCTTCCTAAACCTCTATAAAGTCTTCATTAACTTCCATATAGACTTCTTAAACTTCCATATAGTCTTCCTAAACTTCCATTAAGTCTTCATAAACTTCTATATAGACTTCTTAAACTTCCATATAGACTTCTTAAACTTCCATATAGTCTTCCTAAACTTCCATTAAGTCTTCATAAACTTCCATATAGACTTCTTAAACCTAGCCTCTTTTAAATGTCCATATAGTCTTCATAAATGTCCATATAGCCTTTATAAACAATTTGTTTTCCTTATTCTGCTACCTCTAAATTGTGGCCATTTCAAGGCTAAAGAATTACAGCTGTAGAGTCTTCTCCTCTTTGGTTGTGTGAGCTTGCAATTCCACTAGAGGATGCGTCAACTTAATTGGAGGAGATTGTGCTGCTGAGTATTCCCACTAGATGCATAATGCAGGATGTATCATTTTCAACATAGCCATACAGCTCGCTGTAAACATGTGTATGATTTTAAAGGTGAGAGGTGGAAACCCTACATCCCATCCTTGTACAAATAAATGTGACAGCTGCACTTTAACCCAACACACTTCAGAGAGTTTTACACAGGATTGGAGGAGAAATCCCCAGGTAGAACCTCTAGTTTCGGCATGGCCATGATTGACAGGTATACCTGGGAGGTATGCCAAAAGGGCAGCAAACATTGGGTGTAATAACCGAGGGGAGAGCTTTATATTGGTTTCAGGGATGGGGGGTAGTATTGTAGGGGGAAAAATCATTTTGGGGGTGGACAGGCCCGTTCTCTTACCAGACATTGTGGTTTTTTTCTACTCATGCAGTCATTCAGTTGTTGTTGAACTTTATCATACCACTCTTTTGACACAAGTATTTTCTGACCACATCGAAGGCTGGAGGTCTATGGCCAATTCAGTCTTTCTCCTGTCCTAAAACCCGTCTTTGATCAGCACTGCTTGTTACATTTATGTGTGTCAGACATTCCATTCATAATCCCTCTTTCTAACTTTACAAACAGGGAATCTAAAGGGAAGCATTGTTTTCCTGTTACCTATGTTTACACACTTTGTCTCCAGACATACTCTATTCCCCTAGGCGTACAGGATGTTTGTTTGACACAAATATTTAAGTTTTATTTTACAGTCAAATCTTTTAACAGTTCTGAGGGGTTATGGGTAATTACATCAGCCATCTTTTAGGGTAATATATATATATATATATATATATATATATATATATATACCCATCATGGAGAGGGCATCAATAGGCAAACTACAAAGAGAAAGTTTAAGTATAAACTTTGAATTTGGCTTAAAAGGCTGCACAGCGCTCTATTAATGAGTGTGTGCTGTGAGTTTAAATACTGTGCCTGTGACAAAGCTGAATCAAGAGAAACCATTGTTGATAAGGTCTTTTCCAGAACTAAATGCAAGCAAGAGACAGAAATAATTAAGTCGGTAACACAGCTGGATGCAATTAAGACACAGGTAATCAGTGTTGATTAGGTCCATGACACAGCTGAATGCAATTAATAGACAGGTAATTAGCAATAATTTTGTCTGTGACAGAGGTGAATGCAATTAAGAGACAGGCAATCAGAACTGATTAGGTCTGTGACACAGCTGAATTCAATCAAGAGACAGGAAATCAGAACTAATTACATCTGTGGCACAGCTGAATGCAATCAAGAGACAGATAATCAGTGCTGATTAGGTCCATGACACAGCTGAATGCAATCAAGAGACAGGTAATCAGCACTGATTAGGCCAGTGACACTGCTGAAAGCAATCAACAGACTAGTAATCAGCACTGATTAGGTCTGTGACACAGCTGAACACAACCAAGAGACAGGTAAACAGGCAATTGGTGTTAATTACAACTGCGACACATGTCTGTTAGGGTTAGGTCCCACTATGCGCGTTGCATTCCATTTTGCGTGTGTTTGCAAATCGCAATGTGATTTAAATTATAATGGAAATCGCCAGAATCAGTCCCCACTGTATAATTTGCATTCCAAACCTATGTGCGTCAGAATCACACTTATGATAATAACACAAAAAAAAAACACATACACGTGGACAATCTTGTTTTTTGCGGGGTTTTTTTGCATTTTTTCCAGTGTTTCCTGTTGATTTTCCAAAAACTACACACGCGCGCAAATGGATTAAAAACGCATAGAAAACCGCATGTCTGCTAACCGGCAAATGGACCAGAACGCAAACAAAATAAATTGTCCTAAATGCACTCAAAACTGACAGCACAACAAAATGCACTTTTAGTGCCCTTAAAGTCTATGCACAAAATATATCCTTAAATTCAACAATAACTTTCACAGATTCCTTAGCTAGGTTATAGCACACTTCTCTTATGTTTTGGATACAGTCCGAATAATGTATGGAATGAACAATAATTTGGCTCTTTCAAGCCAAATTAAATTATAGCAGTTTTGACTAAGCTCAGCCCCACCTCAGTCTGAGATCTATCCAATGGGAATGCATCTTCCCATTGGTCAGGCCCTGGGCCAAAAGGGGGATGGATCCACAACCATAGAGTTGTCCTTTAACAAGATTTCACCATAAAAGAACAGTGACGTTTTTTAGATGGAGCATACGATGTTAAAAAATATTCAAAGTCAAATCACTGGCATTTATAATGAAATAATTAAAATCAGTAGTTCTTATTTCTTAGGCAGAATGTTCTATTCCTGAAGATACTGAACACATAGCTCTAGGCATGTGTAGGAACCAGGATATGGCTTATAACACACATGGTGTTTGGAAGCCGCAAAACAAATCAATGTCTCTAATTAAGCCTCACGGCAGTGCTGTGTAATTAATTTAATCTATACAGTGCAAAGTTTTCCTTGTGAATATCTTAGATTCCCAACTTTCCGGAATGTCCGTGTTTCTGTTTACGGCCCAACTCCGGGCGAAGGCCAAGTGCAACTGAACTGAATTGTAATATCTAAATCTAAGTTGGTCAGTGGTCCAGCTGTGATTACATCCCCATTTATTAGAGTCTGCTGTGTCCAATCTGCCTGGAAGGAAACCAACCCAGCTTTAGAATTAAGGCCCCTTCTAGTTCTGCAGGACAATGGCCTAGTTGATCATTTATTCTGATGGAATTTAAAGAATTTCATGTTACAATAACAGCAGCTCTAGACAAGTGAATTTGCCATAGGGACACTAAAGGGCAATTATAGTCTCAACCTCTCACAACCCACTTTCCCATTGAGTTCCCCCGGTGATGACCTAAACCACTAGGTACACATCCAACTAAGGAAACAATGTATGGAAACAACTGGGCACACTGACACCAAATTAATGTTAATATTTAAAACTATAGATTTTATTAAGCACATTAAAATAGTAACAAATGTTATATGCTCACAACCACATCCCAAAGGTTCTGGTAGATAACAGACGTAGCTGTAGCAAACAATGCCAGGTAGCAACGGCTAGAGCTAGCAAGATATTGTCTTGTATAAAGAGGTGAATAGATTCAAGAGAGAAAAATATTATTCTCCCTCTTTACAAGGCACTGGTAAGGCCTAATTTGGAATATGCGGTGCAGTTTTGGAATCCCATATACAAAAGGGATATCTCGGAAATAGAAGCAGTTCAGAGAAGGGCAACTAAATTAATAAAGGGAATGGAGGGGCTTGACTATGCAGGCAGATTAGACAAGTTAGGGCTGTTTACATTAGAGAAGCGTCGTTTGCGTGGGAATATAATCACTTTATACAAATATATTAATGGGCTGTGAAGGTTCTCATTCATCCAGGTCATGGTATATCTGTTGTATTCAGTTAGATCAACTGGACTTGAAGTTTAGTTCTTGAAGACGTTTTGCTAGTCACCCAAATGGCTTTCTCAATTCAGAATGACTTGTACAAGAATCTGTTGGCAATTATGTACCCTGGAAAGTCCCAATTAGCATATCACAGCCAGGTGTTAGGGGCCTTCTGAATGCAAGGTGTGATTGCATTGTGGCTAAGAGGTGTAATAGGAACTGCCCAGGGTAAGGTGTCAAAACAGCATTGTACACAACCAATCTTAAAGGATGTCCACGAGTCCTCTGATATGACCTATTAGTGAACAATGCACCAAAGATTTTATTATATGGCCTATTTGAAGTTTCCAAAGCTCTGCATAGTTAATGTCATCAGCAAACACAGAGACCTTGCTCTCAATGCCCCTTCTAAGTCATTTATGAACAGATTAAAAAGAAATGGCCCCAGTACAGAACACTGAGGCACTCCACTTAGAACTTAAGCCCACGTGGAGGTAGCTCCATTT
This sequence comes from Hymenochirus boettgeri, assembly GCA_019447015.1. Lineage (NCBI taxonomy): Eukaryota > Metazoa > Chordata > Amphibia > Anura > Pipidae > Hymenochirus > Hymenochirus boettgeri. The sequence continues at coordinate 331,787,233 of CM033470.1, forward strand.
ACCACCACTCTGTTTATGATCCAATAACCAAGTCTCTATCCATGTACAAATGTTTTTTTCTAGATCAACAGTCCTCAGTTTATAAATGAATCGCCTATGTGGCACAGTATCAAAAGCTTTAGCAAAAAATGTATACCACATTTACTGCTATGGCAGAATCTAAATTCTTACTTCATAAAAAACAAGTAAATTTGTCTGATACAATCTATTTCTCATAAATCCAAGGTGACTACTACTAATAAGATTAGTTCTGGAGATAAAGCCAAGGATATGTTCCCTTAACAAAGTTTCCAGCACATTCCCTACCACTGATGTTTGGCTTACAGGTCTATAGTTACAAGGATGGGAATGACTACCTTTTTGGAACTTTGGTATTACATTACTTTTTTTCCAATCTAGGGGCACATCACCAGACAAAAGTGAATCTGAAAAGATAAGAAATAGTGGTTTAGATAAAACTGGACTGAGCCCTCTTAAGATCCGATGATGTATTTCATCCGGTCCTGGGGCTTTATTGATATTAACTTTTGATCTAATTGATATTAGATTTGGCTTCAGTTCTTGTTTAACATACATACTCCCCCTCTTTCTTATTAACCCTGTCATGTCTAAATAAGGAGTATAATTCAATATTTACTGCCCAGTCATATGAATCATTTAGCTATGTTTCTGCTATACCGATCACATCATACCTTTCCTTTAAAGCTATTAGTTCTAGTTCTCCAGTTTTTCCAGCCAGACTTCTTGAATTTGTAAACATACATTTTAGATTAACATTCAATTTACTTCCATACTTGGACGTGCATGCCATCCTCTATGCTCCCCCTCCCCTCTCTCCACTATCTTATTAGCCCCCAAATCCCTCACCCCTCTATCTACCCCTGTGTAATGTACCCTCAATGTACCCTCCCCCCTTACCTAGTTTAAAATCTTCTCTAACCCCCGAGCCATCTTCTCCCCTAAAACAGCGGAAGTGCAGTCCATCTCTACTAAATACCCTGTGGCCAACAGAAAAGTCAGCCCAGTTCTCTAAAAACCCAAACCCCATCTCCTTACACCAACCTCTTAACCACGCATGAATACTCCTAAGCTCCTGTTGTCTCCCTAGCGTAGCACGTACTGTAACACTTACCTTTAAGAGATATTTAGTAGAAATGGTTCTGATTGAGAACCGATTCTGGTACCTCTGATAACAGGACATCGCCTTACCGAGTGCATGGAGAATTTGAGTGGATATGGAGCACCAGTGATATATGTTGGACATAGGACGTCTATCTTTATGAGAATGGTATTCTAATAGCAAAATTTAAGGGATGTATACTAGTCTAAGCACCCCCATTAAAGATAGCCGCGACCTGTATGCTCTGGTAGAGAATCACGCAGACATAGATATCACGAGATTCACTAGGGTATTTAAAGGGAATGTCCACCCCTTAGAATAAAAGCAGTATGTTAAGCAGGACCCCCTTAAACCTAAAGTCCGCTTTGGTTATAGTGTTTAAATCTGCTCCCATCAAGAGAAATCAGAAGTTTGCGATCCACTTCCTGTCTCTCCACTGCTGCCGATCCATTTTCCATTCCAATAGCAGTCAGCCATTGGCCGTAACGTCCACAGAAGTGCAGAGCCATGGTGGTGGATTGTGGAGCTTGAAAGTATGAGCTCTCTTCCTGGGAGCAGATTTAAATACTATAACTAAAATGGACTCTAGGTTTAGGGGGATCCTGCTTAACATACTGATTTTTTTCCTAAGGGGTGGACATACCCTTTAAGCCTCGGGGTCACATCCCTATGACGCACTTACCCTGCACCATTGAGGAAGTTCACACACATGGACAAAACATGTCTAGTGTGAAGTTTTTATGGCCCTCAATCTCCTCACCTCCTGGCACAAGTTTTGGTGGTCGGACCCTTGGTATTGTATACTGGTGATTCTTGTCTCACTGCTGATATTATTTGAGTATTCTACCAAAATATATTGCAGTATGGGTTTGATCCACTGATGTGACTCAGTATGTATTAGTTCCCAATATACCGGTATATTGCATAGACAGGTAGGGGTTGATCAAAGGGGGAAGTTCGTACTTTTGGGATGTGGTTGTGAGCATATAATATTTGTTACTATTTTATTGTGTTTAATAAAATGTATAGTTTTATATTCACATTGTTTTGGTGTCAATGTGCTCAGTTGTGTTTTAGTGAGTTTTTCCTTTATTTCTTATTTCCATGTTGATCTAGGTGTGTGTGTAAAAAACTATGAATCAAAATAGTAACCAGTATTTAAATAGTTAAAGTCCAACTATGGGTCTAAGCTCCGCCCCCCATCAGTCTGGGATGTACCCAATGTAAAGAAGAGATTGAATGTTGGGTAATTTCTACATGCACAGATTTCTATGGAGCAACTGATCTTCAGGGAGCAAGTCAGTAAATGACACTATAAGGGGCCCAACATACAGGATTGTCAGTACTTTGGGGTTATTTGTGTTGTTTTTATTCTATCAATAGCAACAATCAGACTTCCGTGTGTGTAACATTTGGAAAATGCAATACGTGCAGAGGCCAAACCTTCATCTTGATGTCCACAGATGGACACTGTAGCTCGAGAGTTTTCAGTTCCCACATATTTGAGGGGGAAAAAGAAAAAAAAAATCCCATGACTCAACTTTAGATTCCGACATAAAAACAGGGAAACACCAGCGGAAAACAAGACCAGACGTTTCCTCCAACTGAGTCACCTAAGAACCAATTTTACAAACATGCAAAAAGAAAAGTTAAACAGTAATAACCTGAACTGAGCTCACAGCTGATAAATCTGTCATCCTGCGTTCCTACATTTCCACACCCCTGCTGGTAATACATTCTCTCGGGTTCTGCAGAAGGTTTAACAACGTTGGGCTTAGCCTAGCAATATGTAGTTGGACGTGTCACAGCTACAACATTTTATAGCTAGGCTCAAGAGAGATTGACTTCCTTTGTGTAGCAAACTATTTGACTTAAGTGTTTTAGGAATTTGCTATAAATCCTAATGCAATCCGTGTGTTGAACTGGATCCCTACCAAAATGGCCTGCAAATACAGGAAAAGGGAAGTTTAGCATTTATAATTCCTGGTGTTTTGAAGGCAACAGCATGGAGACTCCCAGGTACCACTGCAAGGCCTTGGTCATTCCTACTTGAGAAGGTCAAACATTTCAATGTGATTGAATTTTAAGCAGGACTTTTGCAGTTTTAGTTGAGCCAAACCACGGAGGACTTTCATATAGAAAGGCTGTAATGTAAAAATGTGTTTTTTTAGTCTTTTACCTGAACTTGTTTCTAGATCCAAATTAAGCTCTGTTCTTTTTTTGCCTCGTTTCCTGGTCCTGATGTTGACAACTTTAATTAATGTCTAGGTTCCTGACTGTATCTGTTTGCTACCAGCTGATAATTCACTAATGCTATCTCTCTTTTTCTGGCATTGGACCAGCCAGCTCAATGTTTGCTTTCTCTCTTGACTTCCTGGTTGTGTAGATTTGGCAATATGCTTGGGGAAAGACACTTGCCAAGAGTACATGACAGGTTCTTGTTCCAGAGTAGTTGAGTGCCAAATCATAAGACAAATGTTATGGGTAGATAGGCAGAGATCATTTTATCAGCCCATATCATCTTTGTATTACATTTATTTACTCAATGGTTTCCTAGAATTTTCCTTAAACAGTGTAATCTTACTACACTTTAAAGGCAAACGAAACAACTTTTTTACTCTGATGGCCCGTGCATTGCAGGATACTACTCCAGCAAGTTGCATTTACGCACATGTATGAAGTGAATTCTGTAACTAAGAAGGCTTTCATGTTGTTGCCAGTAATGTCTCTCAATATAGTCTTCAAATAGCCTTGTGAGCATGTGCATCAACTGGCCACACCACTGGGTATTTTCTATATACCTATATATGCAAGCCCTTGAAAAGACTTTGAAAGCTGCTGTTGCTCTGCTTTTATTTTCCAGCCAGCGTGAGCAGATACCAAAATCGATACGAAATAGGCTGCTGATTTGACTGCCTTTTTTTTTTTTTGCATCCGTTCTGATCCTAACAAGTGATAAAGTTTCTAACTTTATCTATCATCTTTTGTGTCAGCTCAGGTGGGTTAGTGAACTAATGATCTACTTCTACAAACACAGTATCCCTTACAGGTTCAAATCATCCCCCAAAATAACATGCACAGATTGCTTTTCTTTTTTGCATGGGGGTAAGTGATTGTCTGCAAACACAACTGTGAAATCCTTGTTCTGTGTGGGATTTAACATGGTCTGTGTAGTTCTCTGCACTGTAACACAATTGTCTGTCAGCTTTTAGAGGGTAGGAGAGGCTGCTCATTGTTTTTATCTGCTGTGCACTAAAGCAAACCCAGAGAGGAATTTCAGAAGCTGTCCCCTATTACTTCCCATGTATACCACCTTATTACATTTCATTTCATAAATCATTCAATAGCCACAGCAAAGGGAGAGGTAAGGCACAGCTTGTTTTATCAATGTGAATGTGCGCTGTCTATTGGTGAAATGTTGCCTGTTGACCTTAAGTAGGACTATGGTGCGTATTAAGTTTTTTCAAAAATAGTTATAACAGTAGGGTTAGTACTTTCTACCTCCAAATATAATTTCTATGAGGAATGGCAGCACAAATAAAACAGCTTCTGCCAGGCTTCCTGAGTGCTTCAGTGCTTTCATTAATACAGGAAGGCCCGTGGCACTAGCCTGGCAGATGAAAACAGTATCTGTTGTAGTTCCTAAACGAAACAATATTGGGAGGTAGGGATAATCAATTCTAACTCCCTGGCCCAACTACTTTTCATTTTTAAAAAGTAAATTTTTTTACGGTATAGTTGTCCTTTAACATCTCCTTTAGGCTGCGGCCCCACTAGCAGCTCACAGAAGCACGCACAATCGCAATGTCAGAGTGCAATCACATTCGATATACAGACCAAAAAAGGTATGCTCCGATAGCACACGGGAACGCATTGCATGTAGTGTTTTACAATGATGAATGGTTTAAAAACCAAGGGAAATTGTCACTGAAGGCAATCTGCAAGGTTTGTCAATGAGAAACTCGATCGGACATTCCTTTATAACAAATGTTCTATATGCAAGCTGAATAAACAGCCCAGTTACATATACAGTATAAGACATAGTATATACATAGACTACACTTCCAGCATTATTCAGCTTAATGAACAGATCAGAACAACCCGGCCATCTATGTACACTGGTAAATTCCATATAATGGCACCTTAAGGTCTGACAGATGTACAGTAAGGAATTGGGATTTAAAAAACTAAAGGTTAAAGGACATCAATCCCCCCTTCCAATAAGACTACCAAGGGTGAGAATATAAACCGCTAGGTTCTAACCCCTGGATTTACATTTCACAGCTAGAAATCTGTAGTTAAAGCCCCAAGGTGTCCTGAATTAGCGCCAAGAGGGCTGGTGGACAAGGGAGCAGGGGGTGTTAGAAGACACAGAGATACTCTAAATAAAGATGAGTTGAATTGCATACATACAGGGAGAATCAATAAAAGTTCTTATCGTTAAAAATGGTGCTAAATTTTGCCCCACCAATCACAAATTTTATTTAACATTTGAAAGCTAACATCTGATTGGTCTGGGCAAAATTAGCACCATTTTTAACGATAAGAACCTTTATTGAATCTCCATGATAGTGTTTCTATAGTTAAAAAGTTATTGATACTCCCTAAACCACCCTCACTCCTTTAAACCACAGAAACAAGACCTGAACTGCTAGTTCCTTATACCTTGGTTTGGCCTAGTTGCTGCATGCAAACCCTGCAAAGTCTGACTTGTAATACCTGTCTGGCCCCACCCCCTCTCACAGTCTGGGACTGTTCTTAGACTTGGGAAGCTGCACTCCTTGAGGTTATGGAACTATGCAGGTGGCAGGGAAATACCATTTGTAGGGCAAACTAAGGGGTGATGTCCTAGCATTTAAGGGAAGGGAGAGTGCTATGAGTGTGTGTAAGCGTGTGTGTGGAGGGGGTTGAAAAGTATCAGATCTTGTTAGACAAATGTTCTCCTTTAAGATATACTCATAGGACTGCTAAAGTTGTCAGTTATTAACCGCAACACAGAGTAGAGCACCTTGACTGGAATTGCACATGGAGACATTAGAATGTAGACATTCCCACATAGTTGAGACAAGACAAGGGGGATTTTACGTTGCTACACTCTAACAGTAATTCTCTTCTATCAGCTATCCCAGATTTTGTCATTTTAATGTACTGGAGCCAGCAGTTAACAGAAGGAGGTTATTCATTGGTAAAATATCTCTTTGTCACTGTCTGTTATTTTATTAATGATTCTCCAAACAATAGCCCTCATCCTAAAAAAGTTCACTCAGCAGTTTGACACTACTCACTGTGTCCACCACACCTTGAGGTTCTCTTATTCCATTCACGTGCGGTTACACAACATAACAAAGGTATGAAAGAGAATAATGAAGGTAAATCCAAAAAGCAAAGGTTGGTCTTAGTTATTAAGTCACCAGGAGATTCCCTGAGCAGATAACATGAAGTGTTTACAGTCCTATCATATACAACCTGGAGTGAAGCATTAAGGCTGTAGTACACCCAGGGTCAGCAAACAGATCTACAAATAGGCTAAACCCCCTCCCCCCTAAAATGTGCTATGTGCCACAACTATTAGGAAGGGGCAAACTTTGCAACAGAGTGACATCACAGTGTCAGCAAATGACCAACCCCAAAACTATAACTTTATCCACTACTGGCCCCACTGTGTAGTTTAAAAAAATTCTTACCTTACATCTCTGCTCCTTATGGTTCTCCTGCAGTGCTAGTCCAAAGTCCAGGAAACTGAAGAGTAGGAGCTGTCTTCCTGTCCAAAGGTCTCTTGTCTCCTGTCTTGCCTCCGGGTGGTAGTGCAGCATGTACAGAGGAGCTCTTTCCTGGCAGCTAATCACAGACGCAGCTGCCGGTCCGGCCCTTCTCTGCAGCTTCCGCAGAGAAGTGTAGAAGACAGCCGCAGGAGTGAAGGGATGTAAGTATGATTGGGAAACTTATATAACAGATCTAACACAGCGGTTGGAGGTGGGCAGGGGAGAGGAGCAATATGGCAAAACTTTTAATTTAGGGTGGACATGCCCTTTAATCTGTTATTAGTGCCAACATTTTGTGGGGGAACTTAGAACGTTAGTGCTGTCAATTATACAATTTGATATTTTACACCTATTTAGGTAAGTATTTAAACTGGTTTAGGTCCCTTTACCAAAGCAGTAGCCTAAGCTTAATTTAGCAAACAACTTAAATTCTGCGTTCATTGCAAGTGACTGAGGCATCAACCCTTGAGGATCAAATGGCCCCAGATGAAAATATCTTCTGCTCACAACATGCTAATGAGGTGCACTTGTATGTTTTTACCCCTGGCTTTTCGATCAAGCAAACAATTTAATTGGAAAATGACTTCTGTGGTCATTTTATAGCAACACTTGGGAGGTACACATCACCAGATCCTGAAAGAGTTACAGATTGATATAATCATCAGTAATCTGACAGTCAGGAGTAACGGGAAATGAGACAATATTAGGCACATCTGCAAAGAGCTGTGTAAAATTTATCAAGATCTACCTACACATCCAATCAGGAACAACCGATAAAGCAAAAGGAACCGATAAAGGAAAATTGGTAAAATTTCTTCTCATTTCTGAGCAAAGCGTTTAGCAGATATCAATGGGGCACAGAATATCGCCCTCTGGGTAACAGGCTTCAAGCTGACTATATCTTCTCTCTATTTCTGAAGACTCAACGACCACCCTCATTGGCAATGAACCAACATAAGGCCCCAATGGTTTAACTCCATTCCTACTGGCACCGAATCCATCACTTCTGAGAAACGGATCTGAAAATAGCACAGACCAGTAATTCCTAAGATAACTGGAGTGCAAAATAGTTTTTAACTCAAACTCTGTTTATTATTAATGGACTTTTTTGTTATAGTTAAAAAAAAAAAACAACAACCCATCTATTATGTAGCTTTTTACATATATTGAAAAGCCTGCTGAATTTTATCAATGAAACATATTTCTTATTCACCCTCAACCCTCTATATAGTATATTTTCATTCCAATAAAAGATAAAATGGGCATGATCAGGGTGTGTGGTCTGTGTTAAGGGGTGTGGCTAAGGGTGCCAGGCTTTTTGTGCCTACAGGGTACTTAGGTGTAAATCTGCCCCTGCTCCAGCTATATAATGTATTATTATACTTAAGACTAGCACAATAAATATTTGGTTAAAGAGAAAAGAGCTTTATATTCAAGGTTCTTATCAAAATCTACATGTTAATCCTATATAAAATACACTATAATCGTGATTCAGCTTGGAATGTGTATTTTGTGCTGGGCGCATTGTTCCAGATGTCCTAAAGATTTATTCACTGCACAAATAAACCTTTCTCTGGGCTTTTTTTCTTCTAAGCGTCACTGTTTATTTATGAGCTGGTGCTGTTCAATTTTAGCTTTTTATCTGGTGAACGAGAACACAATATAATCTCACATCAATACCTACAAGCATGTATAGGATTTGTATACGAATTCCAAAAATAAGGGCTAGTGCAATCAAGCATTTTGTTCTATTTGTTCACTATTTAGCAGAAACTAAGAACACTTAACTTTGTCTGGATAAAATATTTATTTTTTATATATATGTAATGGAAATAGTAGAAAATAAATGTCTAACAGTATTTTCGTTAAAGGCATTACCTGAGGTTTATAAAGGTTTTTCTAGTTTGATAAAGATGGTTTCCATTGTGTAGACTTTCCCTCACATCTTTCGTTTACTATAAACAGTGCAAGAAGGTGGTCAGGTCACCAGCTAGAATTAGACCCCCCCAAAAGATTACCTCTGTCTCTAACGGTGAGGACATCACATCAGCTTGGGCAGTGGGAAGCTCTGATTTTTCAGTCTGTGGAAGACCAACAGCTATGCTAGAGTGACACACTTTTTCTGGCCAGTGCTGTGTGTGGAGGTGAACCTCCCAACATGAGTTCCTCATTACATCCCTCATTTTCATCAGGGCCTTGGTAGATATTGTTCATTTGTCTAAACTTTAACCTCTCTCTGCATCTATGACCAACTAACACATCTATATAAACTTGCTGAAAAGGACTTGTCTCTTGTCTTTACCATCAAGTTTATGTATGATACGTGTTGTGGATTTACTAGTCACATTAGAGAATTACTAGTAACTAGTCACATCAGAGATGGAACCATAAGGAATCATGGTTGTCAACATCCTCCCAACTAGATATTGCTCTAGCTCTAATATTCCAATTATAGCAAACTACTATGACCTTGTTGCCTATATAGCCCTGGATTTAAGATCATGGCATTTAAAGTTATTTTATGACCAATTTCTTCATCTTGGATATTTGAAAAATGGAATTAAATGCTGATGACTTCTGGTGATGGATCTCCTTGAAGGTGTTTCTGCTATTGGTTTACCATGGATGACGTGTTTATTAGAAAGAAATCACCAGTCAAGATGATAGTTTAGAGAAGTAGAATCTTTACTATCTAAGGTAACCATACACATGAATCTACCTTCCTATAGTTAAAGGGCAACTGTGGTCTCAAAGCAAGTTAGGGTTGAATGAAAGTCTGCAGTATTTTCTTTAAAATGAGCCGACAATCACATCTCTGGTTTGAGCTTGTGAGAAATTACATTGGGGTGAATGTTTAAACTTCCTGCTTCCAGTTGGTTAAGTGACATCACCTGACCTCTGCCCCGCCCGTCCGCGCCCGGGAGAAGCATGCTCAGTTAAGACCTAATGCTGGGGAAATCAGTAAGTATCTGGGGAAAAAATTGACAGTTGAGAAGGGGAGCCTATTAATGCAGGCAGAGGCTGGTCACATGACTACAAGCTGGTCACATGGCTGAAAACAGGAAGAGTTCAACTAGGAAGTTACATTGCTGAACCTTTCCAGCAATAACTTCTCACAAATTTTATCTAGAGATGTGATTTAGGTTTTATTTTGAAGGTGTGACGGAAGGCTTTTTATATAATTCCTATTAATTTGGAAGAATTCAAGACCACAGTTACCCTTTAACTATATTTTAGTTTGCCACATGCTTAATTATTATTGGCTTCCTATACTTTAGTATACAGTAGCATATAATGGACAGGACCATGGGTGTATTTACAGGACGTTCAGAGGTCACGTCTACTACTTGGCGCTTCCTCAGCGTGTTTCATCTTTACTTCCTCAGCGTGCTTCATCTTTACTTCCTCAGCATACTTCATTTCTCAATGCACTGTTTTTAAACAGGAGGTAGGAATACTTGTTCCTACCTTCCTTGAATTATAGATTTAATTTTTATACAGTTAATTTTGGGTTTTTGTATGCCTTTAAAAGCAACAATACATCTTTTCTTTGGTCTTTCCAAGTTTCACCAAGAGTGAAATCAATAATCTGCATTTCGAGTCAGGTTTGCAGAGAAAGGTTTGTTTCTTGCCAGCCATGGCACTAGTCCAAAGTTTTATATTTGTGGTGACATTTAACAGGCCTTGATATTATTTCTATGACTCAGTGTCTCCTGCTCCACTAAACAGCGAGATCAGAGCTAAGTAAACATCGCTTCCACATAACAGAGCACAGGGAAAATATTTCTTTCTTTAAACATGGCAATCATTTATATTTCCCTAAAATAAAGTCTTGAACATAGTCGGAGAGTGGCACAGCAACTGTGAGCTAATACAAACAATCTACCGGCCAAGTGGATTTGTTCAGAAGATTAAAGGGCATGTCCACCCTTAACACAGAAAACTGGGGACTTGTCAGTTATCTGCACGCAATCCCAAATGCTATTTTTACCAGTTTATTACATGTATTCGAAACCAGATATTTAATGATAAGTTCTATTCCATTCTGGAAAAGGGATCTGCCTCCTCCTTCTGCTCAATGAGCTTTTTATAAGCACGCTCAGAGAAGACAGCAGGTGAAACAGCAGTCAATCATTGGCTGTGATGGGCAATAATAATAATAATACATCTAATACTTTGCTAAATATATTGGGGTTGGGGGCAGGTAACAGACAATTGACCGCTTTTCTGTTTTACGGGTGGACATGCCCTTTAATTATAACATTTTTTGGAACCCGTTCTTTGTTTTTTGGAGTCGGGTAAATTTCTGCCACCAGATAGGTTTCTGGATTCTGATCCCAACTCAAATACAAACATTTATAATCTGCTGTGTTCCCTGATAAACCACAAGCTGTGAAAATCAATATCTCAGCTGCTTTGGACAATAATTTCAATAATTTTTCTCTACAGTGAAAGGCTTAGAAATCCCCCCGTTTATCTTCAGTTCTCCGAGTTCCCGATGTTCTGCCAAGTTCTTGTTTTAGTTGGTAAACTGGGATTCGACTTAATCTCCGCAATTAAAATCTCATTTGGCTGTGTGTTTATTTAATGCACCGGTGACCTGATAAACATTGGATAATGTACTGACATGCCCTGGATTATTAACAAATAGACACGTATTTCTAAAATATCCAACCTATCCTCCTTCATAAAAAAATACAAACATTTAAGGACCTTAACCTGGCTATCCAACATTTTATCTGTATGTAAATAAAAGATTCCTAAATACTGACTTCCTGTTTGCAGGACCCCTAATAGTGAGTAGTGACCGTTATGGTCTTAGGTTGATGGGTGGATTCAGTTGCTCAGTAGAGATCTGAGCATCTTTGACACATCCAACAGCCAATCAGTAGAAATTACTGTTAGGAACATTCCAAAGAAGTGGTGCATCCTGGGAAGAAGAACTTGACATGGCAGATCACTACTGACCAAAGCATAGTATGACATCAATTGTTTTTTTAAAATGGAGAATATATAGAATGCATAATAAAAACTTACAGGGAGATTCAATAAAAGTTCTTATTGTTAAAAATGGTGCTAATTTTGCCCCAGCCAATCAGATCTTATTTAACATTTGAAAGCTAACATCTGATTGGTTGGGGCTAAATTAGCACCATTTTTAACGATAAGAACTTTTATTGAATAACCCTGCTTAAATTTAAAAAATAATGGTGTTTTCCACTGAACTTCCCCTTTAATGTAAAATCACTATATGTAATACAAGGGTGAATTTGGCAGCACTTTTGTGTTACCTCCCGTTTTTCAATCAATTCCCCATGAGCGACGGATGAAGATAAAAGATATTTACTTTATAAGCGATCCTCCACAGCAGCAGCAGTGGAAATTCCCGACCGCTTCTTGTTCAGAGTAACTTTAGCGAGCATTATCAGGCATGCGTGCTATGGTTAATCTGAACCAAGAAGCGGTCGGGACCTGTCACTTCTGCTGCAAAGGATCGCAAGTAAGGTAAGTTTCTTCTTTTTTCATCCGTCGCTCCTGGTGAATTGATTAAAAAACGGGAGGTAAGGCATACCTCCTTAAAGGGCATTTCCACCCCCCAAAATAAACTTTCACATAATGTAGTTTTGAGGTTCCCTACCTGAAAAGCCATATTAGTTTTACCCAAAACGATTTAGATCAAAAGATATGAGCCTCTGTAATTCTGTAGCCTAAGGCTGTCTCTGTCTTCATGCAGCTGTCAATCGTGTGATGTAATCACTCTGTGCGCGCTCACAGTCTCACGTTTGTAAAATCGGCCCTCGGATTATACTATGTAGCTCTGCCCACAGTATGACGACAGATACACGTGGTAGTATTATTTCGGAGACATAGCGTCGCAGCTATAAACCTCTACAAACCTTCGGTATAAGTACCAAACAATTGTTGATCATGTTTCCATTTCATTGTACATTTTGTCATATATGAATTCTTTTGATTGGAATGGAGCGAAGTAAATGAATTCTATGTCTGCATACAGTGAAGTCAAATCAAAGCTAAATAACGTACATAAGTATGAATTTTAATTTTCCATTATTTATAATTTACATATGAAATTATTGATTCTAAAAAAAATTTAATTATTGTTTTATTATTATATAATGATATATAAAAGGAATTAAGGCATTTCTATGAAATAGGTATTTTTTTTTACCTTATATTAATCTATGGTTGCTCTGGGGTCCGGAGTTGCAGGACTACTGAAAGTAAAATATAAGTGTTCAGGCAGGGCCGTGATTCTCACTGCACGATTGGCTGGTTACCAACTGGTATCAAATATACCGGATTGGTGGAGGCATCAGAAGATATTCCAGGACGGCCATTGGCTGCCGAAATGCTGATGCATTATTGGCCCATTGACTTGCAGTGCTTCAAGATTCAAATCTCTTTTTTTTTTTCAGAGGCATGCCACTCAAAGGGAGGGAGGAGGGGATGCTTTGTGGAGGTTTGCTCTACTGCACAGGACAAATTTCTCCCGGGGCAGAGAAGGAGGAAGAAAGGAAATAAGGTATCTAAGCCAGGTCATGGTATATCTGTGAAGGTTCTCATTCATCCAGGTCATGGTATATCTGTGAAGGTTCTCATTCATCCAGGTCATGGTAAATCTGTGAAGGTTCTCATTCATCCAGGTCATGGTATATCTGTGAAGCTTCTCATTCATCCAGTCATGGTATATCTGTGAAGGTTCACATTCATCCAGGTAATGGTATATCTGTGAATGTTTCTCATTCATCCAGGTCATGGTATATCTGTGATGGTTCTCATTCATCCAATCATGGTATCTGTGTTGGTTCTCATTCATCCAGGTCATGGTATATCTGTGATGGTTCCTCCATTCATCCAGGTCATGGTATATCTGTGAATGTTCATTCACCAGGTCATGGTATATCTGTGAAGGTTCACATCATCCAGGTCATGGTATATCTGTGAATGTTCTCATTCATCCAGGTCATGGTATATCTGTGAATGTTCTCATTCATCCAGGTCATGGTATATCTGTGATGGTTCTCATTCATCCAGGTCATGGTATATCTGGGAAGGTTCTCATTCATCCAGATCATGGTATATACTGAATGTTCTCATTCATCCAGTCATGGTATATCTGTGAATGTTCTCATTCATCCAGGTCATGGTATATCGTGTGATGGTTCTCATTCATCCAGGTCATGGTATATCTGGGAAGGTTCTCCATTCATCCAGGTCATGGTATAACTGTGATGGTTCTCATTCATCCAGGTCATGGTATATCTGTGAAGGTTTTCATTCATCTAGGTCATGGTATACCTGTGATGGTTCTCATTCATCTAGGTCATGGTATATCTGTGAAGGTTCTCATTCATCCAGGTCATGGTATATCTGTGAAGGTTCTCATTCATCCAGGTCATGGTATATCTGTGAAGGTTCTCATTCATCCAGGTCATGGTATATCTGTGATGGTTCTCATTCATCCAGGTCATGGTATATCTGTGAAGGTTCTCATTCACCTAGGTCATGGTATATCTGTGAAGGTTCTCATTCATCTAGGTCATGGTATATCTGGGAAGGTTCTCATTCATCCAGGTCATGTTATATCTGTGATGGTTCTCATTCATCCAGGTCATGGTATATCTGTGAAGGTTCTCATTCATCCAGTCATGGTATAATCTGTGATGTTTTTCTCATTCATCCAGGTCATGTTATATCTGTGAGGTTCTCATTCATCCAGGTCATGGTATATCTGTGATGGTTCTCATTCATCCAGGTCTGGTATATCTGTATGGTTCTCATTCATCCAGGTCATGGTATATTGTGATGGTTCTCATTCATCCAGGTCATGGTATATTTGATGGTTCTCATCATCCAGGTCATGGTATATCTGTGAAGGTTCTCATTCATCCAGTCATGTAATATCTGTGATGGTTCTCATTCATCCAGTCATGGTATATCTGTGATAGTTCTCATTCATCCAGGTCATGGTATATCTGTGATGGTTCTCATTCATCCAGGTCATGGTATATCTGTGAAGGTTCTCATTCATCCAGTCTGGTATATCTGTGAAGGTTCTTATTCATCCAGGTCATGTTAATCTGTGATGGTTCTCATTCATCCAGGTCATGGTATATCTGTGATGGTTCTCATTCATCCAGGTCATGGTAATCTGTGAGGTTCCATCATCCAGGCATGGTAACCTCACACATCCTACCAGGGGAAGTGAATTTTTTTATAAAAACAAATACTGTAATTTGACATGTCCCTTAAGATAACCAAAAATGTCCTTTTGTCAATAACATTTCTTGTATTTTGAAAAACCCCAGTTTAAAAGTTGATTTATTTTATCAACTCTCTAAAAACGGTCCAGTTGTAGTTTTGTTTCCTTTTATGGACATAGGCATTTATGTTTATTATTTTTATTATTATTTATTCCCTTAATTGGGGTGTTACATTTTAAGTACAGTTCCTAGCCTAGACAGGGGCACACCTGTAAACTAATTTCCTTGTGTTTTCTTCACAAGGTGAGGCACATTTCACCCAATGATCCTCTGCATAATTAAGCTAAATTAGTTTAAAGAGCTGGAGGATCAAGTCCCTGCCACAGCCAAATAGCAGAGGATTAAGTGTTACTAGAGAACGTGGGATTAACCTTGATATAAGGAAACTATGCCAAGAGATGCTGTGATACGATGAAATAGTCCAGACCCGTCAGGAAAGCACAGAGGCAATCACAGAGGTCAAGGAAGTTGTACAGTGATACCTATTGATATAATGGCTGGAAAATAAAAAATAATTCAACTTTGCAATCTCTGAATTATAAGGAATTTATACTTTTTCAGTAAGCAGTAAATGTCAAAACATTTTCTATTGTAAGAGCTGTGTAAATAACAAATGTTGTTAAAATTCATGTTGGGGCTGCTGCTATGTACTTAACAACATTTTCCTGGCACCCTTGCCATGAAGGCAGACATTTTTTTATAGGATTGCTCACACCACAGATGCGGTATTTATTATAGCACAAACCAACCCTCCTTATGTAATGCTTGTGAAGGTTCTCATTCATCAGGTCATGGTATATCTGTAATATTCATTCATCCAGTCATGTATATCTGTAATATTCATCCTCCAGGTCATGGTATCTGTAATATTCATCCATCCAGGTCATGGTATACTGGTAATATTCATTCATCCAGGTCATGGTATATCTGTAATATTCATCATCCAGGTCATGGTATATCTGTAAATTCATTCATCCAGGTCTATGTAATACTGTAATATTCATTCATCCAGATCATGGTATATCTGTAATATTCATCCATCAGGTCATGGTATATCTGTAATATTCATTCATCCGTCATGGTATATCTGAATTTCATCCCAGATCATGGTATATCTGTAATATCATCATCCAGGTCGTGGTATATCTGTAATATTATTCATCCAGTCATGGTGTATCTGTAATATTCATTCATCCAGGTCATGGTGTATCTGTTTATTCATTCATCCAGGTCATGGTTCTCTTTATATTCATTCATCCAGGTCATGGTGTATCTGTAATATTCATTCATCCAGGTCATGGTGTAGTCTGTAATATCATTCATCCAGGTCATTGGTGTATCTGTAATATTCATTCATCCAGGTCATGGTGTATCTGTAATATTCATCATCCATCAGGTCATGGTGTATCTGTAATATTCATTCATCCAGGTCTGGTATATCTGTAATATTCATTCATCCAGGTCGTGGTATATCTGTAATATTAATTCATCCAGGTCATGGTGTATCTGTAATATTCATCACCAGGCATGGTTTAATATCATTCATCCAGGTCATGGTGTATCTTTAATATTCATTCATCCAGTCATGGTGTAATCTGTAATATTCAATTCATCCAGGTCATGGTGTATCTGTAATATTCATTCATCCAGGTCATGTGTATCTGTATATTCATCCTCAGGTCATGGTGTATCTGTAATATTCATTCATCCAGGTCATGGTGTATCTGTATATTCATTCATCCAGGTCATGGTATATCTGTATATTCATTCATCCAGGTTATGTAGTATATATGTAATATCATTCTCCAGCTCAGGGTATATATGTAATATTCATTCATCCAGGTCATGGTATATCTGTAATATTCATTCAGGTCATGGTATATCTGTTTTATCATTCAACTGGACTTGAAGTTTTGTTCTTGAAGACGTTTCGATTGTCATCGACTGGCTTTCTCAATTCAGATGATTGTCAAGAACCTTTGTACTATTAGAGCTAAATTAGTTTAAAGAGCTGGAGGATCAGTATCCTGCCAACTGCCTCCTTAGGTAATGATAAACACTGATACGAGTATTTCGCCACTGCTTCCTTATGTAATGATAAACAGTGGTACAAGTATTCTGCCAACTGCTCCTTATGTAATGATAAACCCTGTACAAGTATTCTGCCAACTGCCCCCTTATGTAATGATAAACACTGATACAAAATAGGCTTCTTAAAAATGTAATACCTTTCAAATGAGGCTGTCCTGGTTCATTACATTGTCACAACCTTCATACAGATATAATAAACCTCCATCTCTTCTCAATGACATCACCACTGCTTCCTATATTTGGGATAATGTACAATATCACCAATCTTCATATTACGTAAACACAGTGACAAGGCTGTCTATTTGGCTACATATTTTGCATAGACCTTGCTTTCTCTCAATGAAAGCAAAATTAGATTTTCCTTGGCTACATCAAAATAAGCACTAGCTGATATCTAAAATGGAGAAGGACCGGGAACACCCCAGACATTTCAGTTTCCCCTGGTCTGCTAAGAAAAGAGAAAGCTGTTGACCCACTTACCACATTCGCAATCTACTGTCTCTGCCTAATTTCCTTCCTAGCAACTGTGACAATGTAGAAATTCTACCATATAAACACAAACAAAGAAGTTTTTCTTTTAGCCCCAGCTCTAAATATTAATAGATGCAACTATTAAAAGCTTCCTCTGATTAGCCTGAATATTAGAAAGGAATTATTTTAGGACTAGGTGTCCATTTTGTCTCGTTTTTCCTCTATTCAATTTCAGATCATCTTGCTTTCCTATTGGTTACATTTCTATGGAATATTTCCAGAAGGGCCATAATTGTTAGATCCATAAAGCCTGGCATTAAGCCAAATGAAATGGAAAGAAGTCAAGCTACCAACCTCTCCACATTATTTATCCATTTCGTAGAATCTAACTGGCATTTTCCTACGTGTTGGACAAATAACAGCACAAAATGCCATCGGTCTGACTCATTTATTGCATTTCTATCACACGCCAAACCAAATCAAAAAACGAAACACTCTTCTCCCAGCCATCCCTGTTAAAGTCCCCCTTTGTGTATTTTTAGAAACCTTTTTTTGAAAACCCATCGCGACTGAAAAACCTTTATTCACCTGGCATACCTCCACTCCTTGGTGTTCCCTTTACAGTGTGGCCTAACGTTTGTAAATAATCCCCTGTGGGTTTTTCTTATTGGTTAAAACTTATATTATGGGCTTTCTTTAATGTTAGGTTATGGTTCCTTAATTCCCTATGGTTTAAACCAAGTAATTATTTCAAATGCTTTAGTTATTAAAATTTGTTTTTTTTTCCCCTCAAATCCTACAATTTCCCTTAAACATATGATGGGTTTTTCTGGTAATAACAAAGTAAACAATCGCCAGTACAACCACACGGCTTTTAGAAGCTAGCAAATAATTGTCCCCCCCCCCTTGTAAATAAAGAGAGGAATAGATCCCAAGAGAAAAAAATTATTATTCTCCTTCTTTACAAGGCACTGGTAAGAGCCCCTCCATTGGGATATGGCTGTGGCACAAGTTTTTTGTTTGAATCAGGAATAACAAAAGGGGACCACGGGGAATACTATATAATATTGAGAATTAACTGGTAAATTAATACATTAACTGGTAATTTTTTTGTTCTTGGTTTTTTGGGGTTTAAAAAACGGGGATACTATTAATACTTTTGAGGAAATTACGTGTTATTGTAAAATACAGATACTTGTAAATTTTCTTGGTTTTTTTGGTAAACAGTAGGTGATACTAAATTTATATTGAAGAACCTTACTGGGTCAAAAATTAAATATTTTAATATAACTTGTTAAAGTTTTTTTCCTGGTTTGTTTTTTACAAGGATTACTTAATAAAAATAATAAATTGAGAATTTAAAAAACCCTGTAAAATTTAAATTACAAAAATAAATTAACTGTTAAGTTTTTTTTCTTGGTTTTTTTTTTGGTTACAGGGAATACTATAAATAATAATTTGAAGAAATTTAACTGGGGTATTTAATCACCTATAAACTTGTACAAAAGTTTTCCCTGGTTTTTGGTTTAAAGGGATACCTAATTAATATTGAAAAAATTAAAAACCCGTACTTTAATCCAAATATAACTGTAGGTTTTTCTGTTTGGGTTTTTACGGGATACTTATATCAATATTGAGGGAAATTACTTGGTATTTTTTGATACATAATACTGTAGTTCTTGGTTGAATCCCAGGGATATACTTTTTTCCCGATTGGAGTCACGGAGGAATTTTTTTTTTTCAACCCCCTTTTTTTTTACGTGGGTTTTTTTTTTGGCCTTTTCCCCCCCTGGATCAAACCTGTTAGGGGGGTTTTAGAAATGAGGGTGAAAAAAAGGTTGGGACCTTTTGGAAAATTTGAAAATGGAATTCCCTTTTTTTTATTCAACCCTCCCAGTTTGGTTTTTTTTCGTTTTTTTCTATGTTTACAATGCATTAACCATTTCTCTTTTTGCCAATTTTTTTCCTTAACAAGGTTACATTTTTTTTTTTTCTTTTAACCTGCAGGAAAATACAGTGCAAAAAGGTTTTTTTTTTTTTTTTTTTTTTCTTCAAAAGTGAAGTAGCTTTAATTTTTAACGAGCTTAGGGGTTTTTTTCCTCTCAGATTCCTGTTTTTTTCAGCAAACATAAAATTTAAATAAGGGAATTTTTATTTGGATGCCTTCCCTTGGGCCCCTTTAAAGCCCCAGAACTTAGAAAAAAAAAAATGACAATTCCCCTTGATAGGCGGACAACTAGCAAGACAAAAAACATTTGTTAAGTTTTTTTTTTAGAACACAGGATGATTCTCCCCCCTCTTCCCCAATTGTAAAAAAAGAGGTTTGTTGAACTCAGGCCCCTCCCATCATTTTTTAACCAAAAACCCTCAAGAATTGTCTTTTTTTTCCGTTCTCCAGATTTTTTTGGGGTTTTTTTTTGAAGATGAAATCCCTAACTTGGGTTGTTTGAACCACAAATACAACCCCCGTGCCCATTGAAATCGATACTGTTTTTTCTGAATACAAATTATATTTTTTTTGTGCAACACCAAAAAACTTTAAAATGAGGGCCCATATTGGGTGTTTAGAGTAAATTTTGGCAACAATTCCCCCCAAAAATTAGTTTTTTTGGGAAAATACGTCAAACCCAACCCTAGAAACCATCAGTAAAACTTTAAAATAGTGAATATAGCTTTTTCGAATTCTGCCAATTTTTTGTAAGTTCCCCCCCCCCCCCCCCCCCCCTTCAAACATATTGTAAAATATAAAGGTTGTACCTTGTACTGTTTTTTATTACCAGTGGGGAAAGTGGACACATGACCCAGTTAAGGATGCGTACAAGCCTTCCCCTTTGTATGTCCCGAATTTCTAATTTTGTTTCCTCCCCAGATTAAGGGTTTTTACCTAACCGTGACCTAAAACCATGTTCAAAAACGAAAGAAGACCAACATTGACGAACCAGTTTGAAAGAGACCAAACATTGACCAATTTTAGGAGAGAAAAACCATTGACCCAGTTCCAAGAAAAAAGAACAAACATTGACCAAGTTTTTAGGAGACCCAAACCATTTAACCAGTTTTTTTAGAAAGAGAACAAAAACAATTGAAACCATTTTTTTGGAGAAAGGACCGAGAAACCTTTGAAACCAGTTTTTGGGAGAGACAAACATTGGAATTCAACGTTTTTTTTAGGACAAACATTGGCACCAATTGGAAGACAAAACAATTTGACCAGTTTAGACGAGACCAACATTGAACCAGGTTTGGGAGAGACAAAACCATTTGAACCCATTTCCGAAAAACCAACCATTGACCAGTTTAAGAAAAAATTTTTGACCAGTTTTTAAAGAGGAATATTGACCCAGTTTGAAAAGACAAACATTGGGACCGTTAGAGCAAACAAACAAATTTGAACCGTTTTTTTAGAGCGAACCAAACTTGGAAAAAAACCATTTTTTGGGGAGAAGACCCAAAAAACATTGACCAGCTAGAGAAAGACCCAAACAATTGAACCAGTTTTTTTTTAGAGAGAAACAAAACCATGGAACGTTTTTTTTGGGAAAAAGACAAACTTGAAACCCATTAGATGAGAAATATGGACCCAGTTTTTTGGAAAGCAAAACCCCATTGACCCAGTTAGAGCTACCAGAACCCTTGAAAAACCCAGTTTAGATAGAACAAACCATTTAACCAATTTTTTTTTAAGAAAGAGTCCCAAATATTGTACCCATTTTTTTTTTTTGGGAAAGGGACCCAAACCATTGGGAAAAACCCCATTGAGAGAGACAAAATTATTTGACCAAGTGTAGGGAAAGAGACAAACAATTGAACCAGTTAAAGAGACAACAATCTTGAAACCCCATTTAAGGAAGCACCAAACCATTTGACCAGTTTAAGAGAGACCCAAACCACTTGACCCAGTGTTTTTAGAGAGACAAACATTGGGAAACCCGTTTAAAGAGAGAACAAACATTTTGAACCAGTTTGGAAAGACCAACACCTTGGGCCATCATTTTCTCTTTATTTTTTTTTTTTTCACCTTCATCTCCCTCGTTTTGGTCCCCCCCCCCCCTTTATTGACCTAATTCTTAAATGACCCCTGTCCCTCTGATTAAACCAACCGTCCCCCCTGGTTTTTTTCCTTTTGAACATTTTTTTTTAATGTTTTTAGTAATTTTTTTTTTTTTTTAGTCTGGAATTTTTTTTTTTTTTAATTCCAAAACATTCCGTAATGGAATCAAACACAAACAATTTTCTCCGACGAAAAATGGGGTCCATTTCTTTTTGAAAAACAAGAAAGCGTCTTTTCGCTTCCCCGCTTTTAAATAAATTTTTTTTTTTATTGGACATCCTCTCCGTTTTTGGCCTTCGTTGGCCCTGGAAACCACCTTTGGTTAAATAACGTCGAGGAAAAATTTGGCATATAAACCGCCCAGACAAACCTTGCTTGGAGTTTTAAAGGGGACCAAGCCTGATGCAAAAAGGAAGCATTTGAAATGCCTTTTTACTGGACCTGAAGTCCCGGTTGGATATTGGGGCCTTTTTTTTGCTGATCCTGAAGGTTTTCCTTGCCCACCCCCCCCTTTTATTGTATTTGTTTTTTTCCTTTCCTTGCAAAAAATGTTTACCCAAGAACCCTCTGTAATCCTCAAGCCTCTTTTTTTACCCAAACTTTTTTTTTTTTTTTTCCCCCCAGTTTTTTCCTTTTACAAATGAAAGAAAAATTTGGCAAGGGAACCAGGAATTCAGGCCAAACAAATACGAAAGAATGGGGGGCCAAAATTTTACTTGGTAGCTGAAGTTGATAGAAAAAAAATTTTTTTTTCCCCTGTTGACCAATACAAACATTCCTAATAAACCTTGGCCAGAGGATCCCGCAAAAATATGGTAAAAATTATCAAGCCATGTGGTAAAATCCTGGCCTCCCCAACCCTTGTCCAAATGTAAAAAAGGGACAAAAAGGGGACCATTTTAATTACTTTCCCCTTACCAAAGTTCTAAAGAAAATGAAAACAACACATAATAATTCCCACCTTTTATAATAATTTGGGAATAATCCTAATTTTTCCCCTTTGTTAAATCCCTTTTACAGCCTGGAGCTTGCCCCAAGGAAATTCCCAGTCCCCCTCGTGGTTCCCCCCCCCCCCAAAAGCCCCTAACTGCCGCTGCCCCTACCTTGGCAGACTTTACACACATGGTTTTTTTTTTTTGGATGAATTTTAAAGAGTTGCAAGGGAAATCATCCCCCCTGTTAAAAAAAAAAAAAAAAAACAGTTAGAGAGACAAACATTGACCAGTTGGAGAGACAAACATTGACCAGTTCGAAAAACAAACATTGACCAGTTAGAGAAAAATTTTGACCAGTTAGAGAGGAATATTGACCAGTTGGAAAGACAAACATTGACCAGTTAGAGAGACAAACATTGACCAGTTAGACACCCACCCCCACAACCTGCTGAACTTCCAGCCAATAACCTCTCACAAATTTTTATCTAGAGATGTGATTTAGGTTTTATTTTGAAGGTGTGACGGAAGGTTTTTATATAATTCCTATTAATTTGGAAGAATTCAAGACCACAGTACCCTTTAACTATATTTTTGTTTGCCACATGCTTAATTATTATGGCTTCCTATACTTTAGTATACAGTAGAATATAATGGACAGGACCATGGGTGTATTTACAGGACGTTCAGAGGTCAAGTCTACTACTTGGCGCTTCCTCAGCGTGTTTCATCTTTACTTCCTCACGTGCTTCATCTTTACTTCCTCAGCATACTTCATTTTCAATGCACTGTTTTAAACAGGAGGTAGGAATACTTTTCCTACCTTCCTTGAATTATAGATTAATTTTTATACAGTAATTTTGGGTTTTTGTTATGCCTTTAAAGCAACAATACATCTTTTCTTTGGTCTTCCAAGTTTCACAAGAGTGAAATCAATAATCTGCATTTCGAGTCAGGTTTGCAGAGAAAGGTTTGTTTCTTGCCAGCCATGGCACTAGTCCAAAGTTTTATATTGTGGTGACATTTAACAGGCCTTGATTTATTTCTATGACTCAGTGTCCTGCTCCACTAAACAGCGAGATCAGAGCTAAGTAAACATCGCTTCCACCATAACAGGAGCACAGGGAAAATATTTCTTTCTTTAAACATGGCAATCATTTATATTTCCCTAAAATAAAGTCTTGAACATAGAATTCGGAGAGTGGCACAGCAACTGTGAGCTAATACAAACATACTACCGGCCAGTGGATTTGTTCAGAAGATTAAAGGGCATGTCCACCCTTAACACAGAAAACTGGGGACTTGTCAGTTATCTGCACGCAATCCCAATGCTATTTTACCAGTTTATTACATGTATTCGAAACCAGATATTTAATGATAAGTTCTATTCCATTCTGGAAAAGGGATCTGCCTCCTCCTTCTGCTCAATGAGCTTTTTATAAGCACGCTCAGAGAAGACAGCAGATGAACAGCCAGTCAATCATTGGCTGTGATGGGCAATAATAATAATAACATCTAATACTTTGCTAAATATATTGGGTTGGGGGCGAGTAACAGACAATTGACCGCTTTTCTGTTTTTACGGGTGGACATGCCCTTAATTAACATTTTTTGGAACCCGTCTTTGTTTTTTGGAGTCGGTAAATTTCTGCACCACAGATAGGTTTCTGGATCTTCTGATCCCAACTCAAATACAAACATTATAATCTGCTGTGTTCCCTGATAAACCACAAGCTGTGAAAATCAATATCTCAGCTGCTTGGACATAATTCAATAATTTTTCTACGGAAGTTGAAAGGCTTAGAAATCCCCCGTTATCTTCAGTTCTCCGAGTTCCCGATGTTCTGCCAAGTTCTTGTTTTAGTGGTAAAGGGGGATTCGACTTAATCTCCGCAATTAAAATCTCATTTGGCTGGGTGTTTATTTAATGCACGTGGACCTGATAAACATTGGATAATGTACTGACATGCCCTGGATTATTAACAAATAGACACGTATTTCTAAAATATCCAACCTATCCTCCCTTCATAAAAAAATACAAACATTAAGGACCTTAACTGGCTATCCACATTTTATCTGTAGTAAATAAAAGATTCCAAATAACTGACTTCCTGTTTGCAGGACCCCTAATAGTGAGTAGTGACCGTTATGGTCTTAGGTTGATGGGTGGATTCAGTTGCTCAGTAGAGATCTGAGCATCGGACACATCCAACAGCCAATCAGTAGAAATTACTGTTAGGAACATTCCAACGAAGTGGTGCATCCTGGAAGAAGAACTTGACATGGCAGATCACTACTGACCAAAGCATAGTATGACATCAATTGTTTTTTTAAAAGGAGAATATATAGAATGCATAATAAAACTTACAGGGAGATTCAATAAAAGTTCTTATGTAAAATGGTGCTAATTTTGCCCCAGCCAATCAGATCTTATTAACATTTGAAAGCTAACATCTGATTGGTTGGGCTATAAATTAGCACCATTTTTAACGATAAGAACTTTATTGAATAACCCTGCTTAATTAATTTAAAATAATGTGTTTTCCACTGAACTTCCCTTTAATGTAAAATCACTATATGTAATACAAGGTGGAATTTGGCAGCACTTTGTGTTACCCCCGTTTTCAATCAATCCCCATGAGCGACGGATGAAGATAAAGATATTTACTTTATAGCGATCCTCACAGCAGCAGCAGTGGAAATTCCCGACCGCTTCTTGTTCAGAGTAACTTTAGCGAGCATTATCAGGCATGCGTGCTATGGTTAATCTGAACCAAGAAGCGGTCGGGACCTGTCACTTCTGCTGCAAAGGATCGCAAGTAAGGTAATTTCTTCTTTTTCATCCGTCGCCCTGGTGAATTGATTAAAAAACGGGAGGTAAGGCATACCTCCTTTAAAGGGCATTTCCACCCCCAAAATAAACTTTCACATAATGTAGTTTTGAGGTTCCCTACCTGAAAGCCATATTAGTTTTACCCAAAACGATTTAGATCAAAGATATGAGCCTCTGTAATTCTGTAGCATAAGGCTGTCTCTGTCTTCATGCAGCTGTCAATCGTGTGATGTAATCACTCTGTGCGCGCTCACAGTCCTCACGTTTGTAAAATCGGCCCTGGATTATACTATGTAGCTCTGCCCACAGTATGACGACAGATACACGTGGTAGTTTATTTCGGAGACATAGCGTCGCAGCTATAAACCTCTACAAACCTTCGGTATAAGTACCAAACAATTGTTGATCATTTTCCATTTCATTGTACTTTTTCATATATGAATTCTTTGATTGGAATGGAGCGAAGTAAATGATTCTATGTCGATACAGTGAGTCAAATCAAAGCTAAATAACTACATAAGTAGAATTTTAATTTTCCATTATTTTAATTTACATATGAAATTATTGATTCTAAAAAAATTTAATTATTGTTTTATTATATATAATGATATTAAAAGGAATTAAGGCATTTCTATGAAATAGGTATTTTTTTTACCTTATATTAATCTATGGTTGCTCTGGGGTCCGGAGTTGCAGGACTACTGAAAGTAAAATATAAGTGTTCAGGCAGGGCCGTGAATTCCACTGCACGATTGGCGGTGGTTACCAACTGGTATCAAATATACCGGATTGGTGGAGGCATCAGAAGAATATTCCAGGACGGCCATTGGCTGCCGAATGCTGATGCATTATTGGCCCATTGACTTGCAGTGCTTCAAGATTCAAATCTTTTTTTTTTTTTCAGAGGCATGCCACTCAAAGGGAGGGAGGGGATGCTTTGTGGAGGTTTGCTCTACTGCACAGGACAAATTTCTCCGGGGCAGAGAAGGAGGAAGAAAGGAAATAAGGTATCTAAGCCAGGTTCATGGTATAATCTGTGAGGTTCTCATCATCCAGGTATGGTATATCTGTGAAGGTCTTCATTCATCCAGGTCATGGTAAATCTGTGAAGGTTCTCATTCATCCAGGTATGGTATATCTGTGAGCTTCTCATTCATCCAGGTCATGGTAATCTGTGAAGTTCACATTCATCCAGGTAATGGTATATCTGTGAATGTTCTCATTCATCCCGGTCATGGTATATCTTGATGGTTCTCATATCCACCGATCATGGATATCTGTGTTGGTTCTCATTCATACCAGGTCATGGTATATCTGTGATGGTTCTCATTCATCCAGGTCATGGTATATCTGTGAATGTTCTCATTCATCAGGTCATGGTATATCTGTGAAGGTTCACATTATCCAGGTCATGGTATATCTGTGAGTTCTCATTCATCCAGGTCATGGTATATCTGTGAATGTTCTCTTATCCAGGTCATGGTATATCTGTGATGGTTCTCATTCATCCAGGTCATGGTAAATCTGGGAAGGTTCTCATTCATCCAGACATGGTATATCTGTGAATGTTCTCATTCATCCAGGTCATGGATATCTGTGAAGTTCTCATTCATCCGGCTGTATATCTGTGATGGTCTCATTCATCCGGTCATGGTATATCTGGGAAGGTTCTCATTCATCCAGGTCATGGTATAACTGTGATGGTTCTCATTCATCCAGGTCATGGTATATCTGTGAAGGTTTTCATTCATCTAGGTCATGGTATACCTGTGATGGTTCTCATTCATCTAGGTCATGTTATACGTGAAGGTTCTCATTCATCCAGGTCATGGTATCTGTGTAAGGTTCTCATTTCATCCAGGTCATGGTAATCTGTGAAGGTTCTCTTCATCCAGGTATGGTATATCTGTGATGGTTCTCTCATCCAGGTCATGGTATATATCGTGAAGGTTCTCATTCACCTAGGTCATGTTATCTGTGAAGTTCTCATTCATCTAGGTCATGGTATATCTGGGAAGGTTCTCATTCATCCAGGTCATGTTATATCTGTGATGGTTCTCATTATCCAGGTCATGGGATACTTGTGAAGGTTCTCATTCATCAGGTCATGGTATATCTGTGATGGTTCTCATTCATCCAGGTCATGGTATATCTGTGAGGTTCTCATTCATCCAGGTCATGGATATCTGTGATGGTTCTCATTCATCCAGGTCATGGTATCTGTGATGGTTCTCATTCATCCAGTCATGGTATATCTGTGATGGTTCTCATTCATCCAGGTCATGGTATATCGTGATGGTTCTATTATCCGGTCATGGTATATCTGTGAAGGTTCTCATTCATCCAGGTCATGGTATATCTGTGATGGTTCTCAT
Source organism: Hymenochirus boettgeri (assembly GCA_019447015.1). Taxonomy (NCBI): domain Eukaryota; kingdom Metazoa; phylum Chordata; class Amphibia; order Anura; family Pipidae; genus Hymenochirus; species Hymenochirus boettgeri. Next base: position 331,815,153 of record CM033470.1, read on the forward strand.
TCATCCAGGTCATGGTATACTGTGATAGTTCTCATTCATCCAGGTCATGGTATATCTGTGATGGTTCTATTCATCCAGGTCATGGTATATCTTGAAGGTTCTCATTCATCCAGGTCATGGTATATCTGTGAAGGTTCTTATTCATCCAGGTCATGTTATATCTGTGATGGTTCTCATTCATCCAGGTCATGGTATATCTGTGATGGTTCTCATTCATCCAGGTCATGGTATATCTGTGATGGTTCTCATTCATCCAGGTCATGGTAACCCCACAAATCCTACCAGGGGAAGTGAAGTTTTATAAAAAACAATACTGTAGATTTGACATGTCCCTTAAGATAAACCAAAAATGTCCTTTGTTTTTCAATAACATTTCTTGTATTGAAAAACCCCAGTTTAAAAGTGATTTATTTTATCAACTCTCTAAAAACGGTCCAGTTTTAGTTTGTTTCCTTTTTACTGGACATAGGCATTTTGTTTATTATTTTATTATTTATTCTTACTTGGGGTGTTACATTTTAAGTACAGTTCCTAGCCTAGACAGGGGCCACCTGTAAACTAATTTCCTTGTGTTTCTTCACAAGGTGAGGCACATTTCCCCAATGATCTCTGCTTATTAGAGCTCTAATTAGTTTAAAGAGCTGGAGGATCAAGTATCCTGCCACAGCAAATGCAGAGGATTAATGTTACTGAGAACTGTGGATTAAACCTTGATATAAAGGAAACTATGCCAAGAGATGCTGTGATACGATGAAATAGTCCAGACCCGTCAGGAAAGCACAGAGGCAATCACAGAGGTCAAGGAAGTTGTACAGTGATACCTATTGATATAATGGCTGGAAAATAAAAAATAATTCAACTTTGCAATCTCTGAATTATAAGGAATTTATACTTTTTCAGTAAGCAGTAAATGTCAAACATTTTCTATTGTAAGATGCTGTGTAAATAACAAATGTTGTTAAAATTCTGTGGGGCTGCTGCTATGACTTAACAACATTTTCCTGGCACCTTGCCATGAAGGCAGACAATTTTTTTATAGGATTGCTCACACCACAGATGCGGTATTTATATAGCACAAACCAAACCTCCTTATGTAATGCTTGTGAAGGTTCTCATTCATCCAGGTCATGGTATATCTGTAATATTCATTCATCCAGGTCATGGTATATCTGTAATATTCATCCATCACAGGTCATGGTATATTGTAATTTTCATTCCATCCAGTCATGGTATATATGTAATATTCATTCATCCAGGTCATGGTATATCTGAATATTCATTCACCAGGTCATGGTATATCGTAATATTCATTCATCCAGGTCATGGTTATATGTAATATTCATTCATCCAGATATGGTATATCTGTAAATTCACCATCAGGTCATGGTATATCGTAAATCATTCATCCAGGTCATGGTATATCTGTAATATTCATTCATCCCGATCATGGTATATCTGTAATATTCATTCATCCAGGTCGTGGTTATCTGTAATATTAATTCCTCAGGTCATGGTGTATCTGTAATATTCATTCATCCAGGTCAGTGGGTATCTTAATATTCATCATCCAGGTCATGGTGTATCTTTAATATCATTCATCCGGTCATGGTGTATCGTATATTCATTATCCAGGTCATGGTGTATCTGTAATATTCATTCATCCAGGTCATGGTGTATTGTAATATTCATTCATCCAGGTCATGGTGTATCTGTAATATTCATTCATCCAGGTCATGGTGTATCTGTAATATTCATCATCCAGGTCATGTAATCTGTAATATTCATTCATCCAGTCGTGGTATATCTGTAATATTAATTCATCCAGGTCATGGTGTATCTGTAATATTCATTCATCCAGGTCATGGTGTATCTGTAATATTCATTCATCCAGGTCATGGTGTATCTTTAATATTCATTCATCCAGGTTCATGGTGTATCTGTAATATTCATTCATCCAGGTCATGGTGTATCTGTAATATTCATCATCCAGGTCAGGTTGTGTATCTGTAATATTCATTCATCCAGGTCATGGTGTATCTGTAATATTCATTCATCCAGTCATGTGTGTATCTGTAATATTCATTCATCCAGGTCATGGTATATCTGTAATATTTCATATCCAGGTTATGGTATATATGTAATATCATTCATCCAGCTCATGGTATATATGTAATATTCATTCATCCAGGTCATGGTATATCTGTAAATTCATTCAGGTCATGGTATATCTGTTTTATCATTCAACTGGACTTGAAGTTTTGTCTTGAGACGTTTCGAATTGTCATCGACTGGCTTCTTCAATTCAGAATGACTTGTACAAAACTTTGTACTATTAGAGCTAAATTAGTTTAAGAGCTGGAGGGATCAAGTATCCTGCCAACGCCTCCTTAGGTAATGATAAACACTGATACAAGTATTCGGCCAACTGCCTCCTTATGTATGATAAACAGTGGTACAAGTATTCTGCCAACTGCCTCCTTATGTAATGAAACACTGGTACAAGTATTCTGCCAACTGCCCCCTTATGTAATGATAAACATGATACAAAATAGGCTTCTTAAAAATGTAATACCTGTCAAATGAGGCTGTCCTGGTTCATTACATTGTCACAACCTTCATACAGAATTATAATAAACCTCCCATCTCTTCTCAATGACATCACCACTGCTTCCTTATTTGGATAATGTACAAAAATCACCAATCTTCATATTTACGTAAACACAGTGACAAGCTGTCTATTGGCTAAATATTTGCATAGAACTTGCTTTCTCTCAATGAAAGCAAAATAGATTCCTTGGCTACATCAAAATAAGCAACTAGCTGATATCTAAAATGGAGAAGGACCGGGAACACCCCAGACATTTCAGTTTCCCTGGGTCTGCTAAGAAAAGAGAAAGCTGTTGACCCATTACCACATTCGCAATCTACTGTCTCTGCGCTAATTTCTTCCTAGCAACTGTGACAAAGTTAGGAAATTCTACCATATAAACAAAACAAGAGAAGTTTTTCTTTTGCCCCAGCTTAAATATTAATAGATGCAACTATTAAAAGCTTCTCTGATTAGCCTGAATATTAGAAAAGGAATTATTTTAGGACTAGGTGTCCATTTTGTCTCGTTTTTCCCTCTATTCAATTTCAGATCATCTTGCTCTATTGGTTACATTTCTATGGAATATTTCCAGAAGGGCCATAATTGTTAGATCCATAAAGCCTGGCATTAAAGCCAAATGAAATGGAAAGGAAGTCAAGCTACCAACCTCTCCACATTATTTATCCATTCGTAGATATAAACTGGCATTTTCCTACGTGTTGGACACAATAACAGCCACAAAATGCCATGGTCTGACTCATTATTGATTTCTATCACACGCCAACAAATCAGAAAGAACATCTCCCAGCATTCTGTAAAGTCTTGTGGTATATTAGAACTTTTGGAAACAATCAGCGACTGAGAACTTATTTCACTGCAGAAAACATCCACTCCTGTGTTCCTTTACAGTTGCTAACGTTGTAAATAATCCCTGTGTTCTTATTGGTTAAACTTATATTATGGTCTTAATTAGGTATGGTCTTAATTCTATGTACCAATAATATCAAAGCTTTAGTTTAATTTGTTTTCCCTCATCTACAATTCTTAAACATATATGGGGTTCTGGTAGATAACAGTAAACAATGCCAGACAACAACGGCTAGAGCTAGCAAGTATTGTCTTGTATAAGAGAGGAATAGATTCAAGAGAAAAAATTATTATTCTCCTTCTTACAAGGCACTGGTAAGGCTCATTTGGAATATGCTGTGCAGTTTTGGAATCAGATATACCAAAAGGGACACGGGGATACTATATAATATTGAGAATTACTGGTATTAATACAATACTGTAGTTCTGGTTGGTACAGGGATACTATAATATTGAGAATTACGGATTAATTACATATACTGTAGTTCTGGTTGGTACAGGGATTACTATAAATTGAGACTACTGGTATTAATATATATACTGTAGTTCTGGTTGTTACAGGATACTATAAATATTGAGAATTACTGGTATTAATACATATACTGTAGTTCTGGTTGTACAGGGATACTATATATATTGAAATATCTGTATTAATACATATACTGTAGTTTGGTGTTTACAGGTACTATATAATATTGAAAATTACCGGTATTAAACATATACTGTAGTTCTGGTTGGTACGGGGAGGATACTATATAATATTGAGAATTACTGGTAATACAATATATGAGTTCTGGTTGATCCAGGAAACTTTTCCGTTGGAGTCAGGAGGAATTTTTTCACCCCTTTTTAGCTGGGTTTTTTTGCCTTGCTCTGGATCAACTGTTAGGTAGGGTTAGAAAGGAGGGTGAAAAGGTTGGACTTGATGGATGGATGTTTTATTCAACCTCAGTTTCTATGTTACAATGCATAACATTCTCTTGCCAATTTCTTACAAGGTACATTTCTTTTAACTGCAGCGAAATAACAGGGCAGGTTTTCTTCAAGTGGAGTAGCTAATTACGAGCTAGGGTTTCAGATCTGTTCAGAACATATTAATAGAGGAATTTTATTGGATGCCTGCTGGGCTAAGCCAGACCTAGAATAAAAAGTGACATTCGTGATAGCGGAACTAGAGGACAAAACATGTAAGTTAGAACACAGGATGATTCATCCCATCTTCGAATTAACAGAGGTTTGATCAGGCTTCAGCTTTTAGGACAAAACCTCAGATTTGTTATCTCCAAGATTTGGTTTGAGATGAATCCTAGCTGTGTGAACCACATACAAACCCGTGCCATTGAATCGATACGGTCTGGAATACATATATTTTGGGAACACAAAACTAAATGAGGGGCCCAGATTGTGTTAAGTATTTGGCACAATCCAAAAATTTGTTGTATACGTCACCAACCCTAGGACCATCAGTACTATAGTGATATAGCTTCGAATCTGCAATTGTAGTCCTTCACGATGTATGATAAAGGTACCTACTGTATACCAGTGGGGAGGACAAACATTGAACCAGTAGTATGCTACAGCTCTTAGTCCTATTATAGTTCCTCCAAAGATAAGGTTACCTACCGTGACTACCAGTAGGAGAGACAAACATTGACCAGTTAGAGAGACAAACTACCGTTAGAGAGAACATTGACAGTGCAGAAGAAAACATGACAGTAGAGAGACAACATTGACCAGTTAGGGCAGAGACGAAACATTGGACCAGTTGGAGAGACAGGACGTTGACCAGTGGAGAGACCAAACATTGATCAGTTAGAGACAAACATTGCCAATTGGAAAGCAAACATTGACCAGTTAGAGAGACAAACATGACGCAGTTGGAGAGACAACATTGACCAGTTCGAAAAACAAAACATTGACCAGTTTGAGAAAAAATTTGACAGTTAGAGAGGAATATTGACCAGTTGGAAAGAACAACATTGACCCAGTTAGAGAGACAAACATTGACCAGTTTAGAGAGAACAACCATTGGACAGTGGGAGACCAAAATTGACCAGTAGAGAGACAAACATTGACCAGTTGAGAGACAACATGACCAGTGAAGACAAACTTGACAGTTAGAGAGAAATATTGACCAGTTGGAAAGACAAACATTGACCAGTTAGAGAGACAGACATTGACCAGTTAGAGAGACAAACATTGACCAGTTAGAGAGTCAAATATTGACCAGTTGGAAAGACAAACATTGACCAGTGAGAGAGACAAATATTGACCAGTTAGAGAGACAAACATTGACCAGTTAGAGAGACACATAGCCATTGACAGTTAGGAGAGACAAACATTGACCAGTTGAGAGAAGAGGAAAAACAGGTCATGGTATATCTGTGATGGTTCTCATTCATCCAGGTCATGGTAACCCTCACAAATCCTACCAGGGGAAGTGAAGTTTTTATAAAAACAAATACTGTAGATTTGACATGTCCCTTAAGATAAACCAAAAAATGTCCTTTTGTCAATAACATTTCTTTGTATTTTGAAAAACCCCAGTTAAAAGTTGATTTATTTTATCAACTCTCTAAAAAACGGTCCAGTTGTAGTTTGTTTCCTTTTTATGGACATAGGCATTTATGTTTATTATTATTATTATTATTTATTCCCTTAATTGGGGTGTTACATTTTAAGTACAGTTCCTAGCCTAGACAGGGGCACACCTGTAAACTAATTTCCTTGTGTTTTCTTCACAAGGTGAGGCACATTTCACCCAATGATCCTCTGCATAATTAGAGCTAAATTAGTTTAAAGAGCTGGAGGGATCAAGTATCCTGCCAACAGCAAATAGCAGAGGATTAATGTTACTGAGAACTGTGGATTAAACCTTGATATAAGGAAACTATGCCAAGAGATGCTGTGATACGATGAAATAGTCCAGACCCGTCAGGAAAGCACAGAGGCAATCACAGAGGTCAAGGAAGTTGTACAGTGATACCTATTGATATAATGGCTGGAAAATAAAAAATAATTCAACTTTGCAATCTCTGAATTATAAGGAATTTATACTTTTTCAGTAAGCAGTAAATGTCAAAACATTTTCTATTGTAAGATGCTGTGTAAATAACAAATGTTGTTAAAATTCATGTTGGGGCTGCTGCTATGTACTTAACAACATTTTTCCTGGCACCTTGCCATGAAGGCAGACAATTTTTTTATAGGATTGCTCACACCACAGATGCGGTATTTATTATAGCACAAACCAAACCTCCTTATGTAATGCTTGTGAAGGTTCTCATTCATCCAGGTCATGGTATATCTGTAATATTCATTCATCCAGGTCATGGTATATCTGTAATATTCATTCATCCATGTCAGGTAATATCTGTAATATTCATTCATCCAGGTCTGTATATCTGTATATTCATCATCCAGTCATGTATATCTGTATATTCTTCCATCCAGGTCATGGTATATCTGTAATATTCATTCATCCAGGTCATGGTATATCTGTAATATTCATTCATCCAGATCATGTATTCTGTATTTCATCAATCCAGGTCTGGTATATCTGTAATATTAATTCATCCAGGTCATGGTGTATCTGTAATATTCATTCATCCAGGTCATGGTGTATCTGTAATATTCATTCATCCAGGTCATGGTGTATCTTAATATAGTCATGTCATCCAGGTCATGGTGTATCTGTAATATTCTATTCATCCAGGTCATGGTGTATCTGTAATATTCATTCATCCAGGTCATGGTGTATCTGTAATCTTCCATCCAGGTCATGGTGTCTGATATTCATTCATCCAGGTCATGGTGTATCTGTAAATATTCATTCATCCAGGTCATGTATATCTGTAATTATTCATTCATCCAGGTCGTGGTATATCTGTAATATTAATTCATCCAGGTCATGGTGTATCTGTAATATTCATTCATCCCAGGTCATGGTGTAATCTGTATAATTCATTCATCCAGGTCATGGTGTATCTTTATATTCATTCATCCAGTCATGGTGTATCTGTAATATTCATTCATCCAGGTCATGGTGTATCTGTAATATTCATTCATCCAGGTCATGGTGTATCTGTATATTCTTCATCCAGGTCATGGTGTATCTGTAATATTCATTCATCCAGGTCATGGTGTATCTGTAATATTCATTCATCCAGGTCATGGTATATCTGTAATATTCATTCATCCAGGTTATGGTATATATGTAATATTCATTCATCCAGCTCATGGTATATATGTAATATTCATTCATCCAGGTCATGGTATATCTGTAATATTCATTCAGGTCATGGTATATCTGTTTTATCATTCAACTGGACTTGAAGTTTTGTTCTTGAAGACGTTTCGATTGTCATCGACTGGCTTTCTCAATTCAGAATGACTTGTACAAGAACCTTTGTACTATTAGAGCTAAATTAGTTTAAAGAGCTGGAGGGATCAAGTATCCTGCCAACTGCCTCCTTAGGTAATGATAAACACTGATACAAGTATTCTGCCAACTGCCTCCTTATGTAATGATAAACAGTGGTACAAGTATTCTGCCAACTGCCTCCTTATGTAATGATAAACACTGGTACAAGTATTCTGCCAACTGCCCCCTTATGTAATGATAAACACTGATACAAAATAGGCTTCTTAAAAATGTAATACCTGTCAAATGAGGCTGTCCTGGTTCATTACATTGTCACAACCTTCATACAGATATAATATAAACCTCCATCTCTTCTCAATGACATCACCACTGCTTCCTATATTTGGGATAATGTACAAAATATCACCAATCTTCATATTTACGTAAACAACAGTGACAAGGCTGTCTATTGGCTACATATTTTGCATAGAACTTGCTTTCTCTCAATGAAAAGCAAAATTAGATTCCTTGGCTACATCAAAATAAGCAACTAGCTGATATCTAAAATGGAGAATGGACCGGGAACACCCCAGACATTTCAGTTTCCCTGGTCTGCTAAGAAAAGAGAAAGCTGTTGACCCACTTACCACATTCGCAATCTACTGTCTCTGCTCTAATTTCCTTCCTAGCAACTGTGACAAATGTTAGGAAATTCTACCATATAAACAAAACAAGAAAGTTTTTCTTTTAGCCCCAGCTCTAAATATTAATAGATGCAACTAATTAAAAGCTTCCTCTGATTAGCCTGAATATTAGAAAAGGAATTATTTTAGGACTAGGTGTCCATTTTGTCTCGTTTTTCCCTCTATTCAATTTCAGATCATCTTGCTTTCCTATTGGTTACATTTCTATGGAATATTTCCAGAAGGGCCATAATTGTTAGATCCATAAAGCCTGGCATTAAAGCCAAATGAAATGGAAAGGAAGTCAAGCTACCAACCTCTCCACATTATTTATCCATTTCGTAGAATCTAAACTGGCATTTTTCCTACGTGTTGGACACAATAACAGCACAAAATGCCATCGGTCTGACTCATTTATTGCATTTCTATCACACGCCAACAAATCAGAAAGAACATCTCCCAGCATTCTGTAAAGTCTTGTGGTATATTAGAACCTTTTGGAAACAATCAGCGACTGAGAACTTATTTCACTGCAGAAAACATCCACTCCTGTGTTCCTTTACAGTGTGCTACGTTGTAAATAATCCCTGTGTTCTTATTGGTTAAACTTATATTATGGTCTTAATTAGGTATGGTCTTAATTCTATGTACCAATAATATCAAATGCTTTAGTTATTAATTTGTTTTCCCTCATCTACAATTCTTAAACATATATGGGGTTCTGGTAGATAACAGTAAACAATGCCAGACAACAACGGCTAGAGCTAGCAAGATATTGTCTTGTATAAAGAGAGGAATAGATTCAAGAGAAAAAATTATTATTCTCCTTCTTTACAAGGCACTGGTAAGGCCTCATTTGGAATATGCTGTGCAGTTTTGGAATCAGATATACAAAAGGGACACGGGGATACTATATAATATTGAGAATTACTGGTATTAATACATATACTGTATGTAAGTGTTTTCTCGAATTTTTTAATTCAACTTTCCGTGAACTGAATGCACACAAATTCTCCGTAGAAAGGTCAATTTCTTGAAACAAAGAAGCGTCTTTCGCTTCGCTAAGAATTTAAATTGGATCTCTCGTTTGCCTCGTGCTGGACACCTGGTTAATACGTAGAGGATGGCAATATACGCCAGCACCTGCTGGAGTTAAAGGGGAGCCACTTGTGGCAGGAAGCATTTAAATGCCTTTAGCTTGGACTGATCGAGTGGATATTGGAGGCTTTGCTGATCTGAGGTTTCCTTGCCAACCCTTAATTGTATTTTCTTGCATGTTACAAAGACCTACTGTAATCCATCAAGCCTCTTTACTAAACTTTTTTCCCCAGTCTTTACAATGAAAGAGATTTGCAGTGAACAGAATCAGGCACAATACGAAGAATGTGCAAATTTTAACTGTAGCGGAGTGATAAGAAAATTTTCTGTTGACATCCAATTCTATAGGAACTTGGCAGAGATCGCATATGGTATAGTCAAGCATGTAACTGCTCCCAACCCTGTCAATGTGAAGGGACAAGACCATTAATTAGCTCTTACATTCTAAAGAAAAATGCAAAATAAATCCAACTTATAATTGGGGATAATCTTAATTTCCTGTTAAATCCTTTACAGCCTGGACTTTTCAGGATTCAGTTCCTCGTGGTCCAAAACTACTGCAGCTGCCCTACTGGCAACTTACACAACATGGGTTTGATGATGTAAAGAGTTGCAAGGGAATTATACTCCCCTTTACCACCCCCCTTCTATTAAAAAAAGAGAGAGCCTCCCGCACCTCCTAAAATAAAAGTATGGTGCAACCACTACGTCACAGACCAGTGACAGGTATCAAATATTTTGAAGAAGCAGTAGCGCACACCAGTCTTTAGTGAACAACAAACCGTGTTTATTCAACACCATCAAGTGTAACGTTTCGGTGTCACATGACAGCTTCATCAGACATCACTAAGACCAGTGTGCGCTACTGCTTCTTCAAAAACCCATTCTATTAACAGTACCAGATAAAATGGTTGAAGCCGTATTAGTCCAGTAGCATATACCAAGAGATGAGTACTGTAGATAAGGTGACCTTCTTATTATGGACTAACAGTTCATTTTTACAGACAAGCTTTTGAGAGATACACTTCCTCTTCCTCGGTCAAGCAGTACTAAGAACACAGGATACATCACATCTTTAAAGTTGATAGAGTTACAAACTTTTTTTTGAAATTCTATAATGTTAGGATGTAAAACAAGGATTAGCATATAGGGTGAACTATAGCAGTAAAGCAATAAAACAACAACAAAACACTAGGGAACTGTAATAGGACCGTAATTAGTGACAGTGATTAGTGGGATACAGACAAGGTACAAGCAGACAGGGAGGGGAAGTGGAATGGATCAAACATATTCCTGATAGTGGCTGAGGAATCCCATGTCCCTATTTAAACCAGTTTGTTTAGTGTAAATAAGAGGATCATTCAGAGTTTCAAAGGTTTCCTTTCCTGGGTGTTTTTAAATTGTCCTTTAAGTATCAATATTGTTTGGTCCATGTCAGAATGATTAGGAAGTGTGAAATGATGTCGGACTGGTGTGCAGTGTTGTGTTTTTATCCTGGAAATTGGGTTTATTTTCATGAAATGTTTATAGTGTGTCGTGTTATTCATTCTCTGGCGTAATTTTGTCCTGTTTCCCCAATTAACGTGCAAGTGGGACACTTGCTACATTGGATTCATGTAAACTACATTCCTGGATGCGCAGCAGTAGATCCTTAAATGGTGAAGGTGCCTTTATCATGTGATATTTTGGGTTGATCCTTGATATGATACATTGTTTACATTACTTTTATTGCATGGCGTGGGTCCCTACAGTGAGACCATTAAGATCCAAAGGCAATTTCTGTTAGCAGTTTCTGTCTGAGGTTGGAGGTTGGCGGAATGCTAAGATTGGAGGGTCTGTTGTTTAAGGGCGTCATCCTCCGATAAATTGGCTGCATATTTTGTGTATTCCCTTAGTGTAGGTTTGTATGTAGTCACTAGTGGAATGCATGTGTTTGTTTTTTTCCTTTTGTATTGTATTAGGTTTCCTCTTGTGTTTTCAGAGCCTTATTGATGTTTCTGTGGATGATGTTAGGCTTATACCTTTCTGTGTTAGTGACAGTGCTAGCTTATCAATGTTGTGTCCGATCCTCGGGTCTTAGCATATTCTGCTGTACCTGATGGCCTGGCTGTTTATGGCCTTTTTCTGTGTACAGGATGGAAACTGGAGAAATGGAGGTAGCTGGACCTGTCACTAGGTTTTCTATAGATGGATTGTGCAGTTTACCATCTTTATGCAGATTGTAGTGTCCAGAAAATGAATGGAATCTGCTGAGTAGTCCATTTTTAGTGCGATGGAGGATGGAAGTTTGTAAATGAGCTGGGAAATTTAGTGATTACAATTACTTTCACTAATTACGTCCTATTTACAGTTCCCTAATGTTTACTTTGTTGTTGTTTTTATGCTTTACTGCTCATAGTTCACCCTATTGCTAATCCTTGTTTTACATTCCTAACATTATAGATTTCCAAAAAAAAAGGTTGTAACTCTATCAACTTAATGATGGGAGGAAGAAAGCAAGCTTGTTGTGAAAATGAACTGTAGTCCATATAAGAAGGTATCACCTTATCCTACAGTACTCATATATATCTGTAGGATCTGTAGTTGTGACCAACTTTCCCCCTCACTTAGCAGACGTTTTTCGTCCCAGTACATTTAAAGGGCATCTATAGTGGGAAAATGAACTTTTTTTTCTTTCTACATGTGTCCATAATTCCCAACAACCCCCAGATTTTTCAGATTTCTCTCTGTCCTGAGATACACCAGTTAGAAGAATAGTGAAAAATTGTAGCTTTGATGGTAAATATAAGGTCACTGTGACCCGCCCTTCATAGTTTTTCACTGAGATTGATGATGGGTCCACAAAGTGAGAGATCGTAAACTGTACTATTCTCCTTCTTCCGTGTCTCCAGGACAGCTTGCTTTCTATTGGCCACTGGCGTGGTTGTGTTTAACTCCTACTGCACATGATAAGCTTGTCGTTTTAGCCGGAGTTGAGACATGGAGGAGGTAACAGAGGGGAGGGGGAGGGGGAGTGCAGAACAGGAGGGGGTGTAGGAACTATCATTTCCTTTAGAATCATGGAATTCTTTATGCAGAATTATCAGTGTCAAGTCGCATAGAGTTCTCTGCCCACTGTCAGCAATCACCATCAATAACAACGGCCTTGGCAGTATTACAGCAGGGCAGCTTTCATGGAGTGTTTGAATGAAGTGTCTCTCTAAACCTGGCAGTTGTAATTAGCAATTTTTTCATCATTTCTATGATATTCTTATATAATATGATTTTTTGTTTGCACTGCATAGTCTCATTCCTGCACTTATACCATTACATTGTCCTGTGTTTACCCACCTAACTAGATTGTAGCTCTCCAGGGCAGGACCTCATTACCTCTGTGGCAAAGCTCTAGCACTTCTATTTATATAATTGATATATTTATGTAACTGAACTATCTATGTATTTATCCCTTGTATGACTTTATTGTATTTGAAACTGTACAGCGCTGCGTCCCCAAGTGGGCCTATATAAATAAACTATACATACATATACCTGCATATAATCATGTAAAGGATATATTGTAGAGTGTTTAGACTGCTGGTAGCCAATATTGTCATGTTGATTATTGGGAACCTGATTACAAGACCTTTTCAGTGAGTCAAGGTTGTGAGCAATGAGAAATCAAAGCTGATTAGGAATGTGACACAATAAATGTAATCAAGGGAAACTAGAGGTGATTAGAATGTGACACAACTGAATGTAATCAATTGAATCAGAGCCGATTAGGAATGTGACACAACTGAATGAATGAAGGGAAACTAGAGGTATTAGGAATGTGACACAACTGAATGTAATCAATTGAAATCAGAGCTGATTAGGAATGTGACACAACTAAATGTAATGAAGGGAAATCAGAGCTGACTAGAACAGTGACACAGCTGAATATAATCAAGAGAAATCAGAGCTGATTAGAAGCGAGACAGCTGAATGTAATCAAGAGAAATCAGAGCTGATTAAACAGTGACACAGCTGAATATAATCAAGAGAATCAGGCTGATTAAGCCAGTGAAACAGCTATGTAATCAGATAATCAGCGCTGATTAAGACGTGACACAACTGAAGGTAATCAAGAGAAATCAGAGCGATTAAGACAGTGACACCTGAATATAATCAAGAGAAATCAAGCTGATTAAGACAGCGAACAGCTGAATGTAATCAAGAGAAATCGGAGCTGATTAAAGGTTCCATACACAACCTGGCGATGTGCACCCAATGCCGACCCCCGACCACCCCGAGCCTGAAGTACAACCCGTTTCGGCCGTTCGTTGTGGGTGTACGTCGGGCTAGGGGGTCAGTTGGCGCTTGGGTGCACATGGCAGGTGTGTACGAGCCTTAAGACAGTAGACAGCTAAATGTAATCAAGAGAAATCAAAGCTGATTAAGACAGTGACAGCTGAATGTAATCAAGATAAATCATCACTAAGAGGAATGTGACACAGCTAAATGAAAATCATGAAAAGTAATCGGATCAGATTAGGAAAGTGACAGTTGGATGTAAATGAGAGTAATCAAGCTGATTAGGACTGACATATCTGAATGTAATCACGAGAATCCGAGCTGATTAGGGACTGACACATCTGAATGTAATCAAGAGAAATCCGAGCTGATTAGGAATGTGACACAACTGAATGTAATTGAAGGGAAACTAGAGGTGATTAGGAATGTGACACAACTGAATGTAATCAATTGAATCAGAGCTGATTAGGAATGTGAACCAACGATGTAATGAAGGGAAACTAGAGTATTAGGAATGTGACACAACGATGTAATCAATTGAAATCAGGCTGATTAGGAATGTGACACAACTGAATGTATCAAATGAAATCAGAGCTGATTAGGAATGTGACACAACTAAATGTAATGAAGGGAAACTAGAGGTGATTAGAATGTGCACAACTGAATGTATACATTGAAATCAGAGCTGATTAGAATGTGACACAACTGAATGTAATCAATTGAAATCAGAGCTGATTAGGAATGTGACAAACTGAATGTAATCAATTGAAATCAGAGCTGATTAGGAATGTTGACACAAACTGAATGTAATGAAGGGAAACTAGAGGTGATTAGGAATGTGACACAACTGAATGTAATCAATTGAAATCAGAGCTGATTAGGAATGTGACACAACTAATGTAATCAAGGGAAATCAGAGCTGACTGAACAGTGACACAGCTGAATATAATCCAAAGAGAAATCAGCTGATTAAGACAGCGGAAACAGTGAATGTAAATCAGAGAAATCAGAGCTATTAAGACAGCGAGACAGCGAATATAATCAAGAAAATCAGAGCTGATTAAGACATGACACAGCTGAACTATAATCAAGAGAAACAGAGTGATTAAGACAGCCGAAACAGCTGAATTAATCAAGAGAAATCAGAGCTGATTAAGACAGTGACACAGCTGAATATCATAGAGCAAATCAGAGCTGAATTAGACCGAACAGCTGAATGTAATCAAGAGAAATGGAGCTGATTAAAGGTTCTACAACCTGGCGATGTGCACCAAGTGCCGACCCCCGACCACCCGAGCCTGAAGTACACCCGTTTCGGCCGTTCGTTTGGGGGTACGTCTGGGCTAGGTGTCATTTGGCGCTTGGTTGCACAGGGCAGTTGTGTACGAGCCTTAAGACAGTAAGACAGCTAAATGTATCAAGAGAAATCAAAGCTGATTAAGACAGTGACAGCTGAATGTAATCAAGATAAATCATCACTAATGAGGAATGTGACACAGCTAAATAGAGTAATCAGAGCTGTTTAGGACTGACATATCTGAATGTAATCAAGAAAATCCGAGCTGATTAGGACTGACACTCTGAATTAATCAAGAGAAATCCGAGCTGATTAGGACTGACACACTGAATGTTAATCAAGAGAAATCCGAGCTGATTAGGACTGACACATCTGAATGTAATCAAGAGAAATCCGAGCTGATTAGGATGACACAGCTGAATTAATCAAGAGAAATCCGAGCTGATTATTGACTGACAACATCTGATGTAAATCAAGAGGAATCCGACTGATTATGACTGACACAGCTGAATGTAAACAATTGAAATCAGAGCTGATTAGGAATGTGACACAACTGAATTTAATGAAAGAACTAGAGGTGATAGGATGTGACACAACTGACATTAATCAATTGAAATCAGTAGCTGATTAGGATGTGACACAACTGAATGTAATGAAGGGAAACTGAAGTGATTAGGAATGTGACACAACTGAAGGTAATCAATTGAAATCAGAGCTGATTGGAAGGTACACATACTGATGAATGAGGGAAACGTAGGGTGATTAGGAATGTGACACATGAATGTAATCAATTGAATCAAGCCGATTAGGAATGGTGTCACAACTGTTAATCAATTGAAATCAGAGCTGATTGGAATGGACACACTAAATGTTAATGAGGAAACTGAGGTGTTAGGAATGTGACACAACTGTAATGTCCAATTGAAATCAGAGATGATGGACACAACGAATGTAATCAATTGAAATCAGAGCTATTAGTGTTGACACAACTAAATGTAATGAAGAAAATAGGTGATTAGGAATTTGACACACTAATGTAATCAATTGAACAGAGCTGATTAGGAATGTGACACACTGAATGTAATCAATTGAAATCAGAGCTGATTAGGAATGTGACACAACTGACTGTAATCAATTGAAATCATAGCTGATTAGGAAGTGACACAACTAAATGTAATGAAGGGAAACTAGGGTATTAGGAATGTGACCAACTGAATGTCATCATTGAATCAGAGCTGATAGGATGGACACAACTGCATTAATCATGAAATCAGAGTGATTAGGAATGTGACACAACTGATTAATCATTGAAATCAGAGCTGATTAGGAATGGACACAACTGAATGTATAAGGACTAGAGGTGATTAGGAATGTGACACAACTGAATGTAATCAATTGAATCAGAGCTTATTGGAATGTGACACAACTAAATGTAATCAAGGGAATCAGAGCTGACTAGAACATGACACAGCTAGATATAATCAGAGGAACATATTAAGACAGCGAAACGCTGAATGTAATCAGATAATCAGAGCTGATTAAGACAGGAGACAAGCTGAATGTAATCAAGAGAAATCAGAGCTGATTAAGACAGGACACAGCTGAATATAATCAAGAGAAATCAGAGCTGATTAAGAACAGTGAAACAGCTGAATGTAATCAAGAGAAATCAGAGCTGATTAAGACAGTGACACAGCGAATATAATCAAGAGAAATCAGAGGCTGATTAAGACAGCGAAACAAGCTGAAGTATCAAGAGAAATCGGAGCTGATTAAAGGTTCATACACACCTGGCGATGTGCACCCAATGCCGACCCCCGCCAACCCCGCCTGAAGTACACCCGTTTCGGCCGTCGTTGTGGGTGTACGTCGGGCTAGGGGGTCAGTTGGCGCTGGGTGCACATGGCAGGTGTGTACGAGCCTTAAACAGTAAGACAGCTAAATGTAATCAAGAGAAATCAAAGCTGATTAGACAGTGACAGCTGAATGTAAATATCACTAATGAGGAATGTACCAGCTAAATAAATCATGAAAACGTAATCGGATCAGATTAGGAAAGTGACAGTTGGATGTAAATGAGAGTAATCAGAGCTGATTAGGACTGACATATCTGAATGTAATCAAGAAAATCGAGCTGATTAGGACTGCACACATCTGAATGTAATCAAGAGAAATCCGAGCTGATGGACTGACACATCTGAATGTCATCAAGAGAAATCCGAGCTGATTAGGACTGACACAATCTGAATATAATCAAGAGAAATCCGAGCTGATTAGGACTGACACAGCTAATGTAATCGAGAAATCCAGCTGATTAGGACTGACACAACGAATGTAATCAAGAGAAATCCGAGCTGATAGGACTGACACAGCTGAATGTAATCAAGGAAATCCGGGCTGATTAGGACTGACACAACTGAATGTAATCAAGAGTATCATAGCTGATTAGGACTGACACAGCTGAATGTAATCAGAGAAATCCGAAATGATTAGGACTGACACAGCTGAATGTAATCAAGAGAAAATCCGAGATGATTCGACTGACACAGCTGATATAATGGAGAAATCAGCTCTGATTAAGACAATGACACAGCTGAATGTAATCAGCACTGATAGTCTGTGTCAACATCTAAATGCAAACAAGGCATTATTAATGTTGATGCACCTGCGACCACATCCGTTAAATCTATATGCAACAATGGCCTGAAATTTGCCGATAAACTCAGAAACACTTCCACGGATTCTTAGCTAGGTAAGAGCAACCTGTGTCCCACACGTAATTTCGTGTCTGTAGCTCAAAAACTGTGGAGGAGATACATCCAAAAAACAGAACTAATAAAAGAGAAGAGAAGAAGAAAAAGAACAGGAATTTGGCTCCTTAAAGCAAAATTAATAAATATTCATCATGCGAAATAGCAAATATAGTTTTATGTTGTGTTATTTTGCATGTATATAAAGAGTTAAAACTGACAAACACTTTAAATGCGGCAGTGATTTACTCCCTTGATAATTCAATGTAGGTTTTGAGCGAGTTACCTGCCCAGTCAGGTAGGCCAATATACCGCTTCTCCATTACAAATGGGAGGCTCTCGGGAGACGGAAGAATTGTGAGCCAGAGCAGGATATCCCAAAGCCATTAAGGATCCTGCCTAGGAACCAGGAAATGTCCGGGGCCCCAGTTGCAGAAGCAGAAAGAGTGTTAACAGTCCATTAGAACACATTGATCTAAAGACCATAGATGCAGAGGAGCTGCCAGACAATGCAGCTTTCACAGTTCCCGTAATAGAATAGTCTCCCACACAATTGTAAATCCAGTTGGACATTCCAAGTTAGCAAAGTGATGGAAAACCCATCTAATTCCATGTAAAAGGCAGGTTTTATCCCAGACCCCAAGAACAGGAGATTGGGGTGTAGCTCTTCTACGGGTGTTGGGGAATAAGGTAATATTTCAGACTAGAGGTTAGGACAGGGCTGCAGCTAAAGATACTAACAGTTGTTGTTAAGTTGTTTAAATGCTTGCAAAAATCTGCCTGAAAATAAAAATCTCAAAACGACAGGGCCTGCAATTCTCCTGTTGTGAAGTAAAAAAGTCACATTAGCAATGTAATATCTCCTTCTTACAGCGCTGCTTGGTGCTAATGCAGCCTACGCAATTTACCATATGTGCATTAGTGGCTAAAAATTGCGCAAAACAAAACAATATTAGCTCAGACAAAATACTGCACCCAATAAACACCTCTCTCTGACTGCTGCAATTTTTTATATTGGCTGATTCCAGTTTGCTGGTTGCAAATAAAAGGTTTGTAAAAAGTTTGCCCCTGCAAATAATTGCAGCAACCCAAATTTTATCTAACTGCAGTAGCCCAGTAAAAAGCAAACATCTGATTGGTTGCTGCAAATTAAGAATACTCGAGCAAAGTTTGCTCTTATCGCCCCAATTTGGGCAAGAAAACTCTGACTTACTATACACAAAACCATGAGTTATACAGTATGGATGCCATATTACCGTCATTTTATTCGCTTTCCCAGAATGCCTCTGCTGCAGCTTGTCAATGGGAAGACATTTTTGGCTTTTTTTTTTTTGGTTCAGCGTGAGAATCTGTTTGTTGTAAACCGAGGGTGGAATACAATTCTTTCTGTTACACAAGTTCCTTATCGGAATTTCATGCCATATCTTTGTATCCTGCATCTAATGGACTAATGGAATCCCACGCCCACCATCAGAATGGCCGTTTTTTCGGCTGAAGGAGCAGATCAGGATAGATATCAAATAAAAAGAATAAGAATTTAAACAAAGTATTTCTAATTCCGTCTGACTCATTCGCATTGCAGAGAAGGGGAAAAAAATGAATGCAAGTAATAATTTAATTGAAACTTGTCAACCCTGGGAAGGCAGCAGATTAAATTGCAACATATACGGTGGGAAGCCATGTCCCAGCCAGCGGAATACAATAATACAATGCAGATGGGGAAGAGTAGGGAATTGTGAGAAAGGTTACTAAGAGTTTAAATCCTTTCTAAATCTTCATTTCAGCATTCAGAACCTTCTCTGTTGTTTAGTAAAGGTACTGTAAGGATTTTGTAACTATTAATTACCAGGTCTATGTTTAGCATTGATAATATAAATTGGAATATGCCTTGGTGTTTGATGACCCATTGGGAGGTTCGTTATCAGAGCTGATCCTCACAATGATTTCTAAAGAGTTCCTTGTGAACAAGGTTATCCCAACATTCACACAGATATCAGCTGGTGCACGTCTTCCCTTTGGTCCAGTTTGGGTCCCCCACCTTACATGAAGGATGAACAATCAATGAGCCCTACATCAGCATTACTTATTATGTTTTTATATCCAGACGGCTGGCCAAGAAAAGGGGCGGTATTCAGACAGGAACCAGTGGGGAACGGTTGTATACTATAGTTGTATCTCGTAGGAAGTATATTAGGTATATGCGATTAACATTGCCTACCTGGGTTACATCTTGAATTTGACGGGGTGGGGGGTGGAAACATAAAAAAAAACCTTTAATAACTTTCCAAAAGTTTTCTCTTTGTGGTTTAGTTTTAGGACAAGAACGTGGCACTTTTTCACCGATAATCAGAAAAGGTGTAGACCTCATTATTACAGTATGTCAAATTCCCCCACATAGTATTTACATCAAACACCTAGCTCAGTAATGATCTATAACTGCCGATACAAGACCCCTGGGTACAACCATGCCTATAATCAGTGTTACTACAGAAGAGAATGGACTGGAGTATGTTAGCTTGGGTAAGGTATAGCAGGATATGAATGCTTTTCACAAGAACCTGAAATGTGTATCAGCATTGACATGTAACTGTGTTTGTACATAAACTCCTATCTCCCTGAACTGCATCTCCTGGCATGTGTGTCCTGAACTCCTGCACCTCTAGTATTTGTGCAATGAATCTCCAGCATCTCCTATTCAAGAGCCATGATTGGTATACTAAGTATTTTATTGATATGACTAAGGTCGGACCTCTCAACTGTACGGTAAAGTCTGCTCTCTCTGAGGCCTGAGACATATTCGGAGGAAATAAACAGGTATTGGAAGCTTGTCAATTGGTAGGAGATAATCACGGAGATTCAAATAAAGTTCTTTTGTTAATATAGTGTGCTATTTTTTGCCCCACCAATCAGATCTTATTAACTTTGAAAGCTAACATCTGATTGGTTGGGGCAAAATTAGCACCAAATTTAACGATAGAACTTTTATGAATAACCCTAGTCCTCTCCACTTTGAATTTTGTAAAACCTGTTTGTCATATAGGAATCCCATCAATACCATATTCTGAAATCTAATATTCAGAAAAGAATAAAAGAATAAATGCTAGAAGAACCACATTGTGATTACTATTGGAACCTGAACATATTTAACACACATGTGGCTACATTTTTTATCAACATCAAAAATATTAACTGACCATAAAGAACAATAAAACATCTTTTATTCAAATATTAATTTAGCTACAAAGAATTCCAGGAAATCAGAATGGCTTGGAAGTCTTCCATCTTTGTTTGAGGCCTTAATTGAAGCCCTTTGATGAAAACTAAGTTATGCGGTGTGGCTAACTGTAATTCAGAAGAAATATGTTTTTTAGTTTTTAGGGAGCTGGGAAATCAGATAGTTCTGTGTAATTAACCTAGAAAGTTGTTTTAATATTTAATATTATGTGTATTTACCAATCCCAAGTCCTATAGGGTAAAAAGGTTTTTGTTCGAGATCTCTTACATTGAACAATTTATATTATTGATAAAACCTGCCAATGTTAATTAGAATCAAAATGGGGAATCAAAAGTGCTGATTTGGGTCGCAAATTAGGCCTATTCTTTACAAATACCTCACTTTATACCAGCTAACACAGTGCCTAAATACCAACACCAAGTATTATATATCACTATATACATAATGTGATATTTTTATAATGGGAGCTGCAGTGGTATATATCCTTATAAAAATCACTCAGCTATGTCACTAAGTGACTAATTTCTTATATTTCTTATATCCCACTACTCCGCCCATTCCAGTGTCATGCTGGACAATGACTCAGCATTTGTTGTAGTGTGTAACTTCACTAACAGAACCTGCTGGAGCTGCTTCCTGTCAACTTCATAACAATGTCTCTTTCCTCCTCCCCACAAAGATTTGTTTAACCATATAGATGCTGGGATTTCCTTCTACTGGGGTTAAGTTTACAGAAGGTAGTTGGGGGATATAAGGTGGAAATAGGGACAGGGCTAGAATTAAAATGTGAATGGGGTGAAGGAATCCAATACTTATGTATTATAAGAAATAATGCGCCCCTTCACAGTATAATATAAGTGACATTAGGCCCTCTGAGTTCATGACCTGTATTAAGGCACTCGGTCTACGGCCTGTGTGCTTCATATGGTCAGGGAACTCCTCGGTGGCGTAATATCCGTATATTCACTGTAAAGGGTGCATTATCCCTTAATAAGTCTAATATATAAATTAACTCTTTAGTACAGCTACTGCCCACAGTACTATGTATTTATGTTGTATGTATGTTAATGTATGTATGTAGTATGTATAATTTATTTAAAGCGCCACTTGGGTACGCATGGCTGTACAACAAGGGAATAAGTGCAAGCCATTATACAGATAAATAAAATTAAATACAATTTCATACATCGGTTTAGGAAGAATATATATAATAATGTTTAAATGGATATAAGTGCAAAACAGGCCCCAAACACATTAGGAATGAGATCCCTGCCCTGAAGAGCTCAAATCTACTACCCCTGTAACTAAGCCTTATACAGGGGCAGGAAGGATACATAATACAATAGGAAGGACATACAATAATACAATAGAAGGATACATAATCAATATTTTACTATATGAGGTTCTCAGCTATAACAAAAGAGTGAAAGTTTTATTGGGGGACAGTGTCACTCATTTGCCCTTCACTCAGGCCAAACAAAAAGTCTGGGGCCAGACTTCTTTTGGACAGGTCCAGCCACATAACATCTGTCCCCTCTCCCCATCCAACAGTCTAAACGGTCCTGTGGAGAAGACACACTTTGTTATCAAGAATTTACTATGGTTATCACTACTGCTATGCCACATTTCTATTAAAAAATAAAATATTCTGCGGAAAGGTAGGAAAACTACGAAAGCTCATTTAATGTACCCCCCTGGGCTTGCCCCGACTGAAAAAATACTGTAAATGTCCATACGTCCTCTTTCCTACCTAATTCACCATCACCACTGATGTTCATAAAAGATTTCCATCCATTTAATTGATCTCAAAAAACTGTTTTGTCAAAGTTATCTAACTTAATAGAACTAAACATTTGAATGCTTTCACTATGAACTTGAACATATCGTTGAATGAATCTTTGTCTGTAGGGGAACCAATCTAAGGAAGGAAAGTTTGCTTGACTCCTGTTTTTGATTTTCTTTTCTTTCTTAGTTGAATTCTGCTCATTCAGACATTAATTCTGTTCCACCTGGACGAGACGTCTACATACCTCACTGTACTTGGTTCTCTTGTTCTGATAGAAGTTGAGAACCAACACCACTCTATTTGAAATGCTCTCTGGACCATCTGTTCTGCCAGGATAAATACCATGTAAGTTATAGTGGTGCTTTTTATAATAGCGCAAGGCCCTCTATTGACTTACCCAAAGATGGATATTTCTTCTTCTAAAGGGGAATTGTATAACCGGGGCTTTGCAAATGCTGTAGTGTAATAGTTTATATGGTCCATTTTTTGTTTATTAACGTATTATCATTAAAGGATATGTAACTGGGGATTTTTTTTTTTTTTTAATTGCCCATACTAAAAATTATAATTCTTAAACTATCACTGTACCATTTTTTTGTTTATCCGTTCCCTATTTCTTAATTTCCAGTGGTGAAACATTCTTACGTTCGCTGTCAATCAAATGCCTTAGTTGCATAAACTCTTCTGTTATGTATAGTTTTGCTGTAGCTGGAATGTGACAAGTTTGATAGAACTGCATGGTGGGAAATTCCCTCTCCCAGTGCTGCTCATAGGGATTACTGACCCTGCTTGCCTCACAAGAGTCTGGCACGGGGCTGGGACTGAAGCTTTGTCACACGTGTGATCGCGCGGTCCTGACCTGCTACGCGTGATGTGAATGATGTTTCAGGCGATAATCGGCCTGTGTATTGGCACTTTATCGGCCAAAAGGATGTTCGTTCAGCAGTCCTTGCCAAGCCGTTTCGCCCCATAAAGTGCCCATACACAGGGCGATAATCGCCCGAAGCTTCTTTCGTACACATCGTGCATCGCAGGAACTTTAGGGTCTGACCTAGAAGCAAACAAATACTGGATGAAGTCATGCAGCAACCAAAACACAGTAGACTTACATGTATTCATTTATGGATCATTTTTTCAGTGTACAATCCTTAAAGGGAAAACTGAAGTGTTATAATAAAAAAATAGATTTATAAGTAGCATTCCATCCCAAATCACATACGACATAAAAACAATTTTTTGTTAATTTTGAGGAATAAAAATTGTGACCTGCTGTGTAACATATGAAAATCAATCAGTTAGAAAAGGTTCTTACTGTGAGAACGGTAAAACTGTGGAACTGTCTTCCAGCGATGTGGTAATGGCAAGTTCATAAATTAGCTTTAAAAATTGCCTGGATAAGATTCTAAAATAAAAATATTGAGAATACTGGTATTAATACATACTACAGTAGTTCTGGTTGGTAAGGGATACTATATATATTGAGAATTACTGGTATTAATACATATACTGTAGTTCTGGTTGGTACATAATATTGAGAATTACTGTTATTAATACATATACTGTAGTTCTGGTTGGTACAGGGATACTATATAATATTGAGACTTACTGGTATTAATATTTTTTTTTAATAGAAGGGGGGTGGTAAAGGGGAGTATAATTCCCTTGCAACTCTTTACATCATCAAACCCATGTTGTGTAAGTCTGCCATAGTGGCATCTGCAGGGCTTTTGGACCACGAGGACTGAATCCTCAACTCCCGGCTGTAAGGATTTAAACGGAAATTAAGATTATCCCCATTATAAGTTGGATTTATTTTGTCATTTTTCTTTAGAAGGTAAGAGCTATTAATGGTCTTTGTCCTTCACATTGACAGGTTGGGACAGATTACATGCTGACTATACCATATGCGATCTCTGCCAAGTTCTATAGATTGGATGTCACCACAAAATTTTCTTATCACTCACTACAGTTAAATTTGCACTTCTTCGTATTGTGCCTTATCGTGTTCACTGCAAATCTCTTTCATTGTAAAGACGTGGGGAAAAAGTTTAGTAAAGGCTTGATGGATTACAGTAGGTCTTTGTAACATGCAAAAATACAATTAGAGGTTGGCAAGGCAAACCTCAGGATCAGCAAAGCCTCCATAATCCACTCGACAGTCCAAGCTAGGCATGTTAAATGCTTCCTGCCACAAGCTGGCCCCCTTTAACTCCCAGCAGGTGCTGCCGTATATTGCCCAATCCTCTACGTATTACCAGGTGTCCAGCACGAGGCAAACGAGAGATCCAATTAAATTCTTAGCGAAGCGAAAGACGCTTCTTTTGTTTCAAGAAATTGACATTTTCTTACGGAGAATTTGTTGTCATTCATTTCACGGAATGTTTAATTAAAAATTCCCGATAAAACTACTTAACAAAAATGTTCAAAGAAAACAGACGGTTGGTAATCAGTAGAAGTGGTTCATAGAATAGCAATAAGAACAAACAGAGCTGATGAAATAAGGCGAATCTGGCCAGTGTTTTGTCTTTCCAACTGGTCAATGTTTGCTCTCTACTGGTCAATGTTGTCTCTCTAACTGGTCAATGTTTGTCTCTCAATGTCAATGTTTGTCTCTCTTAACTGGTCAATATTTGTCTCTCAACTGTCAATGTTGTCTCTCTAACTGGTCATATTTGTCTCTCTCACTGGTCAATGTTTGTCTTTCCAACTGTCATATTTGACTCTCTAACTGGTCAATGTTTGTCTCTCTAACTGGTCAATGTCTGTCTCTCTAACTGGTCAATGTTTGTCTTTCCAACTGGTCAATATTTCTCTCTAACTGGTCAATGTTTGTCTTTCCAACTGGTCAATGTTTGTCTCTCTAACTGGTCAATGTTTGTCTCTCTAGCTGGTCAATGTTTGTCTCTCCAACTGGTCAATGTTTGTCTCTCTAAACTGGTCAATGTTTGTCTCTTGTCTTAACTGGTCAATGTTGTCTTTCCAACTGGTCATATTCCTCTCTAACTGTTCAAATTTTTCTCTAACTGGTCAATGGTTTGTTTTTCGAACTGGTCAATTTTGTCTCTCCAACTGGTCAATGTTTGTCTCTCTAACTGTCAATGTTGTCTTTCCAATGGTCAATGTTTGTCTCTAACTGATCAATGTTTGTCTCTCCAACTGGTCAACGTCTGTCTCTCCAACTGGTCAATGTTTGTCTCTCTAACTGGTCAATGTTTGTCTCTCTAACTGGTCAATGTTTGTCTTTCTGACTGGTCAATGTTTCTCTCTAACTGGTCAATGTTTGTCTCTCTAACTGGTCAATGTTTGTCTCTCCTACTGGTAGTCACGGTAGGTAACCTTTATTGTGGAGGAACTATAATAGGACATAAGAGCTGTAGCATACTACTGTCAATGTTTGTCACTCCCACTGGTAATACAGTAGGTAACCTTTATCATTACATCGTGAAGGACTACATTGCAGATTCGAAGCTTATATCACTATAAGTCTGATGGTCTAGGGTTGTGACGTATACACACATAATTTTGGATTGTGCCAAATACTTAACACAATCTGGGCCCTCATTTAGTTTGTGTTCCCAAAATATATGTATTCCAGAACAGATCGATTCAATGGCCGGGTTTGTATGTGGTTCAACACAGCTTAGGATTCATCTCAAACCAAATCTTGGAGAGAAACAAATCTGAGGTTTGTCTAAAAGCTGAAGCCTGATTCACAACCTTAATTGCGAAGATGGGATGAATCATCCGTGTTCTAAACTTACATGTTTTGTCTCTAGTTCCGCTATCCAAATGTCACTTTTTATTCTAGCTGGCTTAGCCCAGAGGCATCCATAAAATTCCCTATTAATATGTTCTGAACAGATCTGAGAAACCCTGCTCGTAATTAGCTACTCACTTGAAGAAAACCTGCCCTGTTATTTCCTGCAGTTAAAAGAAAATGTACCTTGTAAGAAATTGGCAAGAGAATGTTATGCATTGTAACATAGAAACTGAGGTTGAATAAAGACATCCATCCATCAAGTCCAACCTTTTCACCCTCCTCTTCTAACCCTACCTAACAGTTGATCCAGAGGAAGGCAAAAAACCCCAGCTAAAAGGGGTGAAAAAATTCCTTCCTGACTCCAATCGGAAAGTATCCCTGGATCAACCAGAACTACAGTATATGTATCATACCAGTAATTTCTCAATATTATATAGTATCTCCCCGTACCAACCAGAACTACAGTATATGTATAATACCGTAATTTTCAATATTATAGTATCCCTGTAACAACCAGAACTACAGTATATGTTTAATACCAGTAATTCTCAATATTAATAGTATCCCTGTACCAACCAGAACTACAGTATATGTATTAATACCTATTTTCAATATATATAGTATCCTTGTAACAACCATACTACAGTATATATCGTTGGTACAGGGATACTATATAATATTGAGACTTACTGGTATTAATATATATACTGTAGTTCTGGTTGTTACAAGGATACTATATAATATTGAGAATTACTGGTATTAATACATATACTGTAGTTCTGGTTGGTACAGGGATACTATATAATATTGAGAATTACTGGTATTAATACATATACTGTAGTTCTGGTTGTTACAGGGATACTATATAATATTGAAAATTACCGGTATTAATACATATACTGTAGTTCTGGTTGGTACGGGGATACTATATAATATTGAGAATTACTGGTATTGATACATATACTGTAGTTCTGGTTGATCCAGGGATACTTTCCGATTGGAGTCAGGAAGGAATTTTTTCACCCCTTTTTAGCTGGGTTTTTTGCCTTCCTCTGGATCAACTGTTAGGTAGGGTTAGAAAGGAGGGTGAAAAGGTTGGACTTGATGGATGGATGTCTTTATTCAACCTCAGTTTCTATGTTACAATGCATAACATTCTCTTGCCAATTTCTTACAAGGTACATTTTCTTTTAACTGCAGGAAATAACAGGGCAGGTTTTCTTCAAAGTGAGTAGCTAATTACGAGCTAAGGGTTTCTCAGATCTGTTCAGAACATATTAATAGAGGAATTTTATTGGATGCCTCTGGGCTAAGCCAGACTAGAATAAAAAGTGACAATTCTGATAGCGGAACTAGAGACAAAACAATGTAAGTTTAGAACACAGGATGATTCATCCCATCTTCGCAATTAAAGAGGTTGTGAATCAGGCTTCAGCATTTTAGACAAAACCTCAGATTTGTTTCTCTCCAAGATTTGGTTTGAGATGAATCCTAAGCTTGTGTTGAACCACATACAAACCCGTGCCATTGAATCGATACTGTTCTGGAATACATATATTTTGGGAACACAAAACTAAATGAGGGCCCAGATTGTGTTAAGTATTTGGCACAATCCCAAAAATTATGTTGTATACGTCACCAACCCTAGACCATCAGTACTTATAGTGATATAGCTTCGAATCTGCAATTGTAGTCCTTCACAGATGTAATGATAAAGGTTACCTACTGTTATTACCAGTGGGAGTGACAAACATTGACCAGTAGTATGCTACAGCTCTTATGTCCTATTATAGTTCCTCCACAGATAAAGGTTACCTACCGTGACTACCAGTAGGAGAGACAAACATTGACCAGTTAGAGAGACAAACATTGACCAGTTAGAGAGAAACATTGACCAGTCAGAAAGACAAACATTGACCAGTTAGAGAGACAAACATTGACCAGTTAGAGAGACAAACATTGACCAGTTAGAGAGACAAACATTGACCAGTTGGAGAGACAGACGTTGACCAGTTGGAGAGACAAACATTGATCAGTTAGAGACAAACATTGACCAATTGGAAAGACAAACATTGACCAGTTAGAGAGACAAACATTGACCAGTTGGAGAGACAAACATTGACCAGCTGGTCAATTGTTGTCTCTCAACTGTCAATGTTTGTTCTCTCTAAACTCTGGTCAATGTTTTTGTCTCTCTAAACTGGGTCAATGTTTGTCTTTCCACAACTGGTCAATATCCTCTCTAACTGGTCAAATTTTTTCTCATACTGGTCAATGTTTGTTTTTCGAACTGGTCAATGTTGTCTCTCCAACTGGTCAATGTTTGTCTCTCTAACTGGTCAATGTTTGTCTTTCCAATTGGTCAATGTTTGTCTCTAACTGATCAATGTTTGTCTCTCCACTGGTCAACGTCTGTCTCTCCAACTGGTCAATGTTTGTCTCTCTAACTGTCAATGTTGTCTCTCTACTGTCATGTTTGTCTTTCTGACTGGTCAATGTTTCTCTCTAACGGGTCTAGTTTGTCTCTCTAACTGGTCAATGTTTGTCTCTCCTACTGGTAGTCACGGTAGGTAACCTTTATCTGTGGAGGAACTATAATAGGACATAAGAGCTGTAGCATACTACTGGTCAATGTTTGTCCTCTCCCACTGGTAATAAGTAGGTAACCTTTATCATTACATCGTGAAGGACTACAATTGCAGATTCGAAGCTATATCACTATAAGTACTGATGGCTAGGGTTGGTGACGTATACAACAAAATTTTTGGATTGTGCCAAATACTTAACACAATCTGGGCCCTCATTTAGTTTTGTGTTCCCAAAATATATGTATTCCAGACACGTATCGATTCAATGGCAGGGTTTGTATGTGGTTCAACACAGCAGGATTCATCTCAAACCAAATCTTGGAGAAAACAAATCTGAGGTTTTGTCTAAAATGCTGAAGCCTGATTCACAACCTCTTTAATTCGCAAGATGGGATGAATCATCCTGTGTTCTAAACTTACATGTTTTGTCTCTAGTTCCGCTATCAGAATTGTCACTTTTTATTCTAGTCTGGCTTAGCCCAGAGGCATCCAATAAAATTCCTCTATTAATATGTTCTGAACAGATCTGAAACCCTTAGCTCGTAATTAGCTATCCACTTGAAGAAAACCTGCCCTGTTATTTCCTGCAGTTAAAAGAAAATGTACCTGTAAGAAATTGGCAAGAGAATGTTATGCATTGTAACATAGAAACTGAGGTTGAATAAAGACATCCATCCATCAAGTCCAACCTTTTCACCCTCCTTTCTAACCCTACCTACAGTTGATCCAGAGGAAGGCAAAAAAACCCACTAAAAAGGGGTGAAAAAATTCCTCCTGACTCCAACGGAAAGTTCTCCTGGATCAACCAGAACTACAGTATATTGTCATTACCAGTAATTCTCAATATTATATAGTATCCCCCCGTACCAACCAGAAACTACAGTATATGTTTAATACCGGTAATTTTCAATATTATATAGTATCCCTGTAACACACCAGAACTACAGTATATGTATTAATACAGTATAATTCTCAATATATATAGTATCCCTGTACAACCAGAACTACAGTATATGTATTAATACCAGTAATTCTCAATATTATAGTATCCTTGTAACAACCAGAACTACAGTATATATATTAATACCAGTAGTCTCAATATTATAGTATCCCTGTACCAACCAGAACTACAGTATATGTAATTAATCAGTAATTCTCAATATTATATAGTATCCCTGTACCAACCAGAACTACAGTATATGTATTAATACCAGTAATTCTCAATATTATATAGTATCCCCGTGTCCCTTTTGTATATCTGATTCCAAAACTGCACAGCATATTCCAAATGAGGCCTTACCAGTGCCTTGTAAAGAAGGAGAATAATAATTTTTTCTCTTGAATCTATTCCTCTCTTATACAAGACAATCTTGCTAGCTCTAGCCGTTGTTGTCTGGCATTGTTTACTGTTATCTACCAGAACCCCATATATGTTTAAGAATTGTAGATGAGGGAAAACAAATTAAACTAAAGCTTTGATATTATTGGTACATAGAATTAAGACCATACCTAATTAAGACCATAATATAAGTTTAACCAATAAGAACACAGGGATTATTTACAACGTAGCACACTGTAAAGGAACAACAGGAGTGGATGTTTTCTGCAGTGAAATAAGTTCTCAGTCGCTGATTGTTTCCAAAAGGTTCTAATATACCACAAGACTTTACAGAATGCTGGGAGATGTTCTTTCTGATTTGTTGGCGTGTGATAGAAATGCAATAAATGAGTCAGACCGATGGCATTTTGTGCTGTTATTGTGTCCAACACGTAGGAAAATGCCAGTTTAGTATCTACGAAATGGATAAATAATGTGGAGAGGTTGGTAGCTTGACTTCCTTTCCATTTCATTTGGCTTTAATGCCAGGCTTTATGGATCTAACAATTATGGCCCTTCTGGAAATATTCCATAGAAATGTAACCAATAGGAAAGCAAGATGATCTGAAATTGAATAGAGGGAAAAACGAGACAAAATGGACACCTAGTCCTAAAATAATTCCTTTCTAATATTCAGGCTAATCAGAGAAGCTTTTAATTAGTTGCATCTATTAATATTTAAGCTGGGGCTAAAGAAAAACTTCTCTGTTTTGTTTATATGGTAGAATTTCCTAACATTTGTCACAGTTGCTAGGAAGGAAATTAGCGCAGAGACAGTAGATTGCGAATGTGGTAATGGGTCAACAGCTTTCTCTTTTCTTAGCAGCGACCAGGGAAACTGAAATGTCTGGGGTGTTCCCGGTCCTTCTCCATTTTAGATATCGCTAGTTGCTTATTTTGATGTAGCCAAGGAATCTATTTTGCTTTCATTGAGAGAAAGCAAGTTCTATGCAAAATATTAGCCAATAGACAGCCTTGTCACTGTGTTTACGTAAATATGAAGATTGGTGATATTTTGTACATTATCCAAATATAGGAAGCAGTGGTGATGTCATTGAGAAGAGATGGAGGTTTATTATAATCTGTATGAAGGTTGTGACAATGTAATGAACCAGGACAGCCTCATTTGACAGGTATTACATTTTTAAGAAGCCTATTTTGTATCAGTGTTTATCATTACATAAGGGGGCAGTTGGCAGAATACTTGTACCAGTGTTTCATTACATAAGGAGGCAGTTGGCAGAATACTTGTACCACTGTTTATCATTACATAAGGAGGCAGTTGGCCGAATCTTGTATCAGTGTTTATCATTACCTAAGGAGGCGTTGGCAGGATACTTGATCCCTCCAGCTCTTTAAACTAATTTAGCTCTAATAGTACAAAGTTCTTGTACAAGTCATTCTGAATGAAGAAAGCCGTCGATGACAATCGAAACGTCTCAAGAACAAAACTTCAAGTCCAGTTGAATGATAAAACAGATATACCATGACCTGAATGAATATTACAGATATACCATGACCTGGATGAATGAATATTACATATATACCATGAGCTGGATGAATGAATATTACATATATACCATAACCTGGATATGAAATATACAGATATACCATGACCTGGATGAATGAATATTACAGATACACCAGACTGGATGAATGAATATTACAGATACACCATGACCTGGATGAATGAATATACAGATACACACCTGACCTGGATGATGAATATTACAGATACACATGACCTGGATGAATGAATATTACAGATACACCATGACCTGGATGAATGAATATTAAAGATACACCATGACCTGGATGAATGAATATTACAGATACACCTGACCTGGATGAATGAATATTACAGATACACAATGACCTGGATGAATTAATATTACAGATATACCACGACTGGATGAATGAATATTACAGATTACCATGACCTGGATGATGAATATTACAGATACACCATGACCTGGATGAATGAATATTACAGATACACCATGACCTGGATGAATGAATATTACAGATACACCATGACCTGGATGAATGAATATTACAGATACACCATGACCTGGATGAATGAATATAGATACACCATGACCGGATGAATGATATTAAAGATACACCATGACCTGGATGAATGAATATTACAGATACCCACTGACCTGGATGAATGAATATTACAGATACACCATGACCTGGAGGAATTAATATTACAGATAACCACGACCTGGATGAATGAATTTACAGATATACCATGATCGGATGAATGAATATTACAGATATACCATGACCTGGATGAATGAATATTACGATATACCATACCTGGATGGATAATTTACAGATATACCATATCTGGATGAATGAATATTACATATAACCATGACCTGGATAATGAATATTACGATATACCATGACCTGGTGAATGAATATTACAGATATACCATGACCTGGATGAATGAATATTACAGTATATACCATGACCTGGATGGATGAAATTACAATATACCATGACCTGGATGGATGAATATTACAGATATACCATGACCTGGATGAATGAATATTACAGATATACCATGACCTGGATGAATGAGAACCTTCACAAGCATTACATAAGGAGGTTTGGTTTGTGCTATATAAATACCGCATCTGTGGTGTGAGCAATCCTATAAAAAAATTGTCTGCCTTCATGGCAAGGTGCCAGGAAAAATGTTGTTAAGTCATAGCAGCAGCCCCACATGAATTTTAACAACATTTGTTATTTACACAGCATCTTACAATAGAAAATGTTTTGACATTTACTGCTTACTGAAAAAGTATAAATTCCTTATAATTCAGAGATTGCAAAGTTGAATTATTTTTTATTTTCCAGCCATTATATCAATAGGTATCACTGTACAACTTCCTTGACCTCTGTGATTGCCTCTGTGCTTTCCTGACGGGTCTGGACTATTTCATCGTATCACAGCATCTCTTGGCATAGTTTCCTTATATCAAGGTTTAATCCACAGTTCTTCTCAGTAACATTAATCCTCTGCTATTTGCTGTTGGCAGGATACTTGATCCTCCAGCTCTTTAAACTAATTAGAGCTCTAATAAGCAGAGATCATTGGGGAAATGTGCCTCACCTTGTGAAGAAACACAAGGAAATTAGTTTACAGGTGTGCCCCTGTCTAGGCTAGGAACTGTACTTAAAATGTAACACCCCAATAAGAATAAATAATAAAATAATAAACAAAATGCCTATGTCCATAAAAAGGAAACAAACTAAAACTGGACCGTTTGTTTAGAGAGTTGATAAAATAAATCAACTTTTAAATGGGGTTTTTCAAAATACAAGAAATGTATTGACAAAACAAGGACATTTTTGGTTTATCTTAAGGGACATGTCAAATCTACAGTATTGTTTTTTATAAAACTTCACTTCCCCTGGTAGGATTTGTGGGGTTACCATGACCTGGATGAATGAGAACCATCACAGATATACCATGACCTGGATGAATGAGAACCATCACAGATATACCATGACCTGGATGAATGAGAACCATCACAGATATAACATGACCTGGATGAATAAGAACCTTCACAGATATACCATGACCTGGATGAATGAGAACCTTCAAGATATACCATGACCTGGATGAATAGAACCATCACAGATATACCATGACCTGGATGAATGAGAACTATCACAGTATACCATGACCTGGATGAATGAGAACCATCACAGATATACCATGACCTGGATGAATGAGAACCTTCACAGATATACCATGACCGGATAATAGAACCATCACGATATACCATGACCTGGATGAATGAGAACCATCACAGATATACCATGACTGGATGAATGAGAACCATCACAGATACCATGACCTGGATGAATGAGAACCATCACAGATATCCATGACCTGGATGAATGAGAACCTCACAGATATACCATGACCTGGATGAATGAGAACCATCACAGATATACCATGACCTGATGAATGAGAACCTTCACAAGTATCCCATGACCTGGATAATGAGAACCATCACAGATATAACATGACCTGGATGAATGAGAACCTTCCCAGATATACCATGACCTAGATGAATGAGAACTTCACAGATAACATGACCTAGGTGAATGAGAACCTTCACGATATATACCATGACCTGGATGAGAGAACCATCACAGATATACCATACCTGGATGAAGAGAACCTTCACAGATTACCATGACCTGGATGAAATGAGAACCTTACACAGATACCATGACCTGGATGAATGAGAACCTTCACGTATAACATGACCTAGATGAATGAGAACCATCACAGGTATACCATGACCTAGATGAATGAAAACCTTCACAGATATACCATGACCTGGATGAATGAGAACCATCACAGTTATACCATGACCTGGATGAATGAGAACCTTCCCAGATATACCATGACCGGATGAATGAGACCATCACAGATATACAGCCGGATGAATGAGAACTTCACAGATATCCATGACCTGGATGAATGAGAACATTCACAGATATACCATGTCTGGATGAATGAGAACCTTCCCAGATTACCATGACCTGGATGAATGAGAACCATCACAGATATACCATGACCTGGATGAAGAAACATTCACAGATATACCATGACCTGGATGAATGAGAACTCACAGATATACCATGACCTGGATAATGTGAACCTTCACAGATATACCATGACCTGATGAATGAGAACATTCACAGATATACCATGACCTGGATGAATGAGAACCATCACAGATATACCATGACCTGGTATGAATGAGAACCAACACAGATATCCATGATCGGTGGATATGAGAACCATCAAGATATACCATGACCGGGATGAATGAGAACATTCACAGATATACCATTACCTGGATGAATGTGAACTTCACAGATTACCATGACCTGGATGAATGAGAAGCTCACAGATATACCATACCTGGATGAATGAGAACCTTCACAGATTTACCATGACCTGGATGAATGAAGACCTTCACAGATATACCATACCTGGATGATGAGAACCTCACAGATTATACCATGAACCTGGCTTAGATACCTTATTTCCTTTCTTCCTCCTTCTCTGCCCCGGAGAAATTTGTCCTGTGCAGTAGAGCAAACCTCCACAAAGCATCCCCTCCCTCCCTTTGAGTGGCATGCCTCTGAAAAAAAAAAAAGATTTGAATCTTGAAGCACTGCAAGTCAATGGGCCAATAATGCATCAGCATTCGGCAGCCAATGGCCGTCCTGGAATATTCTTCTGATGCCTCCACCAATCCGGTATATTTGATACCAGTTGGTAACCACCGCCAATCGTGCAGTGGAATTCACGGCCCTGCCTGAACACTTATATTTTACTTTCAGTAGTCCTGCAACTCCGGACCCCAGAGCAACCATAGATTAATATAAGGTAAAAAAAATACCTATTTCATAGAAATGCCTTAATTCCTTTTAATATCATTATATATAATAAAACAATAATTAAATTTTTTTAGAATCAATAATTTCATATGTAAATTAAAATAATGGAAAATTAAAATTCTACTTATGTAGTTATTTAGCTTTGATTTGACTCACTGTATCAGACATAGAATCATTTACTTCGCTCCATTCCAATCAAAGAATTCATATATGAAAAAGTACAATGAAATGGAAAATGATCAACAATTGTTTGGTACTTATACCGAAGGTTTGTAGAGGTTTA
Source organism: Hymenochirus boettgeri (assembly GCA_019447015.1). NCBI lineage: Eukaryota > Metazoa > Chordata > Amphibia > Anura > Pipidae > Hymenochirus > Hymenochirus boettgeri. The sequence continues at coordinate 331,851,546 of CM033470.1, forward strand.
TAGCTGCGACGCTATGTCTCCGAAATAAACTACCACGTGTATCTGTCGTCATACTGTGGGCAGAGCTACATAGTATAATCCAGGGCCGATTTTACAAACGTGAGGACTGTGAGCGCGCACAGAGTGATTACATCACACGATTGACAGCTGCATGAAGACAGAGACAGCCTTATGCTACAGAATTACAGAGGCTCATATCTTTGATCTAAATCGTTTTGGGTAAAAACTAATATGGCTTTCAGGTAGGGAACCTCAAAACTACATTATGTGAAAGTTTATTTTGGGGGTGGAAATGCCCTTTAAAGGAGGTATGCCTTACCTCCCGTTTTTTAATCAATTCACCAGGCGACGGATGAAAAAGAAGAAATTACCTTACTTGCGATCCTTTGCAGCAGAAGTGACAGGTCCCGACCGCTTCTTGGTTCAGATTAACCATAGCACGCATGCCTGATAATGCTCGCTAAAGTTACTCTGAACAAGAAGCGGTCGGGAATTTCCACTGCTGCTGCTGTGAGGATCGCTATAAAGTAAATATCTTTATCTTCATCCGTCGCTCATGGGGATTGATTGAAAACGGGGGTAACACAAAGTGCTGCCAAATTCCACCTTGTATTACATATAGTGATTTTACATTAAAGGGAAGTTCAGTGGAAAACACATTATTTTAAATTAATTAAGCAGGGTTATTCAATAAAGTTCTTATCGTTAAAAATGGTGCTAATTTATAGCCCAACCAATCAGATGTTAGCTTTCAAATGTTAATAAGATCTGATTGGCTGGGGCAAAATTAGCACCATTTTACATAAGAACTTTTATTGAATCTCCCTGTAAGTTTTATTATGCATTCTATATATTCTCCTTTTAAAAAAACAATTGATGTCATACTATGCTTTGGTCAGTAGTGATCTGCCATGTCAAGTTCTTCTTCCAGGATGCACCACTTCGTTGGAATGTTCCTAACAGTAATTTCTACTGATTGGCTGTTGGATGTGTCCGATGCTCAGATCTCTACTGAGCAACTGAATCCACCCATCAACCTAAGACCATAACGGTCACTACTCACTATTAGGGGTCCTGCAAACAGGAAGTCAGTTATTTGGAATCTTTTATTTACTACAGATAAAATGTGGATAGCCAGTTAAGGTCCTTAATGTTTGTATTTTTTTATGAAGGGAGGATAGGTTGGATATTTTAGAAATACGTGTCTATTTGTTAATAATCCAGGGCATGTCAGTACATTATCCAATGTTTATCAGGTCCACGTGCATTAAATAAACACCCAGCCAATGAGATTTTAATTGCGGAGATTAAGTCGAATCCCCCTTTACCACTAAAACAAGAACTTGGCAGAACATCGGGAACTCGGAGACTGAAGATAACGGGGGATTTCTAGCCTTTCAACTTCCGTAGAAAAATTATTGAATTATGTCCAAGCAGCTGAGATATTGATTTTCACAGCTTGTGGTTTATCAGGGAACACAGCAGATTATAATGTTGTATTTGAGTTGGGATCAGAAGATCCAAAACCTATCTGTGGTGCAGAAATTTACCGACTCCAAAAAACAAAGACGGGTTCCAAAAAATGTTAATTAAGGGCATGTCCACCCGTAAAAACAGAAAAGCGGTCAATTGTCTGTTACTCGCCCCCAACCCAATATATTTAGCAAAGTATTAGATGTTATTATTATTATTGCCCATCACAGCCAATGATTGACTGGCTGTTCATCTGCTGTCTTCTCTGAGCGTGCTTATAAAAAGCTCATTGAGCAGAAGGAGGAGGCAGATCCCTTTTCCAGAATGGAATAGAACTTATCATTAAATATCTGGTTTCGAATACATGTAATAAACTGGTAAAATAGCATTGGGATTGCGTGCAGATAACTGACAAGTCCCCAGTTTTCTGTGTTAAGGGTGGACATGCCCTTTAATCTTCTGAACAAATCCACTGGCCGGTAGTATGTTTGTATTAGCTCACAGTTGCTGTGCCACTCTCCGAATTTATGTTCAAGACTTTATTTTAGGGAAATATAAATGATTGCCATGTTTAAAGAAAGAAATATTTTCCCTGTGCTCCTGTTATGGTGGAAGCGATGTTTACTTAGCTCTGATCTCGCTGTTTAGTGGAGCAGGACACTGAGTCATAGAAATAAATCAAGGCCTGTTAAATGTCACCACAATATAAAACTTTGGACTAGTGCCATGGCTGGCAAGAAACAAACCTTTCTCTGCAAACCTGACTCGAAATGCAGATTATTGATTTCACTCTTGTGAAACTTGGAAGACCAAAGAAAAGATGTATTGTTGCTTTAAAGGCATAACAAAAACCCAAAATTACTGTATAAAAATTAATCTATAATTCAAGGAAGGTAGGAAAAGTATTCCTACCTCCTGTTTAAAACAGTGCATTGAAAATGAAGTATGCTGAGGAAGTAAAGATGAAGCACGTGAGGAAGTAAAGATGAAACACGCTGAGGAAGCGCCAAGTAGTAGACTTGACCTCTGAACGTCCTGTAAATACACCCATGGTCCTGTCCATTATATTCTACTGTATACTAAAGTATAGGAAGCCATATAATTAAGCATGTGGCAAACAAAAATATAGTTAAAGGGTACTGTGGTCTTGAATTCTTCCAAATTAATAGGAATTATATAAAAACCTTCCGTCACACCTTCAAAATAAAACCTAAATCACATCTCTAGATAAAAATTTGTGAGAGGTTATTGGCTGGAAGTTCAGCAGGTTGTGGGGGTGGGTGTATTGACCAGTTAGAGAGACAAACATTGACCAGTTGGAAAGACAAACACTGGCCAGATTCGCTTATTTCACTCAGCTCTGTTTTGTCTTATTGCTATTCTATGACCACTTCTCTGATTACCAACCGTCTGTTTTCTTTGAACATTTTTATGTTAAGTAGTTTTATCAGGAATTTTTTAATTCAAACATTCCGTGAACTGAATGCACAACAAATTCTCCGTAAGAAAATGTCAATTCTTGAAACAAAGAAGCGTCTTTCGCTTCGCTTAAGAATTTAATTGGATCTCTCGTTTGCCTCGTGGCTGGACACCTGGTTAATACGTAGAGGATTGGCAATATACGCCAGCACCTGCTGGAGTTAAAGGGGAGCCAGCTTGTGGCAGGAAGCATTTAAATGCCTTTAGCTTGGACTGATCGAGTGGATATTGGAGGCTTTGCTGATCCTGAGGTTTGCCTTGCCAACCCTTAATTGTATTTTCTTGCATGTTACAAAGACCTACTGTAATCCATCAAGCCTCTTTACTAAACTTTTTTCCCCCAGTCTTTACAAATGAAAGAGATTTGGCAGTGAAACAGAATCAGGCACAATACGAAGAATGTGCAAATTTAACTGTAGCTGAGTGATAAGAAAATTTTCTGTTGACATCCAATTCTATAGAACTTGGCAGAGATCGCATATGGTATAGTCAAGCATGTAATCTGCTCCCAACCCTGTCAATGTGAAGGGACAAAGACCATTAATTAGCTCTTACATTCTAAAGAAAAATGACAAAATAAATCCAACTTATAATTGGGATAATCTTAATTTCCTGTTAAATCCTTTACAGCCTGGAGCTTGCAGGATTCAGTCCTCGTGGTCCAAAAGCCTACTGCAAGCTGCCCTACTGGCAGACTTACACAACATGGGTTTGATGATGTAAAGAGTTGCAAGGGAATTATACTCCCCTTTACCACCCCCCTTCTATTAAAAAAAAAAGAGAGAGCCTCCCGCACCTCCATAAAATAAAAGTATGGTGCAACTACTACGTCACAGCCAGTGACAGGTATCAAATATTTTGAAGAAGCAGTAGCGCACACCAGTCTTTAGTGAACAAACATAACCGTGTTTATTCAACACATCAAGTGTAACGTTTCGGTGTCACATGACAGCTTCATCAGACATCACTAAAGACCAGTGTGCGCTACTGCTTCTTCAAAATACCCATTCTATTAACAGTACCAGATAAAATGGTTGAAGCCGTATTAGTCCAGTAGCATATACCAAGAGATGAGTACTGTAGGATAAGGTGATACCTTCTTATTATGGACTAACAGTTCATTTTTACAGACAAGCTTTTGAGAGATACACTTCTCTCTTCCTCGGTCAAGCAGTACTAAGGAACACAGGATACATCACATCTTTAAAGTTGATAGAGTTACAAACTTTTTTTTGAAATTCCTATAATGTTAGGAATGTAAAACAAGGATTAGCATATAGGGTGAACTATAAGCAGTAAAGCAATAAAACAACAACAAACACTAGGGAACTGTAAATAGGACGTAATTAGTGACAGTGATTAGTGGGATACAGACAAGGTACAAGCAGACAGGGAGGGGGGAAGTGGGAATGGATCAAACATATTCCTGATAGTGGCTGAGGAATCCCATGTCCCTATTTAAACCAGTTTGTTTAGTGTTAAATAAGAGGATCATTCAGAGTTCAAAGGTTTTCCTTTCCTGGGTGTTTTTAAATTGTCCTTTAAGTATCAATATTGTTTGGTCCATGTCAGAATGATTAGGAAGTGTGAAATGATGTCGGACTGGTGTGCAGGTTGTGTTGTTATCCTGGAAATTGGGTTTATTTTCATGAAATGTTATAGTGTGTCTGTGTTATTCATTCTCTGGCGTAATTCTTGTCCTGTTTCCCCAATATAACGTGCAGTGGGACACTTGCTACATTGGATCATGTAAACTACATTCCTGGATGCGCAGCAGTAGGATCCTTTAATGGTGAAGGTGCCTTTATCATGTGATATGTTGGTTGATCCATTGATATGATGACATTGTTTACATTACTTATTATTGCATGGTTGGGTCCCTACAGTGAGACCATTAAGATCCAAAGGCAATTTTCTGTTTAGCAGTTTCTGTCTGAGGTTGGAGGGTTGGCGGAATGCTAAGATTGGAGGGTCTGTGTTTAAGGGCGTCATCCTCCGAGATAATTGGCTGCATATTTTGTGTATTCCCTCTAGTGTAGGGTTGTATGTAGTCACTAGTGGAATGCATGTGTTTGTTTTTTTCCTTTTGTATTGTATTAGGTTTTCTCTTGGTGTTTTCAGAGCCTTATTGATGTTTCTGTGGATGATGTTAGGCTTATACCTTTCTGTGTTAGTGACAGTGCTAGCTTATCAATGTTTGTTCCGATCCTCTGGGTCTGAGCATATTCTGCTGTACCTGATGGCCTGGCTGTTTATGGCCTTTTTGCTGTGTACAGGATGGAAACTGGAGAAATGGAGGTAGCTGGACCTGTCACTAGGTTTTCTATAGATGGAGTTGTGCAGTTTACCATCTTTAATGCAGATTGTAGTGTCCAGAAAATGAATGGAATCTGCTGAGTAGTCCATTTTTAGTGCGATGGATGGATGGAAGTTTGTAAATGAGCTGTGAAATTTAGTGATTACTAATTACTTTCACTAATTACGTCCTATTTACAGTTCCCTAATGTTTACTTTGTTGTTGTTTTTATTGCTTTACTGCTCATAGTTCACCCTATATGCTAATCCTTGTTTTACATTCCTAACATTATAGGATTTCCAAAAAAAAAAGGTTGTAACTCTATCAACTTTAATGATGGGAGGAAGAAAGCAAGCTTGTCTGTGAAAATGAACTGTTAGTCCATAATAAGAAGGTATCACCTTATCCTACAGTACTCATATCTGTAGGATCTGTAGTTGTGACCAACTTTCCCCCTCACTTAGCAGACTGTTTCGTCCCAGTACATTAAAGGGCATCTATAGTGGGAAAATGAACTTTTTTTTCTTTCTTTACATGTGTCCTATAATTCCCCACAACCCCCAGATTTTTCAGATTTCCTCTCTGTCCTGAGATACACCAGTTAGAAGAATAGTGAAGAAAGGTAGCTTTGATGGTAGATATAAGGCTGCACTTGACCCGCCCTTCAATAGTTTTCACTGATTGATTGATGATGGGTCACAAAGTGAGAGATCGTAAACTGTACTATTCTCCTTCTTCCGTGTCTCCAGGACAGCTTGCTTTCTATTGGCCACTGTGCGTGGGTGTGTTTAACTCCTACTGCACATGATAAGCTTGTCGGTTAGCCGGAGTTGAGACATGGAGGAGGTAACAGAGGGGAGGGGGAAGGGGGGAGTGCAGAACAGGAGGGGGTGTAGGAACTATCATTTCCTTTAGAAATCATGGAATTCTTTATGCAGAATTATCAGTGTCAAGTCGCATAGAGTTCTCTGCCCACTGTCAGCAATCACCATCAATAACAACGGCCTTGGCAGTATTACAGCAGGGCAGCTTTCATGGAGTGTTGAGATGAAGTGTCTCTCTAAACCTGGCAGTTGTAATTAGCAATTTTTTTCATCATTTCTATGAATATTCTTATATAATATGATTGTTTTGTTTGCACTGCATAAGTCTCATTCCTGCACTTATACCCATTACATTGTATCTGTATGTTACCCACCTAACTAGATTGTAAGCTCTACAGGGCAGGGACCTCATTACCTCTTGTGGCAAAGCTCTAGCACTTCTATTTATATAATTGATATATTTATGTACTGAACTATCTATGTATTTATCCCCTTGTATGACTTTATTGTATTTGAATACTGTACAGCGCTGCGTCCCCAAGTGGCGCTATATAAATAAACTATACATACATATACCTGCATATAATCATGTAAAGGATATTATTGTAGAGTGTTAGACTGCCTGGTAGCCAATATTGTCATGTTGATTATTGGGAAACCGATGAACAAGAACTTTTCAGTGAGTCAAAGTTGTGAGCAATGAGAAATCAGAGCTGATTAGGAATGTGACACAACTAAATGTAATCAAGGGAAACTAGAGGTGATTAGGAATGTGACACAACTGAATGTAATCAATTGAAATCAGAGCCGATTAGGAATGTGACACAACTGAATGTAATGAAGGGAAACTAGAGGTGATTAGGAATGTGACACAACTGAATGTAATCAATTGAAATCAGAGCTGATTAGGAATGTGACACAACTAAATGTAATGAAGGGAAATCAGAGCTGACTAGAACAGTGACACAGCTGAATATAATCAAGAGAAATCAGAGCTGATTAAGACAGCGAGACAGCTGAATGTAATCAAGAGAAATCAGAGCTGATTAAGACAGTGACACAGCTGAATATAATCAAGAGAAATCAGAGCTGATTAAGACAGTGAAACAGCTGAATGTAATCAAGAAATCAGCGCTGATTAAGACCGTGACACAACTGAATGTAATCAAGAGAATCAGAGCTGATTAAGACAGTGACCACGCTGAATATAATCAAGGAGAAATCAGAGTGTATAAGACAGCGAAACAGCTGAATGTAATCAGAGAAATCGGAGCGTGTATAAAGGTTCATACACAACCTGGCGATGTGCACCCAAGGCCGCCACCGACCCACCCGAGCCTGAAGCTACACCCGTTTCGGACCGTTCGTTGTGGGTGTACGTCGGGCTAGGGGTCAGTTGCGCTTTGGGTGCACATGGCAGGTGTGTACGAGCCTTAACAGTAAGACAGCTAAATGTAATCAAGAGAAATCAAAGCTGATTAAACAGTGACAGCTGATGTAATCAAGATAATCATCACTATGAGGAATGTGACACAGCTAAATGAAAATCATGAAAAGTAATCGGATCAGATTAGGAAAGTTGACAGTTGGATGTAAATGAGAGTAATCAGAGCTGATTAGGACTGACAGTATCTGAATGTAATCAAGAGAAATCCGAGCTGATTAGAGGACTGACACATCTGAATGTAATCAAGAGAAATCCGAGCTGATTAGGAATGTGACACAACTGAAGGTAATGAAGGGAAAACTAGAGGTGATTAGGAATGTGACACAACTGAATGTAATCAATTGAAATCAGAGCTGATTAGGAATGTGACACAACTGAATGTAATGAAGGAAACTAGAGGTGATTAGGAATGTGACACAACGAGATGTAATCAATTGAAATCAGAGCTGATTAGGAATGTGACACAACTGAATGTAATCAAATGAAATCGAGCTGATTAGAATGTGACACCACAATGTAATGAAGGGAAACTAGAGGTGATTAGGATGTGACACAACTGAATTTATCAATTGAAATCAGAGCTGATTAGGAATGTGACACAACTGAATGTAATCAATTGAAATCAGAGCTGATTAGGAATGTGACACAACTGAATGTAATCAATTGAAATCAGAGCTGATTAGGAATGTGACACAACTGAATGTAATGAAGGGAAACTAGAGGTGATTAGGAATGTGACACAACTGAATGTAATCAATTGAAATCAGAGCTGATTAGGAATGTGACACAACTAAATGTAATCAAGGGAATCAGAGCTGACTAGAACAGTGACACAGCTGAATATAATCAAGAGAAATCAGCTGATTAAGACAGCGAAACAGCTGAATGTAATCAAGAGAAATCAGAGCTGATTAAGACAGCGAGACAGCTGAATGTAATCAAGAGAAATCAGAGCTGATTAAGACAGTGACACAGCTGAATATAATCAAGAGAAATCAGAGCTGATTAAGACAGTGAAACAGCTGAATGTAATCAAGAGAAATCAGAGCTGATTAAGACAGTGACACAGCTGAATATAATCAAGAGAAATCAGAGCTGATTAAGACAGCGAAACAGCTGAATGTAATCAAGAGAAATCGTGAGCTGATTAAAGGTTCTACCACCTGGCGATGTGCACCCAAGTGCCGACCCCCGACCAACCCGAGCCTGAAGTACACCCGTTTCGGCCGTTCGTGTGGGGTGTACGTCTGGCTAGGGGGGTCATTGGCGCTTGGGGCACATGGCAGGTGTGTACGAGCCTTAAGACTTACGACAGCTAAATGTAATCAAGAGAAATCAAAGCTGATTAAGACAGTGACAGCTGAATGTATCAAGATAAATCATCACTTAATGAGGAATGTGACACAGCTAAATAAGAGTAATCAGAGCGATTAGGACTGACATATCTGAATGTAATCAAGAAAATCCGAGCTGATTAGGACTGACACATCTGATTAATCAAGAGAAATCGAGCTGATTAGGACTGACACAGCTGAATGTAATCAAGAGAAATCCGAGCTGATTAGGACTGACACAATCTGAATGTAATCAAGAGAAATCCGAGCTGATTAGGACTGACACAGCTGAATGTTAATCAAGAGAAATCCGAGCTGATTAGGACTGACACATCTGATGTAAATCAAGAGAGAATCCGAGCTGATTTAGGACTGACACAGCTGAATGTAATCAATTGGAAATCAGAGCTGATTGGAATGTGACACAACTGAATTTAATGAAGAAACTAGAGGTGATAGGAATGTGACCCACTGAATGTAATTCAATTGAAATCAGAGCTGATTAGGATGTACACAACTGAATGTAATGAAGGGAAACTGAGGTGATTAGGAATGTGACACAACGAATGTAATCAATTGAAATCAAAGCTGATTAGGAATGTGACACAACTGAATGTAATGAAGGGAAACAGAGTGATTAGGAATGTGACACAACTGAATGTAATCAATTATCAGAGCTGATTAGGAATGTGTCACAACTGATGTAATCAATTGAAATCAGAGCTGATTAGATTGACACAACTAAATGTAATGAAGGGAAACTAGGGTGATAGGAATGTGACACAACTGAATGTAATCAATTGAATCAGAGCTGATAGGAATGTGACACAACTGAATGTAATCAATTGAAATCAGAGCTGATTAGGATGTGACACAACTAAATAATGAAGGAAACTAGAGGTGATTAGGAATGTGACACAACTGAAGTAATCAATTGAAATCAGGGTGATTAGGAATGTGACACAACTGAATGTAATCAATTGAAATCAGAGCTGATTAGGAATGTGACACAACTGAATGTAATCAATTGAAATCAGAGCTGATTAGGAATGTGACACAACTAAATGTAATGAAGGGAAACTAGAGGTGATTAGGAATGTGACACAACTGAATGTAATCAATTGAAATCAGAGCTGATTAGGAATGTGACCAACTGAATGTAATCAATTGAAATCAGAGCTGATTAGGAATGTGACACAACTAAATGTCATATTGAAATCAGAGCTGATTAGGAATGTGACACAACTGATGTAATAGAGGAAACTAGAGGTTAGGATGTGACACAACTGAATGTAATCAATTGAAATCAGAGCTTATTAGGAATGTGACACAACTAAATGTAATCAAGGGAAATCAGAGCTGACTAGAACAGTGACCGCTGAATATATAATCAAGAGAAATCACTATAAGACAGCGAAACGCTGAATGTAATCAAGAGAAATCAGAGCTGATTAAGACAGCGAGACAGCTGAATGTAATCAAGAGAAATCAGAGCTGATTAAGACAGTGACACAGCTGAATATAATCAAGAGAAATCAGAGCTGATTAAGACAGTGAAACAGCTGAATGTAATCAAGAGAAATCAGAGCTGATTAAGACAGTGACACAGCTGAATTAATCAAGAGAAATCAGAGCTGATTAAGACAGCGAAACAGCTGAATGTAATCAAGAGAAATCGGAGCTGATTAAAGGTTCATACACACCTGGCGATGTGCACCCAAGTGCCGACCCCCGACCAACCCCGAGCCTGAAGTACACCCGTTTCGGCCGTTCGTTGTGGGTGTACGTCGGGCTAGGGGGTCAGTTGGCGCTTGGGTGCACATGGCAGGTGTGTACGAGCCTTAAGACAGTAAGACAGCTAAATGTAATCAAGAGAAATCAAAGCTGATTAGACAGTGACAGCTGAATGTAAATCATCACTAATGAGGAATGTGACACAGCTAAATGAAATCATGAAGTAATAATCGGATCAATTAGGAAAGTGACAGTTGGATGTAATGAGAGTAATCAGAGCTGATTAGACTGACATATCTGAATGAATCAAGAAAATCCGAGCTGATTAGGACTGACACATCTGAATGTAATCAAGAGAAATCCGAGCTGATAGACGGACACATCTGAATGTCTCAAGAGAAATCCGAGCTGTAGGCTGACACATCTGAATTAATCAGAGAAATCCGAGCTGATTAGGACTGACACAGCTGAATGTAATCAAGAAATCCGAGCTGATTAGGACTGACACAACTGAATGTAACAAGAGAAATCCGAGCTGATTAGGACTGACACAGCTGAATGTAATCAAGAGAATCACGAGCTGATTAGGACTGACACAACTGAATGTAATCAGAGATATCATACGGATTAGGACTGACAAGCTGAATGTAATCAAGAGAAATCCGAGATGATTAGGACTGACACAGCTGAATGTAATCAAGAAGAAAATCCGAGATGATTCGACTGACACAGCTGAATAAATGGAGAAATCAGCTCTGATTAAGACAATGACACAGCTGAATGTAATCAGCACTGATAGGTCTGTGTCACATCTAAATGCAAACAAGAGGCATTTATTAATGTGATTGGCACCTGCGACCACATCCGTTAAAATCTATATGCAACAATGGCCTGAAATTTGCCGATAAACTCAGAAACACTTCCACGGATTCTTAGCTAGGTAAGAGCAACCTTGTGTCCCACACGTAATTTCGTGTCTGTAGCTCAAAAACTGTGGGAGGAGATACAGTCCAAAAAACAGAACTAATAAAAGAGAAGAGGAAGAAGAAGAAAGAACAGGAATTTGGCTCCTTAAAGCAAAATTAATAAATATTCATTCATGCAGAAAAGCAAATATAGTTTTATGTTGTGTTATTTGCATGTATATAAAGAAGTTAAAACTGACAAACACTTTAAATGCGGCAGTGATTAGCTCCCTTGATAATTCAATGTAGGTTTGAGCGGATTACCTGCCCAGTCAGGTTGGCCATATACCGCTTCTCCATTACAAATGGGGGTCTCTCGGGAGACGGAAGATTGTGAGGCCAAGCAGGATATCCACAAACCTAAGGATCCTGCCTAGGAACCAGGAAATGTCCGGGGGCCCCAGTTGCAGAAGCAGAAAGAGTGTTACAGTCCATATGAACACATTGATCTAAGCAGACCTATAGATTGCAGAGGAGCTGCCGACAATGCAGCTTTCACAGTTCCCGTAATAGAATAGTCTCCCACACAATTGTAAATCCAGTGGACATTCCAAGTTAGCAAAGTGATGGAAAACCCATCTAATTCCATGTTAAAAGGCAGGTTTTATCCCAGAACCCCAAGAACAGGAGATTGGTGGTTAAGCTCTATCTACAGGGTGTTGGGGAATAAGGTAAGTATTTCAGACTAGAGGTTAGGACAGGCTGCAGCTAAAGATGCTAACAGTTGTGTTAAGTTGTTTAAATGCTTGCAAAAATCTGCCTGAAAAAAAAACAAAAGCTAAGGACAGGGCCATGCAATTCTCCTGTTTAAGTAAAAGTCACATTAAGCAATGTAATATCTCCTTTCTTACAGCGGCTGCTTGGCTAATGCAGCCTACGCAATTTACCATATGTGCCATTAGTGGCTAAGATTGCCAAAACAAAACAATTTTAGCTCAGACAAAATACTGGCACCCAATAAAACACCTCCTCTTGACTGCTGCTGCAATTTTATTGGCTGTATTCCAGTTTGCTGTTGCAAAAAGGTTTGAAAAAGTTTGCCCCTGCAAATAATTGCACAACCAAATTTTATCTAACTGCAGTAGCCCAGTAAAAAGCAAACATCTGATTGGTTGCTGCAAATTAATAACTCGAGCAAAGTTTGCCTCTATCGGCCCCATTGGGCAAGAAAACTCTGACTTACTATACACCAAAACCAGAGTTATACAGTATGGATGCCATATTACCGCATTTTATCGCTTTCCCAGAATCCTCTTGCTGCAGCTTGTCAATGGGAAGACATTTTTGGCTTTTTTTTTTTTGGTTCAGCGTGAGAATCTGTTTTGTTGTAAACACGAGGGTGGAATACAATTCTTTCTGTTACACAAGTCCTTATCGGAATTTCACTGCCATATCTTTGTATCCTGCATCTAATGGACTAATGAATCCCACGCCCACCCAGAATGGCCGTTTTTTCGGCTGAAGGAGCAGATCAGGAATAGATATCAAATAAAAAAATGAAGAATTTAAACCAAAGATATTTCTAATTCCGTCTGACTCATTCGCATTGCAGAGAAGGGGAAAAAATGAATGCAAGTAATAATTTATAATTGACTTGGTCAACCCTGGGAATGCAGCAGATTAAATTGCAACATAATACGGTGGGAAGCCATGTTCCAGCCAGCGGAAATACAATAAATACAATGCAATGGGGAGAGTAGGGATTGTGAGAAAGGTTACTAAGAGTTTAAATCCTTTCTAAATCTTCATTTCAGGCATTCAGAACCTTCTCTGTTGTTTAGTAAAGGTCTGTAAGGATTTTGTAACTATTAATTACCAGGTCTATTTTGCATTGATAAATAATAATTGGAAATTGCCTTGGTGTTTGAATGACCCATTGGAGGTTCGTTATCAGAGCTGATCCTCACAATGATTTCTAAAGAGTTCCTTGTGATACAAGGTTATCCCAACATTCACACAGATATCAGCTGTGCACTTCTTCCCTTTGTCCAGTTTGGGTCCCGCCACCTTAACATGAAGGATGAACAATCAATGAGCCCTACATCAAGCATTACTTATTATTGTTTTATTATCCAGACGGCTGGCCAAGAAAAAGGGGCGGTATTCAGACAGGAACCAGTGGGGAAGGTTGTATACTATAGTTGTTATCTGCGTAGGAAGTATATTGATAGGTATATGCGATTAACATTGCCTACCTGGTTACATCTGAATTTGACGGGGGTGGGGGGTGGAAACATAAAAACCTTTAATAAACTTTCCAAAAAGTTTTCTCTTTGTGGTTAGTTTTAGGACAAGGACGTGGCACTTTTTCCCGAATAATCAGAAAAGGTGTAGACCCTCATTATTACAGTATGTCAAATTCCCCACATAGTATTTACATCAAACACCTAGCTCAGTAATGTATCTATAACTGCCGATACAAGACCCCTGTGTACAACCATGCCTATAATCAGTATTAACTACAGAAGAGAATGGACTGGAGTATGTGAGCTTGGTAAGGTATAGCAGGATATGGAATTGCTTTCACAGAACCGAAATGTTATCCATTGATTACATGTAGCTGTGTTTGTACATTAACTCCTGTATCTCCCTGAACTGCATCTCCTGGCAGTGTGTCCTGAACTCCTGCACCTCTTAGTATTTGTGCAATGAAACTCCAGCATCTCCTATTCAAGAGCCATGATTGTATAATAGTATTTTATTGATATGACTAAGTCAGGACCTCTCAACTGTACTGTAAAGTCTGCTCTCTCTGAGGCCTGAGACATATTTGAGGAGAAATAGAAACAGGTATTGGAAGCTTGTCAATTGTAGGAGATAATCACGGAGATTCAATAAAAAGTCTTATTGTTAATATAGTGCTATGTTTTGCCCCACCAATCAGATCTTATTTACATTTGAAAGCTAACATCTGTATTGGTTGGGGCAAAATTAGCACCATATTTAACGATAAGAACTTTTATTGAATAACCCTAGTCTCTCCACTTTGAATTTGTAAACCCTGTTTGTCATATAGGAATCCCATCAATACATATTCTGAAATCTAATATCAAAAGAATAAAAAGATATAAATCGATAAGACCACATTGTGATTACTATTTGGAACCTGAACATATTTAACACACATGTGGCTACATTTTTATCCAATCAAAAATATTAACTGACCATAAAGAACAATAAACAATCTTTTATTCAATATTAATTTAGCTACAAGAATTTCCAGGAAATCAGAATGGCTTGGAGTCTTCCATCTTTGTTTGAGGCGTTAATTGAAGCCCTTTGATGAAAACTAAGTTATGCGGTGTGGCTAACTGTAATTCAGAAAAATATTTTTTTTAGTTTTTTAGGGAGCTGAGGAAATCAGATAGTGTCTGTGTAATTACCTAGAAAGTTGTTTTAATATTTAATATATGTGATTTACCAATCCCAAGTCCTATAGGGTAAAAGGTTTTTAGTTCGAGATCTTTACATTGACAATTAATTATTGATGAAAAACCTGCCAATGTGAATTAGAATCAAAATGGGGAATCAAAAAGTGCTGATTTGGGTCGCAAATTAGGCCTATTCTTACAAATACCTACATTTATACCAGCTAACCAGTGCTTAAATTACCACACCAAAGTATTATATATCACTATAATACATAAGTGTGATATTTTATAATGGGAGCTGCAGTGGTATATATCCTTATAAAAATCACTCAGCTATGTCACTAAGTGACTAATTTCTTATATTTCTTATATCCCACTACTCCACTCCGCCCATTCAGTGTTCATGCCTGGACATGACTCAGCATTTGTTGTAGTGTTTAACTTCACTAACAGAACCTGCTGGAGCTGCTTCCGTGTCACTTCATAACCATGTCCTTTCCCTCCTCACAAAGATTTGTTTAACCATATAGATGCTGGGATTTTCCTTCTACTGGGTTAAGTTACAGAAGGTAGCTTGGGGGATATAAGGTGAAATAGGGACAGGGCTAGAATTAAAATGTGAATGGGGTGAAGGAATCCAATACTTATGTATTATAAGAAATAATGCGCCCCTTCACATTATATATAAGGACATGTGCCACCTCTGAGTTCCATGACCTGTATTAGGCACTCGGTCTACGGCCTTGTGCTTCTTATGGTCAGGGAACTCCTCGTGGCGTAATATCCGTATATTCACTGTAAAGGGTGCATTATCCCTTATATAAGTCTAATATATAAATTAAACTCTTTAGTACAGCTACTGCCCACAGTACTATATGTATTAGTATGTATGTATGTTGTATGTATGTATGTATGTATTTTATTTATTTATAGCGCCACTTGGGTACGCATTGCTGTACAAACAAGGGGATAAGTGCCAAGCTTATACAGATAAATAAAATTAAATACAATTTCATACATCGGTTAAGGAAGAATAAATATAATTATGTTTTAAATGGATATAAGTGCAACAGGCCCCAACACATAGGAATGAGATCCCTGCCCTGAGAGCTACAATCTCTACCCACTGTACTAAGCCTTTATACAGGGGCAGGAAGGATACATAATACAATAGGAAGGACACATAATACAATAGGAAGGATACATAATACAATATTTTACTATAATGAGGTCTCAGCTATAACAAAAGAGTGAAAGTTTTATTGGGGGACAGTGTCACTCATTTGCCCTTCACCTCAGGCAAACAAAAAGTCAGGGGTCCCAAATTCTTTGGACAGTCCAGCCACTAACATCTGTCCCCCTCTCCCCATCCAACAGTCTAAACGGTCTGTGGGAGAGACACACTTTGTTATCAGGAATGTACTATTGTTTATCACTAGCTGCTATGCCACATTTCTAATTATAAAAATAAATATCTGCGGAAAGGTAAGGAAAACATACAGAAAGCTCATTTAATGTACCCCCCTGGGCTTGCCCCGACTGAAAAAATACTGTAAATGTCCATACTCCTCTTTCCTAACCTAGATTCACCATCACCACTGATTTTCATAAAAGATTTCCATCCATTTAATTGATCTCAAATAAACATGTTTGTCAAAGTTATCTAATTAATAGAACTAAACATTTGAATGCTTTCACTATGAACTTGAACATATCGTTGAATGTAATCTTTGTCTGTAGGGGAACCAATCTAAGGAAAGGAAATTTTGCTTGACTCCTGTTTTTGATTTTCTTTATTTCTTAGTTGAATTCTGCTCATTTCAGACATAATTCTGTTCCACCTGGACGAGACGTCTACATACCTCACTGTACTTGGTCCTTGTTCTGATAGAAGTTGAGAACCAACACCACTCTTATTTGAAATGCTCTCTGGACCAGTCTGTTCTGCCAGGATAAATACCATGAAGTGTTATAGTGGTGCTTTTTATAATAGCGCAAGGCCCTCTATTGACTTACCCAAAGATGGATATTTCTTCTTCTAAAGGGGAAGTAGTTAATCCGGGCTTTGCAAATTGCGGCTGTAGTGTAATAGTTTTATGGTCCATTTTTTGTTTATTAACGTATTATCATTAAAGGATATGTACACTGGGGATTTTTTTTTTTTTTTATTGCCCATTACTAAAATTATAATTCTTATTAACTATCACTGTACCATTTTTTTTATCCGTTCCCTATTTCTTTATATTCCAGTGGTGAAACATTCTTACGTTCAGCTGTCAATCAAATGCCTTAGTTGCATAAACTCTTCTGTTATGTATAGTTTGCTGTAGCTGGAATGTGACAGTAGTATATGAACTGCATGGTGGAAATTCCCTCTCCCAGTGCTGCTCATAGGGATACTGAACATGCTGCCCTCACAGAGAGTCGGCACGGGGCTGGGACTGAAGCTTTGTACACACGTGTGATCGCGGGTCCTGACTGCTACGCGTGATGTGTAATGAATGTTTCAGGCGATAATCGGCCTTGGTATTGGCACTTTATCGGCCAAACGGATGTTTCGTTCAGGCTCCTTGCCAAAGCCTTTTCGCCCCATAAAGTGCCCATACACAGGGCGATAATCGCCCGAAGCTTTCGTTCGTACACACTCGGCATCGCAGGAACCTTTAGGGTGCTGACCTAGGCAAACAAATACTGGATTGAAGTCATGCAGCAACCACAACACAGTCCTACTTACTTGTTTCATTTATGGATCATTTTTTCAGTGTACAATCCTTAAAGGGAAAACTGAAGTGTTATAAAAAAATAGATTTTAAAGTAGCATTCCATCCCAAATCACATACGACATAAAAACAATTTTTTGTTTAATTTTGAGGAATAAAAATTGTGACCGGCTGTGTAACCTATGAAAATCAATCAGTTAGAAAAGTTTCTTTACTGTGAGAACGGTAAAACTGTGGAACTGTCTGCCAGCAGATGTGGTAATGGCAAAGTTCAAATTAATGCTTTAAAAATTGCCTGGATAAGATTCTAAAATAAAAAATATTGAGATAACTGGTATTAATACATTACAGTAGTTCTGGTTGGTACAGGGATACTATATAATATTGAGAATTACTGGTTAATACATATACTGTAGTTTCTGGTTGGACAGGGATACTATATAATATTGAGAATTACTGGTATAATACATATACGTAGTTTCTAGTTGTACGGGGATACTATATAATATTGAGAATTACTGGTATTAATACATATACAGTATTTCTGGTTGGTAAGTGATACTATATAATTTGAGATTTACTGGTATTAATACTATACTTGTAGTTCTGGTTGTACGGGGATACTATATAATATTGAAATTACTGGTATTAATACATATACAGTTCTGTTCGTACAGGGATACTATATAATATTGAGAATACTGGTATTAATACATACGGTATACTGTAGTTCTGGTTGGTATAGGGATACTATAATAATATTAGAATTACTGGTATTAATACATATACAGTAGCTCTGGTTGGTACGGGGATACTATATAATATTGAGAATTAGGTATTAACTACATATACATAGTTCTGGTTTGGGACAGGGATACATATAATATTGAGAATTACTGGTATTAATACATATACTGTAGTTCTGGTTGGTACGGGGATACTATAATTATTGAGATTACTGGTATTAATACTATACAGTAGTTCTGGTTGGTACGGGATACTATATAATATGAGAACTTACTGGTAGTTAATTACATTATACTGTAGTTCTCTGGTTGGTAAGGTGATGACTTAAATAATAATATTGAAGAAGTACTGGTATGAATACAATTATACTGTATTTGGTTGGTACAGGTATACTATTATATTGAGAAATTAACTTGTATTAATACAATACTATAGTTCTGCTGGATGGGATGACCGATATATTGGAGAATTACTGGTATTAATACATATACTGTGTTTGCTTGGATGATACGAGATAATATGAGAATTACTGGTATTATACGAATACAGTAGGTGTTCTGGTTGGTAAAGGGATACTATATAATAGTGAGAATTACTGTATTAATACATTACTGTATTCTGGTTGGAACGGGTGGGGATATATAATAATATTGAGAATAATGGTATTATACATATACTGTTTAGTTCTGGTTGTTACAGGATACATAATAATATTGAGAAATGTATTAATACATATACGATAGTTCTGCTTGGTATAGGGAGTACTAAAACTATTGAGAATTACTGGTATTACTACTATACTGTAGTTCTGGTTGTACGGTGGATTACATATATAATATGGAAATTACTGTTATTAATACATATTACTGTAGTTCTGGTTGGTACGGGGATACTATATAATATTGAGAAGTACTGGTATTAATACATAACTGTAGTTCTGGTTGGTCAGGGATACTATATACTATTGAGAATACTGGTATTAATACATATACGCAGTTCTGTGGTCGGGATGAACTATTATATTGAGAATTACTGGTATTAATACACTGATACTGAGTTCTGGTTGTACGGGGATACTAATAATATTTGAAATTACAATCTGTTTAATTACATATACTGTAGTTATGGTGGTACAGGGAATACTAATATATACATATTGAGAATTCTGGTATTAGCATATAGTTGTAGTTGTGGTTATGGTACTGGGATACTATATTAATATTGAGAACTACTGGTATTATACATATACTGTAGTTCTGGTTGGTACGGGATACTTATATAAATATTGAGAATTACCAGTATTAAACATATACTGTTATTTCTGCTTGGTATGGATTACTATATAAAATTGAGAATACAGGTATTATACATATACTGAGTTCTGGTTGTACGGGGATACTATATAATATGAGAATATACTGCGGTATTAACTCATCTACTGTAGTTCTGGGTTGGGTTATGGATACGATATATATATTGAGAATTACCGGTAAATACATATACTGTAGTTCTGGTTGTACAGAGGATACTTGTTAATTATAATGATGAAAATATACTGGTAACTATACATTATCTGCAGTTCTGGTTTGGTCGGCGGGATAACTATATGAATATTGAGATTATGGTATAATACCAGATACTGTAGTTTGGTTGGTCACGGGGAGATACTATATAATAATTGAGAATTAACTTGTATTAATACATATACTATCGTTCTGCCATGAGTATAGGGATACAGATACTTTGAGAATTACCTGGTATTAATACATTCGTACTGTAGTCTGCTGGTAATAGGGATACTAGATAAATATTGAGAATTACTGGTATGTATACGAATACACGGTAGTTCTGGTTTATGTACAGGGATTACTATATAATATTGAGAATTACTGGTATTATAAAGATACTGTAGTTTCTGGTTGTACGGGGTACTATATAATATGGAAATTACTGGTATTAATACATATACTGTCGTTCTGGTGGTACCAGGGATCACTATATACTAGTGAGGATACTGGTATTAATACATATACTATAGTTCTGCTTGTTATAGGGGATACTAGATAAATATTTGAGAATTACTGGTATTAATACATGATACTATGTTGTGCTTGGTATAGGGATCACTAGATAATAGTGAGAGTATTACTGGTATTAATACATATACGTAGTTGTTTGGTACGTGATACTAATAATATGTGAGAATACTGGTATTAATACAAAATATATATAGTTCTTGCTGGTATAGGGATATTATAATATTTTGGAGGAAAATTATGGTATTAATACATATTGACTGTAGTTCTGGTTGGTACAGGTATTACTATATAGAATTGAGGAATCTGGGTATTACATAACATATACATATTCTGGCTTGGTATAGGGCATACTAGATAATTATTGAGATTACTGTATTTATTAATACATAGTGCGTTCTGGTTGGTGACGGGGATACTATATAATATTGAAGAATTACTGTTATTAATACATATACTGTAGTTCTGGTGGTACGGGGATACTATATAATATTGGAATACTGGTATTAATAACATATACTGTAGTTCTGGTTGGTACAGGGAAACTATAAGATTGATGAAATTACTGGTATTAATATATACTGCCGTTCTGGTGGTCCGGGATACTATTAATATTGAGGAATTACTGTATTAATACATAAACTGTAGGTTCTGGTGGTACGGGGATACAATATAATATTTGAGAATTACTTGGTATTAAACAATATACTGTAGGTAGTGGGGACAGGGATACTATATAATATTGAGAATTACTGCGTTATATATGCATATAGTGTATTTATGGTTGGTACAGGGATACTATATAATATTGGGAATTACGTGGCTATTAATACATAACTGTAGTTCTGGTTGGTCGGGGAGTGACTATATAATATGTTGAGAATTACCAGTATTAATAAATATATGTAGTTTCTGCTTGGTATCGGGATACTATATAAAATTGAGAATTAACCGGTATTAATAACTATACTGTGTTCTGGTTGGTACGGAGCGGTACTAGATTATATTGAGAATTACTGTTATTAGATACATAAACTGTAGTTCTGGTTGGTACGGGGATACTATATATATTGATAATTACTGGTATTAATCACATATACTTAGTTCTGGTTGGATCAGGGAATACTTATAATATGAAAATTACTGGGTATAATACTATACTGCAGTTCATTTGGTCCGGGATACTATCTAATATTGAGAAGTACTGGGTATTAATACATATACTGTTAGTTCTGGGTTGGTACGGGATACTATATAATATGAGAATTACTTGATATTTAATACATAGTACTATAGTTCTGCATGGTATAGGGAGATACTAGATAATTGAGAATTACTGGTATAATACATAACTTTAGTCTGCTTGGTATAGGGATACTAGAATAAATTGAGAATACTGTATTAATACGAATACAGTAGTTACTGGTTGGTACATGGAACTATATAATATGAGTAATTACTGGTATAAGTACATATACTGTAGGTTCTGGTTGGTAACGGGATACTATTATAAATATGAGGAATTACTGGTATATACATACTATACTGTAAAGTTCGGGTTGGTACAGGATACTATATACATATTGAGAATTACTGGTATTAATACATGATACGTATAGTTCCTGCTTGTTGCTTATATGGGATACTAGATAATATTGAGAATTCTGGTATATACATATACTATAGTTCTGCTTGGTTAGGATACTAGAGTAATATTGAGATATTACTGTATTAATACATATACTGTAGTTCCTGGTTGGTACGGGGTACTAACTAATATTGAGAATTACTGGTATAATACATATACGTAGTTTCGGGTTGGTACGGGGATACTAATAATATTGAGAATTACTGGTATTAATAACATATACTGTAGTTCTGGTTGGTACAGGGATACTATATATTTGAGAATACTGGAATGAATACATATACGCAGTTCTGGTTGGTCCGGGATACAAATAATTTGAGAATTACTGGTATAATGCATATACTGTAGTAGGTTGGTACGGAGGTGACATAATAATATTAGATACTGGTTAAATGCACTATACTGTAGTTATGGTTGGACAGGGATACTATATAATATGTGCAGATATTAATGGATAATACATATACCTGGTGTTCTGGTGTGGTACGGGGATACTATAAATATTGAGAATTACCAGTATATACATATACTGTAGTTCTCTATGGTTATAGCGAAACTTTATATATATTAGAATAACAGGTATTAATACTAATACTGTAGTTCTGGTGGGTACGGGGATCTATATAATATTTAGAATTTACGTTATTAATACATCAAACTGTAGTTCTGGTTGTGTTACGGGGATACTAATATAATATGCGAATTACTGGTATTAATACATCTACTGTAGTTTCTGGTTGGTACAGGATACTTTATATATTGAGATTACTTGTATATACATATACTGCAGTTCTGGTTGGTCCGGTGAACTAGATAATATTGGAGAATTACTGGTTAATAATACTATACTGATAATTTCTGGTTGGTACGGGGATGTATATAATATTGAAATTACTGGTAGGTAATAATAGTACTTAAGTTCTGGTTGGTAAGGATCTTATAATATTGAGAATTCTACTGGTATTAATAACATACTAAGCAGTTCTGGTGGTCCGGGATACTAATATAATATTGAAATTACTGGTTATAATATATACTGTAGTTCTGTTGTAAACGGGGAAGCTATATAATATTGGAGAATACTGGTATTAATACATATACTGTAGCTGGTTGGATACAGGTATAATATATAATATTGAGAATTCGCTGGTATTAATACAATACTGTAGTTCTCTGGTTGGTACGGGGATCCTAATACTTTTAGATTATGTTATTAATTACTAGACTGTACTTCTGGTGGTACAGTCGATACTTATAATATTGAGAATTACTGGTATTAATACATATACTGTAGTTCTGGTGGTACAGGGTACTAATAATATTGAGAATACTGGTATTAATACATGTAACTGTAGTTTGGTTGGAGGGGATGCTAATAATATTGAGAATTACTGGTATTATACATATAACTGTATCTGGTTGGTACAGTATACTAATAATATTGAAATTACTGGTATTGAATACCAATACTGTAGTCTGGTTGGTACGGGGCATACATATAATTTGGAGAATTGAGATATTACTGTTATTAATACATATTGTTTACTGTACTTCTGGTTGGTTACAGCGATACTATATAATATATGAATTACTGTATTAATACATGTACCTGTAGTTGCTGTTGGTACAGGATACATTAATATTTAGATACTGGTATTAATAAATTCATGTACTGTAGTTTCTGTTGGTACGGGGATTAATATACTAATTTTGAGAATTACTGGTATTATATAATAGCATATTACTGTAATTCGGTTGGTTACAACGATACTATATATATTGAGATAGAGGTGATTAAATACAGATACGGTAGTTTTGGTTGGTACAGGATACCATATAATGAGATATTACTAGGTATTAATACCTATACTGTAGTTCTGGTTGTACAGCGATACTATATACATTGAGAATTACTGGGCTTGAATATCATATACTGTAGTTCTGGTGGTATGGGGTAGGATATAGGTACTATATAATTATTGAGAAGATTAGGTATTATACAATATATGTGTTCTGGTTGGTACAGGGATTACTATATATATTGAGAATTACTTGGTTATAATACATATTACTGTGTTTCTGGTTGGTAACGGATACTATATATGAGAATTACTGGATTAATACATATACTGTAGTTCTGGTTGGTACAGTGGATACTTATATAATTGAGAATTTACTGGTATTAATACATATACTGTATTCTGGTTGGTACAGGGATACTATATAATATTGAGAATTACTGGTATTATACAAATATATATCTGGTTGACCAGGGATACTTTCGATGCCGTTTGGAGTCACGGAAGGAATTTTCCCCCTGTTTTAACGTTTTTTTTTTGCTTCTCTGGTCAAATGTTAGGTAGAGTTAAAAATATAAAAAAAATAGGGTGAATAGGTTGGACTAGATGGTGTAATGTCTTTATTTAACCTGCAATTACTATGTTGACTATGTTACTAATCAGTTAATCTACCAACTCTAATGACAGGAAGTTAAGGATAGTTACAAATTAAAACGCTATTATTATCTACTTCCTAGAACTTACAGCTTGCAAGTATTCAGCTGTCACAAACCATATCTCTGCAGATAGTTATAGAGGTGTTAAACATTGTTACGATCAGGGTATCTCAATAAAATTTCTTCAGGAGATTCATAAAGTTCTATCGTTTTAAAAATGGTGCTACTTTTGCCCCAACCAATCAGATCTTTTAAAATGTGAAAACGCTAACATCTTATTGGTTGGGGCAAAATTAGCACCATTTTTACGATTAAGGAACTTTTATTGAATCTCCCTGCTTATCGTTTATTAAACAGTGGCAATTTTCCCCAACCAATAAGATTGTTACTTTCAAATGTTTAAGTAGAACTCAACCCAAAACTCACAGTTTAAAGAATTAAGGGAAGTACTTCCTTCAAACATCCTTCTCAGCATGGAGTGTTCCAACTCCAGGGGGCCTTTCTTTACCCTCTATGATCTCATTTAGTGCTTTTGTTCCCTCATATTCAAAAAGGGCCTATTCAAAAACTTGCGATAACTCTGGTTTGGTTACTGTATGACCGTGCAGTAGTATACCATAACATGCGGGTAATAAACACCGTAATCTGATTCATGGGCAGTTCGCTTATTCTACGCTATCGTAATTTACAAGATTCCGATAGAATAAAATTGATGACACCATAGTGATGGCTCAACAGAAGGCGATACCACACTTTATAAATATGGCCTGTGAGGGTAAAGGTCCCTCGCTCTCCCATGTCGCTGCAGCACTATATGTGGAAAGTGTAGCCTTCTTACTAGGGGAATGTTGGAGGGTAGAAGAGTGTGATTTGAAGGAACCCATGGTGCAGAAATCGTAGGGGGAAGGATAGAGAAGTGAACCTGATTTACACACGCTCTGTCCAATGCATTTTATCGTTGTACCTTTACTAAAGGGAATGTTGGAGGTTGGAAGAGTGTGTTTGTATAGGAACATCATGGGCATAACTGTAGGGGGAGGAATAGAGAATGTGAACTGATCTTAACACCAGCTCTGTGCAATTGCAATTTCTCATCAGTGCAACCTTATATTAAAGGGAATGTTGGAGGGTTGGAAGAGTGTGTTTTTTTTATAGGAACAATGTTGAGACGTGTAGGGGGAGGATTAGAGAAGTGAACCCTGAATTTTAGGCACAGCTCTGTGCAATGCATTTTCTCAGTGTCTTATTAAAAGGGAAGTTGTGTGAGGGGTAGTGAAGAGTATGTTTTTTGATGTCAGCTGTCTGGTATAAAAAAACAAGCTAAGAAATACATGCACCAGAGTTGTGTTAAGATCGGGGTCATTATATTATCCTCCACCTGACAGCACTGCCCTTGCTCACCTGCGCAATTGGTGTAACGCATCTGCGGTTTTGTGAGCAAGTGCAGTGGTTTTCAATAATGAAATGGACCAATTTGCAAGCGCAAACATTAAATCGTCGTGCAATTCGGTGCGTGCAGTGTGGCTGTGCCTAAATTACCATTGCAGCAAATACAACACACTAATATAATGGTATTATTAGCGTGCAGAATAACACAAACAAAGGACACAGTCTTGGCAGATAAAATGCTCCCAAATATAAGGGTTAACAATTTGCTGTCCTACAAATACATATGACAAAAGGGTTGGAACCCTTCCCATCCTGTTTTGAGACAGAAAAATCTGCTACTAATATTCACTGCTATCTGCTTGATGATTGGCTGGGAGACACTGGCAGTGGGGAATTGAGTTCAACTGTACAATGCAGCCGTGCATAAGGGGGAGTGGGAAACAAACACAAGGTAGCTAGTTAGATGTGCAGAAGGGTTTTTGGGTCCAGGACACCAAAAGAGGCAACACAGAAGCCAGCCATGACATCATAGATTGCCATACTCAGAAATGTTCTATGAAGATTTTACACTAAGAGGATGAATTCAGTGGTGAGAAAACAAAGTTTTAACTAAGTACAGTAGAGGCTCTGTGGAGTTCCTTGTATTTTGAGTTCTAGTTCTCCTTTAATAAATCTGATTAGTGTGGAGGCAAAAATTAGTCCCCATTTTAAACATATGACACTTTGTTGAATTTCCCCCGCATATAGCTACCAACCACTGTACTAGAAGGGAATCATATGTTGGTAAGTTCTGTAAACTGTTCTTCAATAGGAAAGGATCATAAATCTCTTAACTTCTTACATTACATGTTTTAAGATATGTAGTCTCTTGTAGTCTCACAGTTCACATTACATAAAACAAAGTAAAACCACATAGAATCTTGATATTTTTGTTAATGAATATGAGATCTGTAATTGAAGCTATTAAAATTAAACATCCATATAGGATTTTTTCATGACAAACACAATTCACTTTATAATAATCTTTAAGATTAGCTCAACGCCTTATATACGAACAGTTGCAGATCAAAAATTCAGGAGTTTAATAAACCGTTATTTTTCTGCCAATACACCGTATGAGTATAACGAAAGGATCACAGGAGACCAAAATAGTTGTCCAGAATTCTAGTGCAGTTGTCCAACATGACCAATGTCCGTTAGACCAAATGATCAATCCAGTGGGGGATTTCATCATGATCGATAAATACACTAACTTGAAGTAAGGGGCAACCAAAATCTCCCAATGTATGAGGATTGTGGATGATCCTCTTTATGGGTACAAAATGATAGCATAAGAATTATTACTTGTAACGAAGCTAGTTCTATGCCTAGTTTAAATTATTAATTAGGAGTTGTGTACCAAACAAGTAAGAAAAATATTGGATTAAAACAAAACTAGAAGAACTCTTTAATAGAATAGATAACCTTAATTTTTAAATTACTAGGAGTCAGAATGGACTATCCATTGGCAATGGATTATAGAACATATAGCTGTTTTCACTATCATCCGACTGGCTTCCTCAATGTCAGATTCTGTTCATCTGGTCGATGGCTAGGACATTTTTTCCGTTGCTCTAACTGAATAACAAAGATGCATGTGAACCTTCACAGATATACCATACCTGGGATTGAATGAGAACCCTCCATAGATACTACCATGACCTGATGAATAGAACCTCCACAGATATACTAGTCTGGTGAATGAGACCATCACAGATGAACCATGACCTGGTTGAATTGAGAACACTTCACAGATTACCATGACCTGGATGAATGAGAACCATCACAGATAACCATGACCTGGATGAATAGAACCATCACAGATAATACCATGACCGGATGAATGAGAACCTACATAGATATACCATGACCTGGATGAAGGAATATTACAGATATACCATGCCTGGATGAATGAGAATCTTCTAGAATACTATGATCTTGGTGAATGATAACCATCACCAGATATACCATGACCTGGATGAATGGAACCTTCACAGATATACTATGATCTGGGTGAATGAGACTTCACAAACATTTATAGATAAATCAGTTATATAGCTTCAAGGTGAGTTGGATCTGGGTGAATGAACCTCACAGATATACCATACCTGGAGAATCGACCTCACGATTACCATGCTGGATGAATAGAACCATCACAGATATCCATGACCTGATGAATTAGAACCTACCAGATATCAGACAGATGACTACCATGACCTGGATGAATGAGAACACGTCACAGATGAATACCTATGACCGTGGCTGAATGAGACCATCACAGATATACCAGACCTGGATGAATGAAACCTTCACAGATATACCATGGACCTGGATGATGAGAACCTTCACAATATACTATGATGTGAGTAAGTCAGACTGGTGAATGAGACCTTCACACATGACTAATGAAACCATCACAGATTCCATGACCTGGATGAATGAGAACCTTCACGATGATCCATACCTGGATGATGAACCTTCACAATATACATGCCTGGATGAATGAGAACCTTCACAGATATACCATGACCTGGATGAATGAGAACCTTCACAGATATACAATGATCTGACATGAGAACCATCACAGATATACCATGACCTGGATGATGAGAACATCACAGACTATACCGGACCTGATGAATGAGAACCTTCACAGATATACTTGGGGTCAAGTATCTACCATGACCTGGATGAATGATAACCTTCCAATTACCATGACCTGGAATGATGATAACCATCACAGATATACCATGACCTGGGTAATGAAACCTTCACAGATATACCATGAACTGGATGAGTGATATTACAGATATACCATGACCTGGATGAATGAGAACCTTCCCAGATATACTAGATCTGGTGAATGAACCATCAAGATATACCATGACCTGGATGAATGAGAAACCATATCCAGATAATATCCATGACCTGGATCTGAATGAAACCTCCAACAGATATACTATGATCCTGGATGATGAGAACCATCACAGATATACCATGACCTGGATAATGAGAACCTCAAAGACAGATATACTATTCTGGGTGAATGAGAACATCAAGATAACCATGACATTGGATGAATGAGAACACTCCACAGATATACTATATCTGGGGTGAGAGAACCGTTCACAGAATATACCATGAATCTGGATGATGAGACCCTCAAGATATACTATGGATCTGGTTGAATGAGAACCTTCACAGATATACAGCCTGATGACCTGAGACTCCCGACTGATCGTATGAGAACCTTCACAGATATACCAGACCTGGATGAATGAGAACATTACAAGAATAACCATGAACTGGATGAAGAGAACCATCACAGATATATCCATGACCTGGATGACTGAGAACCTACTAGATATACATGACCGATGAGGAATATTACAGATTAAAAACCATGACCTGGAAGAATGAAAACCTCCATAGATATACTAGATCTGGTGAATGAGAAACCTCACAGATATACCATGACTGGATGATAGAACCTTCACATATATACTATGATCTGGGTGAATGAAACCTTCACAACATTTTATAGATATAAATCAGTTATTAGCTTAAGTGATTTGGATCTGGGGGAATGAGAACCATCACAGATATACCAATGACCTGGATGAATAGTAACCTTCACAGATATACCATGACCTGGTATGAAGAGAACCATCACAATATCCTGACCTGGATGAATTAGAACCTCACATGTATATACCATGCCTGGATGAAGGATATTACAGATATAACCATACCTGGAATAATAGAACCTTCACAGATATACTATGATGTGGGGTGATGAGACCCATCACAGTATACCATGACCTGGATGAATGAGAACCTTTCACGATATAACCATGACCTTGGATGACTGAGAACCCCTTCACAATATACTATGATCTGGTGAATAACACTTCACAGATATACTATGATCTGGGGTGAATGAGAACTCTTCAGGCAAATATTACCATGACCTGGATAATGAGAACCCACAGATATCATGACCTGGATGAATGAGAACCTTCAAAGATATACCATGGCCTTGATGAATGAGACCTTCACGATATACCGATGACCTGGATGAATGAGAACCTCACAGATAACCATGACCTGGATTACTATAGACTAACAGATATACCATGACCTGATGAAGGAATATTACAGAGATAACCATGACCTGGGTGAATGAGAACCTTCACAGATATACTATGAGTGGGTGAATGAGAACCATCACAGATATACCATGACCTGGATGATGAGAACCTCACAGATATACCATGACCTGGATGAATTAGAACCTCCCAGATATACTATGATCTGGGTAATAAAAAAAGAAAAAAAAAAAAAAAAACCTTCACAGATTATCTATGATCTGGGTAATGAGAACCTTCAAATATCCATGACCTGACTGAATGAGAACCATCACAGATATACCAGGACCTGGATGAGGAGAACCTCACAATCTACCATAACCTTTGAATGAGAACCTTCCTTCCAGAATACTATGGCCTGGATGATGGAACCATTCACGATATACCATGACCTGGATGAATGATAACCTACACATATATACAATGATCCTGGGTGAATGAGACCATCACAGATATCATGACCTGGCATGAATGACACCATCACAGATATACCATGACTGGATGAATGAGAACCTTCACAGATATAACATGACCTGTATGAAAATGAGACCTTTCACAGATATACCTGACCTGGATGAATGAGAACCATCACAGATATACCATTACCTGGATGAATGAGAAACCTACACAGATATACCCTGACCTGGAGAAATGAGAACCTCCACAGAGATAGCTATTATCTCGTGAAGTTGGTACAGGGATACTATATAATATTGAGACTTACTGGTATTAATATATATACTGTAGTTCTGGTTGTTACAAGGATACTATATAATATTGAGAATTACTGGTATTAATACATATACTGTTGTAGTTCTGGTTGGTACGGGGATTATAAATATTGAGAATTACTGGTATGATACATATACTGTAGTTCTGGTTGATCCCGGGATACTTCCGATTGGATCAGGAAGGAATTTTTTCACCCCTTTTAGCTGGGTTTTTTTTGCCTTCTCTGGATAAACTGTAGGTAGGGTTAGAAAGGGAGGTGAAAAGGTTGGACTTGATGATGGATGTCTTTATTCAACCTCAGTTTCTATGTTACAAATGCATAACATCTCTTGCCAATTTCTTACAAGGTAATTTTCTTTTAAACTGCAGGAAATAACAGGGCAGGTTTTCTCAAGTGAGTAGCTAATTACGAGCTAAGGGTTTTCTCAGATCTGTTCAGAACATATTAATAGAGGAATTTTATTGGATGCCTCTGGCTAAGCCAGACTAGAATAAAAGTAACAATTCTGATAGCGGAACTAGAGACAAAACAATGTAGTTTAGAACACAGGATGAGTCATCCCATCTGTCGCAATTAAAGAGGTTGGTGAATAGCGCTTCACATTTTAGACAAAACCTCAGATTTGTTTCTCTCCAAGATTTGGTTTAGATGAATCCTAAGCTTGTGTTGAACCACATACAAACCCTGCCCATTGAATCGATACTGTTCTGGAATACATATATTTGTGGAACACAAAACTAAATGAGGGCCCAGATTGTGTTAAGTATTTGGCACAATCCCAAAAATTATGTTTGTATACGTCACCAACCCTAGACCATCAGTAACTTATAGTGATAAGCTTCGAACTGCAATTGTAGTCCTTCACAGATGTAATGATAAGGTTACCTACGTTTATTACCAGTGGGAGTGACAAACATTGACCAGTAGTATGCTACAGCTCTTATGTCCTATTATAGTTCCTCCACAGATAAAGGTTACCTACCGTGACTACCATAGGAGAGACAACATTGACCAGTTAGAGAGACAAACATTGACCAGTTAGAGAGAAACATTGACCAGTCAGAAAGACAAACATTGACAGTTGAGAGACAAACATTGACCATTTAGAGAGACAAACATTGACCAGTTGGAGAGACAGCCGTTGACCAGTTAGAACAACATTGTCAGTTAGAGACAAACATTGACCATTGGAAAGACAACCATTGACCAGTTAGAGAGACCAACATTGACCAGTTGGAGAGACAACATTGCCAGTCGAAAACAAACATTGACAGTTAGAGAAAATTTTGACCAGTTAGAGAGAATATGACCAGTTTGGAAAGACAAACATTGACCAGTTAGAGAGACAAACATTGAACCAGTTAGAGAGACAAACTTGACCAGTTGAGAGACCAAACATTGACCAGCTAATGAGACCAACATTGACCAGTTTTATAACAACACCTGACCAGTTTGGAAGAACAAACATTGACAGTAAGAGAAAATGACCAGTTGAAGACAAACATTGACCATTAGAAACACATTGACCAGTTAGAGAGACAACATTGACAGTTTAGAGAGCAAATTGCCATTGAAGACAAACATTGACCAGTGAGAGAGCAAATATTGACCAGTTAGGAGACCAAACATTGACCGTGAGAGACAAATTTGACCAGTTAAGAGACAAACATTGACAGTTAGAGAGCAAACATTGACCCAGTTAGAGAGACAAACATTGACCAGTTTAGAGAGACAAACTTGACCAGTTGGGAAAGACAAAACACTGGCCAGATTCGCTTATTTCCCAGCTCTGTTTGTCTTATTGCTATTCTATGAACCACTTCTCTGATTACCAACCGTCTGTTTTCTTTGAACATTTTTATGTAAGTGTTTTCTCGGAATTTTTTAATTCAACATTCCGTGAACTGAATGCACAACAAATTCTCCGTAGAAAAGTCAATTCTTGAAACAAAGAAGCGTCTTTCGCTTCGCTTAAGAATTTAATTGGATCTCTCGTTTGCCTCGTGCTGGACACCTGTTATACGTAGAGGATTGGCAATATACGCCAGCACCTGCTGGAGTTAAAGGGAGCCACTTGTGGCAGGAAGCATTTAAATGCCTTTAGCTTGGACTGATCGAGTGGATATTGGAGGCTTTGCTGATCTGAGGTTTGCCTTCCAACCCTTAATTGTATTTTCTGCATGTTACAAAGACCTACTGTAATCCATCAAGCCTCTTTACTAAACTTTTTTCCCCCAGTCTTTACAAATGAAAGAGATTTGCAGTGAAACAGAATCAGGCACAATACGAAGATGTGCAAATTTAACTGTAGCGGAGTGATAAGAAAATTTTCTGTTGACATCCAATTCTATAGGAACTTGGAGAGATCGCAT
Source organism: Hymenochirus boettgeri (assembly GCA_019447015.1). NCBI lineage: Eukaryota > Metazoa > Chordata > Amphibia > Anura > Pipidae > Hymenochirus > Hymenochirus boettgeri. Next base: position 331,884,756 of record CM033470.1, read on the forward strand.
ATGGTATAGTCAAGCATGTTAACTGCTCCCAACCCTGTCAATGTGAAGGACAAGACCATTAATTAGCTCTTACATTCTAAAGAAAAATGCAAAATAAATCCAACTTATAATTGGGGATAATCTTAATTTCCTGTTAAATCCTTTACAGCCTGGACTTTTCAGGATTCAGTTCCTCGTGGTCCAAAACTACTGCAGCTGCCCTACTGGCAACTTACACAACATGGGTTTGATGATGTAAAGAGTTGCAAGGGAATTATACTCCCCTTTACCACCCCCCTTCTATTAAAAAAAGAGAGAGCCTCCCGCAACCTCCTAAAATAAAAGTATGGTGCAACTACTACGTCACAGCCAGTGACAGGTATCAAATATTTTGAAGAAGCAGTAGCGCACACCAGTCTTTAGTGACAACAAACCGTGTTTATTCAACACATCAAGTGTAACGTTTCGGTGTCACATGACCGCTTCATCAGACATCACTAAGACCAGTGTGCGCTACTGCTTCTTCAAAAACCCATTCTATTAACAGTACCCAGATAAAATGGTTGAAGCCGTATTAGTCCAGTAGCATATACCAAGAGATGAGTACTGTAGATAAGAGTGACCCTTCTTATTATGGACTAACAGTTCATTTTTACAGACAAGCTTTTGAGAGATACACTTCCTCTTCCTCGGTCAAGCAGTACTAAGAACACAGGATACATCACATCTTTAAAGTTGATAGAGTTTACAAACTTTTTTTTGAAATTCTATAATGTTAGGAGTAAAACAAGGATTAGCATATAGGGTGAACTATAGCAGTAAAGCAATAAAACAACAACAAAACACTAGGGAACTGTAATAGGACCGTAATTAGTGACAGTGATTAGTGGGATACAGACAAGGTACAAGCAGACAGGGAGGGGAAGTGGAATGGATCAACATATTCCTGATAGTGGCTGAGGAATCCCATGTCCCTATTTAAACCAGTTTGTTTAGTGTAAATAAGAGGATCATTCAGAGTTTCAAAGGTTTCCTTTCCTGGGTGTTTTAAATTGTCCTTTAAGTATCAATATTGTTTGGTCCATGTCAGAATGATTAGGAAGTGGTGAAATGATGTCGGACTGGTGTGCAGTGTTGTGTTTGTTATCCTGGAAATTGGGTTTTATTTTCATGAAATGTTTTATAGTGTGTCGTGTTATTCATTCTCTGGCGTAATCTTTGTCCTGTTTCCCCAATTAACGTGCAGTGGGCACTTGCTACATTGGATTCATGTAACTACATTCCTGGATGCGCAGCAGTAGATCCTTAAATGGTGAAGGTGCCTTTATCATGTGATTTTTGGGTTGATCCTTGATATGATACATTGTTTACATTACTTTTATTGCATGGTGTGGGTCCCTACAGTGAGACCATTAAGATCCAAAGGCAATTTCTGTTTAGCAGTTTCTGTCTGAGGTTGGAGGTTGGCGGAATGCTAAGATTGGAGGGTCTGTTGTTTAAGGGCGTCATCCTCCGATAAATTGGCTGCATATTTTGTGTATTCCCTTAGTGTAGGTTGTATGTAGTCACTAGTGGAATGCATGTGTTTGTTTTTTTCCTTTTGTATTGTATTAGGTTTCCTCTTGTGTTTTCAGAGCCTTATTGATGTTTCTGTGGATGATGTTAGGCTTATACCTTTCTGTGTTTAGTGACAGTGCTAGCTTATCAATGTTGTGTCCGATCCTCGGGTCTAGCATATTCTGCTGTACCTGATGGCCTGGCTGTTTATGGCCTTTTTCTGTGTACAGGATGGAAACTGGAGAAATGGAGGTGCTGGACCTGTCACTAGTGTTTTTCTATAGATGGATTGTGCAGTTTACCATCTTTAATGCAGATTGAGTGTCCAGAAAATGAATGGAATCTGCTGAGTAGTCCATTTTAGTGCGATGGATGGATGGAAGTTTGTAAATGAGCTGGGAAATTTAGTGATTACAATTACTTTCACTAATTACGGTCCTATTTACAGTTCCCTAATGTTTACTTTGTTGTTGTTTTTATGCTTTACTGCTCATAGTTCACCCTATTGCTAATCCTTGTTTTACATTCCTAACATTATAGATTTCCAAAAAAAAAGGTTGTAACTCTATCAACTTAATGATGGGAGGAAGAAAGCAAGCTTGTTCGTGAAAAATGAACTGTAGTCCATATAAGAAGGTATCACCTTATCCTACAGTACTCATATTACTGTAGGATCTGTAGTTGTGACCAACTTTCCCCCTCACTTAGCAGACGTTTTTCGTCCCAGTACATTTAAAGGGCATCTATGTGGGAAAATGAACTTTTTTTTCTTTCTACATGTGTCCATAATTCCCACAACCCCCAGATTTTTTCAGATTTCTCTCTGTCCTGAGATACACCAGTTAGAAGAATAGTGAAAAAGTGTAGCTTTGATGGTATAATATAAGGTTCACTGTGACCCGCCCTTCATAGTTTTTCACTGAGGATTGATGATGGGTCCACAAAGTGAGAGATCGTAAACTGTACTATTCTCCTTCTTCCGTGTCTCCAGGACAGCTTGCTTTCTATTGGCCACTGGCGTGGTTGTGTTTAACTCCTACTGCACATGATAAGCTTGTCGTTTTAGCCGGAGTTGAGACATGGAGGAGGTAACAGAGGGGAGGGGGAGGGGGAGTGCAGAACAGGAGGGGGTGTAGGAACTATCATTTCCTTTAGAATCATGGAATTCTTTATGCAGAATTATCAGTGTCAAGTCGCATAGAGTTCTCTGCCCACTGTCAGCAATCACCATCAATAACAACGGCCTTGGCAGTATTACAGCAGGGCAGCTTTCATGGAGTGTTTGAATGAAGTGTCTCTCTAAACCTGGCAGTTGTAATTAGCAATTTTTTCATCATTTCTATGATATTCTTATATAATATGATTTTTTGTTTGCACTGCATAAGTCTCATTCCTGCACTTATACCATTACATTGTCCTGTGTTTACCCACCTAACTAGATTGTAGCTCTCCAGGGCAGGACCTCATTACCTCTGTGGCAAAGCTCTAGCACTTCTATTTATATAATTGATATATTTATGTAACTGAACTATCTATGTATTTATCCCTTGTATGACTTTATTGTATTTGAAACTGTACAGCGCTGCGTCCCCAAGTGGGCCTATATAAATAAACTATACATACATATACCTGCATATAATCATGTAAAGGATATATTGTAGAGTGTTTAGACTGCTGGTAGCCAATATTGTCATGTTGATTATTGGGAACCTGATTACAAGACCTTTTCAGTGAGTCAAGGTTGTGAGCAATGAGAAATCAAAGCTGATTAGGAATGTGACACAATAAATGTAATCAAGGGAAACTAGAGGTGATTAGAATGTGACACAACTGAATGTAATCAATTGAATCAGAGCCGATTAGGAATGTGACACAACTGAATGAATGAAGGGAAACTAGAGGTATTAGGAATGTGACACAACTGAATGTAATCAATTGAAACAGAGCTGATTAGGAATGTGACACAACTAAATGTAATGAAGGGAAATCAGAGCGGACTAGAACAGTGACACAGTCTGAATATAATCAAGAGAAATCAGAGCTGATTAGAAGCGAGACAGCTGAATGTAATCAAGAGAAATCAGAGCTGATTAAACAGTGACACAGCTGAATATAATCAAGAGAATCAGGCTGATTAAGCCAGTGAAACAGCTATGTAATCAGATAATCAGCGCTGATTAAGACGTGACACAACTGAAGGTAATCAAGAGAAATCAGAGCGATTAAGACAGTGACACCTGAATATAATCAAGAGAAATCAAGCTGATTAAGACAGCGAAACAGCTGAATGTAATCAAGAGAAATCGGAGCTGATTAAAGGTTCCATACACAACCTGGCGATGTGCACCCAATGCCGACCCCCGACCACCCCGAGCCTGAAGTACACCCGTTTCGGGCCGTTCGTTGTGGGTGTACGTCGGGCTAGGGGGTCAGTTGGCGCTTTGGGTGCACATGGCAGGTTGTACGAGCCTTAAGACAGTAGACAGCTAAATGTAATCAAGAGAAATCAAAGCTGATTAAGACAGTGACAGCTGATGTAATCAAGATAAATCATCACTAAGAGGAATGTGACACAGCTAAATGAAATCATGAAAAGTAATCGGATCAGATTAGGAAAGTGACAGTTGGATGTAAATGAGAGTAATCAGAGCTGATTAGGACTGACTATCTGAATGTAATCACGAGAATCCGAGCTGATTAGGGACTGACACATCTGAATGTAATCAAGAGAAATCCGAGCTGATTAGGAATGTGACACACTAATGTAATGAAGGGAAAACTAGAGGTGATTAGGAATGTGACACAACTGAATGTAATCAATTGAATCAGAGCTGATTAGGAATGTGACACAACGATGTAATGAAGGGAAACTAGAGGTGAATTAGGAATGTGACACAACGATGTAATCAATTGAAATCAGGCTGATTAGGAATGTGACACAACTGAATGTATTCAAATGAAATCAGAGCTGATTAGGAATGTGACACAACTAAATGTAATGAAGGGAAACTAGAGGGATTAGAATGTGCACAACTGAATGTTAATTGAAATCAGAGCTGATTAGGAATGTGACACAACTGAATGTAATCAATGAAATCAGAGCTGATTAGGAATGTGACACAACTGAATGTAATCAATTGAAATCAGAGCTGATTAGGAATGTGACACAACTGAATGTAATGAAGGGAAACTAGAGGTGATTAGGAATGTGACACAACTGAATGTAATCAATTGAAATCAGAGCTGATTAGGAATGTGACACAACTAAATGTAATCAAGGAAATCAGAGCTGACTGAACAGTGACACAGCTGAATATAATCAAAGAGAATCAGCTGATTAAGACAGCGGAAACAGTGAATGTAAATCAGAGAAATCAGAGCTATTAAACAGCGAGACAGCGAATATAATCAAGAAATCAGAGCTGATTAAGACATGACAAGCTGAATATAATCAAGAGAAAGCAGAGTGATTAAGACAGCCGAAACAGCTGAATAATCAAGAGAAATCAAGCTGATTAAGACACGTGACACAGCTGAATATCAAGAGAAATCAGAGCGAATTAAGACACGAACACTGAATGTAATCAAGAGAAATCGGAGCTGATTAAAGGTTCTACAACCTGGCGATGTGCACCAAGTGCCGACCCCCGACCCACCCGAGCTGAAGTACACCCGTTTCGGCCGTTCGTTTGGGGGTACGTTCGGGCTAGGTGTCATTTGGCCTTGGTTGCACATGGCAGTGTTGTACGAGCCTTAAGACAGTAAGACAGCTAAATGTAATCAAGAGAAATCAAAGCTGATTAAGAACAGTGACAGCTGAATGTAATCAAGATAAATCAGTACACTAATGAGGAATGTGACCAGCTAAATACGAGTAATCAGAGCTGTTAGGACTGACATATCTGAATGTAATCAAGAAAATCCGAGCTGATTAGGACTGACACATCTGAATTAATCAAGAGAAATCCGAGCTGATTAGGACTGACACAGCTGAATGTTAATCAAGAGAAATCCGAGCTGATTGGACTGACACATCCTGAATGTAATCAAGAGAAATCCGAGCTGATTAGGACTTGACACAGCTGAATTAATCAAGAGAAATCCGAGCTGATTATTGACTGACACATCTGATGTAAATCAAGAGGAATCCGACTGATTTATGACTGACACAGCTGAATGTAAACAATTGAAATCAGGAGCTGATTAGGAATGGTGACACAATGAATTTAATGAAAGAACTAGAGGTGATAGGAATGTGACACAACTGACATGTAATCAATTGATCAGTAGCTGATTAGGATGTGACAGCAACTGAATGTAATGAAGGGAAACTATAGTGATTAGGAATGTGACACAACTGAAGGTAATCAATTGAAATCAGAGCTGATTAGGAAGGTACACATACTGATGAATGAGGGAAACTAGGGTGATTAGGAATGGTGACACATGAATGTAATTCAATTGAATCAGAGCCGATTAGGAATGGTGTCACAACTGTTAATCAATTGAAATCAGAGCTGAATTAGGAATGTGACACAACTAAATGTAATGAGGAAACTGAGGGTTAGGAATGTGACACAACTGTAATGTCCAATTGAAATCAGAGATAGATGTGACACAACGAATGTAATCAATTGAAATCAGAGCTATTAGTAGTGACACAACTAAATGTAATGAAGGAAATAGGTGATTAGGAATGACACACTAATGTAATCAGAACAGAGCTGATTAGGAATGTGACACACTGAATGTAATCAATTGAAATCAGAGCTGATTAGGAATGTGACACAACTGATGTAATCAATTGAAATCATAGCTGATTAGAAGTGACACAACTAAATGTAATGAAGGGAACTAGGGTGATTAGGAATGTGACCAACTGAATGTCATCATTGAAATCAGAGCTGATTAGGATGGACACAACTGCATGTAATCAATTGAAATCAGAGTGATTAGGAATGTGACACAACTGAATAATCATTGAAATAGAGCTGATAGGAATGTGACACAACTGATGTAATAAGGACTAGAGGTGATTAGGAATGTGACACAACTGAATGTAATCAATTGAATCAGAGCTTATTGGAATGTGACACAACTAAATGTAATCAGGGAATCAGAGCTGACTAGAACATGACACAGCTTAATATAATCAGAGAATCATATTAAGACAGGAAACGCTGAATGTAATCAGAAATCAGAGCTGATTAAGACAGGAGACAAGCTGAATGTAATCAAGAGAATCAAGCTGATTAAGACATTGACACAGCTGAATATAATCAAGAGAAATCAGAGCTGATTAAGAACAGTGAAACAGCTGAATGTAATCAAGAGAAATCAGAGCTGATTAAGACAGTGACACAGCGAATATAATCAAGAGAAATCAGAGGCTGATTAAGACAAGCGAAACAAGCTGAAGTATCAAGAGAAATCGAGCTGATTAAAGGTTCATACCACCTGGCGATGTGCACCCAATGCCGACCCCCGACCAACCCCGACCTGAAGTACACCCGTTTCGGCCGTCGTTGTGGGTTGTACGTCGGGCTAGGGGGTCAGTTGGCGCTGGGTGCACATGGCAGGTGTGTACGAGCCTTAAACAGTAAGACAGCTAAATGTAATCAAGAGAAATCAAAGCTGAATTAGACAGTGACAGCTGAATGTAAATATCACTAATGAGTGAATTTCACAGCTAAATAAATCATGAAAAGTAATCGGATCAGATTAGGAAAGTGACAGTTGGATGTAATGAGAGTAATCAGAGCTGATTAGACTGACATATCTGAATGTAATCAAGACAAATCGAGCTGATTAGGACTGCACACATCTGAATGTAATCAAGAGAAATCCGAGCTGATGGACTGACACACTGAATGTATCAAGAGAAATCCGAGCTGATTAGGACTGACACAATCTGAATATAATCAGAGAAATCCGAGCTGATTAGGACTGACACAGCTAATGTAATCGAGAAATCCAGCTGATTAGGACTGACACAACGGAATGTAATCAAGAGAAATCCGAGCTGATAGGACTGACACAGCTGAATGTAATCAAGGAAATCCGGCTGATTAGGACTGACACAACTGAATGTAATCAAGATATCATAGCTGATTAGGACTGACACAGCTGAATGTAATCAGAGAAATCCGAAATGATTAGGACTGACACAGCTGAATGTAATCAAGAGAAATCCGAGATGATTCCGACTGACACAGCTGATATAATGGAGAAATCAGCTCTGATTAAGACAATGACACAGCTGAATGTAATCAGCACTGATAGTCTGTGTCACATCTAAATGCAAACAAGAGGCATTTATTTAATGTTGATGCACCTGCGACACACATCCGTTAAAATCTATATGCAACAATGGCCTGAAATTTGCCGATAACTCAGAAACACTTCCACGGATTCTTAGCTAGGTAAGAGCAAACCTGTTGTCCCACACGTAATTTCGTGTCTGTAGCTCAAAAACTGTGGAGGAGATACATCCAAAAAACAGAACTAATAAAAGAGAAGAGAAGAAGAAAAAGAACAGGAATTTGGCTCCTTAAAGCAAAATTAATAAATATTCATCATGCGAAATAGCAAATATAGTTTTATGTTGTGTTATTTTGCATGTATATAAAGAGTTAAAACTGACAAACACTTTAAATGCGGCAGTGATTACTCCCTTGATAATTCAATGTAGGTTTGAGCGAGTTACCTGCCCAGTCAGGTAGGCCAATATACCGCTGTCTCCATTACAAATGGGAGGGTCTCTCGGGAGACGTGAAGAATTGTGAGCCAGAGCAGGATTATCCACAAAGCCTTAAGGATCCTGCCTAGGAACCAGGAATGTCCGGGGCCCCAGTTGCAGAAGCAGAAAGAGTGTTACAGTCCATTATGAACACATTGATCTAAAGACCATAGATGCAGAGGAGCTGCCAGACAATGCAGCTTTCACAGTTCCCGTAATAGAATAGTCTCCCACACAATTGTAAATCCAGTGTGGACATTCCAAGTTAGCAAAGTGATGGAAAACCCATCTAATTCCATGTAAAAGGCAGGTTTTATCCCAGACCCCAAGAACAGGAGATTGGGGGTAGCTCTCTCTACGGGTGTTGGGGAAAAGGTAATATTTCAGACTAGAGGTTAGGACAGGGCTGCAGCTAAAGATATCTAACAGTTGTGTTAAGTTGTTTAAATGCTTGCAAAAATCTGCCTGAAAATACAAAATCTTAAAACCGACAGGGCCTGCAATTCTCCTGTGTGAAGTAAAAAGTCACATTAAGCAATGTAATATCTCCTTCTCTACAGCGCTGCTTGGTGCTAATGCAGCCTACGCAATTTACCATATGTGCATTAGTGGCTAAAAATGGCGCAAAACAAAACAATATTAGCTCAGACAAAATACTGCACCCAAAAACACCTCTCTTGACTGCTGCAATTTTATATTGGCTGATTTCCAGTTTGCTGGTTGCAAATAAAAGGTTTTGTAAAAAGTTTGCCCCTGCAAATAATGTGCAGCAACCCAAATTTTATCTAACTGCAGTAGCCCAGTAAAAAGCAAACATCTGATTGGTTTGCTGCAAATTAAGAATACTCGAGCAAAGTTTGCTCTTATCGCCCCAATTTGGGCAAGAAACTCTGACTTACTATACACAAAACCCTGAGTTATACAGTATGGATGCCATATTACCGTCATTTTATTCGCTTTCCCAGAATCCTCTGCTGCAGCTTGTCAATGGGAAGACATTTTTGGCTTTTTTTTTTTTGGTTCAGCGTGAGAATCTGTTTGTTGTAAACCGAGGGTGGAATACAATTCTTTCTGTTACACAAGTTCTTATCGGAATTTCATGCCATATCTTTGTATCCTGCATCTAATGGACTAATGAATCCCACGCCCACCATCAGAATGGCCGTTTTTTCGGCTGAAGGAGCAGATCAGGATAGATATCAGAATAAAAAGAATAAGAATTTAAACAAAGTATTTCTAATTCCGTCTGACTCATTCGCATTGCAGAGAAGGGGAAAAAAATGAATGCAAGTAATAATTTATATTGAAACTTGGTCAACCCTGGGAAGGCAGCAGATTAAATTGCAACATATACGGTGGGAAGCCATGTCCCAGCCAGCGGAATACAATAATACAATGCAGATGGGAAGAGTAGGGAATTGTGAGAAAGGTTACTAAGAGTTTAAATCCTTTCTAAATCTTCATTTCAGGCATTCAGAACCTTCTCTGTTGTTTAGTAAAGGTACTGTAAGGATTTTGTAACTATTAATTACCAGGTCTATGTTTAGCATTGATAATAAAATTGGAATATGCCTTGGTGTTTGATGACCCTTGGGAGGTTCGTTATCAGAGCTGATCCTCACAATGATTTCTAAAGAGTTCCTTGTGATAACAAGGTTATCCCAACATTCACACAGATATCGCTGGTGCACTTCTTCCCTTTGGTCCAGTTTGGGTCCCCCACCTTACATGAAGGATGAACAATCAATGAGCCCTACATCAGCATTACTTATTATGTTTTATATCCAGACGGCTGGCCAAGAAAAGGGGCGGTATTCAGACAGGAACCAGTGGGGAAGGTTGTATACTATAGTTGTATCTCCGTAGGAAGTATATGGTAGGTATATGCGATTAACATTGCCTACCTGGGTTACATCTGAATTTGACGGGGTGGGGGGTGGAAACATAAAAAAAACCTTTAATAACTTTCCAAAAGTTTTCTCTTTGTGGTTTAGTTTTAGGACAAGAACGTGGCACTTTTTCACCGAATAATCAGAAAAGGTGTAGACCTCATTATTACAGTATGTCAAATTCCCCCACATAGTATTTACATCAAACACCTAGCTCAGTAATGTATCTATAACTGCCGATACAAGACCCTGTTTACAACCATGCCTATAATCATTAGTTACTACAGAAGAGAATGGACTGGAGTATGTTAGCTTGGGTAAGGTATAGCATGGATATGAATGCTTTCACAGAACCTGAAATGTGTATCAGCATTGACATGTAACTGTGTTTGCTACATTAAACTCCTGTATCTCCCTGAACTGCAATCTCCTGGCATGTGGTGTCCTGAACTCCTGCACCTCTAGTATTTGTTGCAATGAATCTCAGCATCTCCTATTCACAGAGCCATGATTGTATACTAAGTATTTTATTGATTGACTAAGTCAGGACCTCTCAACTGTATGGTAAAGTCTGTCTCTCTCTGAGGCCTGAGACATATTGGAGGAAATAAACAGGTATTGGAAGCTTGTCAATTGGTAGGAGATAATCACGGAGATTCAAATAAAGTTCTTATTGTTTAATATAGTGGCTATTTTTTGCCCCACCAATCAGATCTTATTAACATTTGAAAGCTAACATCTGATTGGTTGGGGCAAAATTAGCACCATATTTAACGATAAGAACTTTATATGAATAACCCTAGTCCTCTCCACTTGAATTTTGTAAAACCTGTTTGTCATATAGGAATCCCATCAATACCATATTCTGAAATCTAATATTCAGAAAAGAATAAAAAGAATAAATGCTAGAAGAACCACATTGTGATTACTATTGGAACCTGAACATATTTAACACACATTGTGGCTACATTTTTTATCCAATCAAAAATATTAACTGACCATAAAGAACAATAAAACAATCTTTTATTCAAATATTAATTTAGCTACAAAGAATTCCCAGGAAATCAGAATGGCTTGGAAGTCTTTCCATCTTTGTTTGAGGCCTTAATTGAAGCCCTTTGATGAAAACTAAGTTATGCGGTGTGGCTAACTGTAATTCAGAAGAAATATGTTTTTAGTTTTTTAGGGAGCTGGGAAATCAGATAGTGTCTGTGTAATAACCTAGAAAGTTGTTTTAATATTTAATATTATGTGTATTTACCAATCCCAAGTCCTATAGGGTAAAAAGGTTTTTGTTCGAGATCTTTACATTGACAATTTATATTATTGATAAAACCTGCCAATGTTAATTAGAATCAAAATGGGGAATCAAAAGTGCTGATTTGGGTCGCAAATTAGGCCTATTCTTTACAAATACCTCACTTTATACCAGCTAACACAGTGCCTAAATACCAACACCAAGTATTATATATCACTATATACATAATGTGATATTTTATAATGGGAGCTGCAGTGGTATATATCCTTATAAAAATCACTCAGCTATGTCACTAAGTGACTAATTTCTTATATTTCTTATATCCCACTACTCCGCCCATTCCAGTGTTCATGCCTGGACAATGACTCAGCATTTGTTGTAGTGTGTAACTTCACTAACAGAACCTGCTGGAGCTGCTTCCTGTCACTTCATAACAATGTCTCTTTCCTCTCCCACAAAGATTTGTTTAACCATATAGATGCTGGGATTTCTTCTACTGGGTTAAGTTACAGAAGGTAGCTTGGGGGATATAAGGTGGAAATAGGGACAGGGCTAGAATTAAAAATGTGAATGGGGTGAAGGAATCCAATACTATGTATTATAAGAAATAATGCGCCCCTTCACAGTATAATATAGTGACATTAGGCCACTCTGAGTTCATGACCTGTATTAGGCACTCGGTCTACGGCCTGTGGCTTCATATGGTCAGGGAACTCCTCGGTGGCGTAATATCCGTATATTCACTGTAAAGGGTGCATTATCCTTAATAAGTCTAATATATAAATTAACCTCTTTAGTACAGCTACTGCCCACAGTACTATGTATGTTATGTATGTATGTATGTTAATGTATGTATGTAGTATGTATAATTTATTTAAAGCGCCACTTGGGTACGCATGGCTGTACAACAAGGGGAATAAGTCAAGCATTATACAGAATAAATAAAATTAAATACAATTTCATACATCGTGTTAGGAAGAAATTATAATAATGTTTTAAATGGATATAAGTGCAAACAGGCCCCAACACATTAGGAATGAGATCCCTGCCCTGAGAGCTCTAAATCTACTACCCACTGTAACTAAGCCTTATACAGGGGCAGGAAGGATACATAATACAATAGGAAGGACAAACACATAATACAATAGAGGATACATAATACAATATTTTACTATATGAGGTTCTCGCTATAACAAAAGAGTGAAAGTTTTATTGGGGGACAGTGTCACTCATTTGCCCTTCACCTCAGGCCAACAAAAAGTCGGGGTCCAGACTTCTTTGGACAGGTCCAGCCCATAACAATCTGTCCCCTCTCCCCATCCAACAGTCTAAACGGTCTGTGGAGAAGACACACTTTGTTATCAAGAAATTGTACTTTGTTATCACTAGCTGCTATGCCACATTTCTATTAAAAATAAAATAATATCTGCGGAAAGGTAGGAAAAACTACAGAAAGCTCATTTAATGTACCCCCCTGGGCTTGCCCCGACTTGAAAAAATACTGTAAATGTCCATACGTCCTCTTTCCTACCTAATTCACCATCACCACTGATTTCATAAAAGATTTCCATCCATTTTAATTGATCTCAAATAAACTGTTTGTCAAAGTTATCTAACTTAATAGAACTAAACATTGAATGCTTTCACTATGAACTTGAACATATCGTTGAATGAATCTTTGTCTGTAGGGGAACCAATCTAAGGAAGGAAAGTTTGCTTTGACTCCTGTTTTTTGATTTTCTTATTTTTTCTTAGTTGAATTCTGCTCATTCAGACATAATTCTGTTCACCTGGACGAGACGTCTACATACCTCACTGTACTTGGTTCTCTTGTTCTGATAGAAGTTGAGAACCAACACCACTCTTATTTGAAATGCTCTCTGGACCATTCTGTTCTGCCAGGATAAATCCATGAAGTTGATAGTGGTGCTTTTTATAATAGCGCAAGGCCCTCTATGACTTACCCAAAGATGGATATTTCTTCTTCTAAAGGGGAATTGTATAACCGGGGCTTTGCAAATTGCTGTAGTGTAATAGTTTATATGGTCCATTTTTTTGTTTATTAACGTATTATCATTAAAGATATGTAACTGGGGATTTTTTTTTTTTTTTTAATTGCCCATACTAAAAATTATAATTCTTAAACTATCACGTGTACCATTTTTTGTTTATCCGTTCCCTATTTCTTTATATTTCCAGTGGTGAAACATCTTACGTTCGCTGTCAATCAAATGCCTTAGTTGCATAAACTCTTCTGTTATGTATAGTTTTGCTGTAGCTGGAATGGTGACATAGTTTGATAGAACTGCATGGTGGGAAATTCCTCTCCCAGTGCTGCTCATAGGGATACTGACCCTGCTGCCTCACAGAGAGTCTGGCACGGGGCTGGACTGAAGCTTTGTCACACGTGTGATCGCGGGTCCTGACCTGCTACGCGTGATGTGAATGAATGTTTCAGGCGATAATCGGCCTGTGTATTGGCACGTTTACGGCCAAAACAGGATGTTTCGTTCAGCAGTCCTTGCCAAGCCGTTTCGCCCCATAAAGTGCCCATACACAGGGCGATAATCGCCCGAACGTTCTTTCGTACACATCGTGCATCGCAGGAAACCTTTAGGGTGCTGACCTAGAAGCAAACAAATACTGGATGAAGTCATGCAGCAACCAAAACACAGTAGACTTACATGTATTCATTTATGGATTCATTTTTTCAGTGTACATCCTTAAAGGGAAAACTGAAGTGTTATAATAAAAAATAGTATTTTTTACAGTTAGCATTCCATCCCAAATCACATACGACATAAAAACATTTTTTGTTTAATTTTGAGGATAAAATTGTACCTGCTGTGTAACATATGAACAATCATCAGTTAGAAAAGGTTTCTTTACTGTGAGAACGGTAAAACTGTGGAACTGTCTTCCAGCAGATGTGGTAATGGCAAAGTTCTAAATTAGCTTTAAAAATTGCCTGGATAAGATTCTAAAATTAAAAATATGAGAATAACTGGTATTAATACATATACAGTAGTTCTGGTTGGTACAGGGATACTATATATATTGAGAATTACTGGTAATAATACATATACTGTAGTTCTGGTTGGTACAGGGATACTATATAATATTGAGAATTACTGGTATAATACATATACTGTAGTTCTAGTTGGTACGGGATACTATATAATATTGAGAATTACTGGTATTAATACATATACAGTAGTTTCTGGTTGGTAAGTGATACTATATAATATTGAGAATTACTGGTATTAATACTAATCTGTATTTCTGGTTGTACGGGGATACTATATAATATTGAGGAATTAACTGGTATTAATACATATACGTTACGTTTCTGGGTCGACAGGGAACTATATATATTGAGAATTACTGGTATTACACATACGGTAACTGTAGTTCTGGTTTGATATAGTGGATACTATAATACTATTATAATACTGGTATTAATACATTACGTAGCTCTGGTTGGTACGGGAATAGTTTTGTTTTTTTTTTTTTTGGGTATCATATAATATTGAAATTACTGTTATTATACATTTACAGTGAGTTCTGGTTGGTAAGGGATACTATAATAATATTGAGAATTACTGTATTAATCATATACTAGTAGTTCCTGGTTGGTACGGGATACTATATAATATTGAGAATTACTGGTATTAATACATATACTGTAGTTCTGGTTGGTACGGGTAATCAAGATAAATCATCACTAATGAGGAATGTGACACAGCTAAATAAGAGTAATCAGAGCTGATTAGGACTGACATATCTGAATGTAATCAAGAAAAATCCGAGCTGATTAGGACTGACACATCTGAATGTAATCAAGAGAAATCCGAGCTGATTAGGACTGACACAGCTGAATGTAATCAATTGAAATCAGAGCTGATTAGGAATGTGACACAACTGAATGTAATGAAAGGAAACTAGAGGTGATAGGAATGTGACACAACTGAATGTAATCAATTGAAATCAGAGCTGATTAGGAATGTGACACAACTGAATGTAATGAAGGGAAACTAGAGGTGATTAGGAATGTGACACAACTG
>CM033470.1:331900390-331962716 GCA_019447015.1 Hymenochirus boettgeri
TCAGAGCTGATTAGGAATGTGACACAACTAAATGTAATGAAGGGAAATCAGAGCTGACTAGAACAGTGACACAGCTGAATATAATCAAGAGAAATCAGAGCTGATTAAGACAGCGAGACAGCTGAATGTAATCAAGATGAAATCAAGAGGCTGATTAAACAGTGACACAGCTGAATATAATCAGAGAATCAGGCTGATTAAGAGTGAAACAGCTATGTAATCAGAAATCAGCGCTGATTAAGACAGTGACACAACTGAAAGTAATCAAGAAAATCAGAGGCTGGATTAAGACAGTGACACAGCTGAAGTATAATCAAGAGAAATCAAGCTGATTAAGACAGCGAAACAGCTGAATGTAATCAAAAGAAATCGGAGCGTGATTAAAGGTTCATACACACCTGGCGATGTGCACCCAATGCCGACCCCCGACACCCCGAGCCTGAAGTACACCCGTTTCGGCCGTTCGTTGTGGGTGTACGTCGGGCTAGGGGGTCAGTTGGCGCTTGGGTGCACATGGCAGGTGTGTACGAGCCTTAAGACAGTAAGACAGCTAAATGTAATCAAGAGAAATCAAAGCTGATTAAGACAGTGACAGCTGAATGTAATCAAGATAAATCATCACTAATGAGGAATGTGACACAGCTAAATGAAATCATGAAAAGTAATCGGATCAGATTAGGAAAGTGACAGTTGGATGTAAATGAGAGTAATCAGAGCTGATTAGGACTGACATATCTGAATGTAATCAAGAGAAATCCGAGCTGATTAGGACTGACACATCTGAATGTAATCAAGAGAAATCCGAGCTGATTAGGAATGTGACACAACTGAATGTAATGAAGGGAAAACTAGAGGTGATTAGGAATGTGACACAACTGAAT
The DNA here is from genome assembly GCA_019447015.1 of Hymenochirus boettgeri. NCBI lineage: Eukaryota > Metazoa > Chordata > Amphibia > Anura > Pipidae > Hymenochirus > Hymenochirus boettgeri. The sequence goes on from CM033470.1 coordinate 331,901,272, forward strand.
GTAATCAATTGAAATCAGAGCTGATTAGGAATGTGACACAACTGAATGTAATGAAGGGAAACTAGAGGTGATTAGGAATGTGACACAACTGATGTAATCAATTGAAATCAGGCTGATTAGGAATGTGACACAACTGAATGTATCAAATGAATCAGAGCTGATTAGGAATGTGACACAACTAAATGTAATGAAGGGAAACTAGAGGTGATTAGGAATGTGACACAACTGAATGTAATAATTGAAATCAGAGCTGATTAGGAATGTGACACAACTGAATGTAATCAATTGAAATCAGAGCTGATTAGGAATGTGACACAACTGAATGTAATCAATTGAAATCAGAGCTGATTAGGAATGTGACACAACTGAATGTAATGAAGGGAAACTAGAGGTGATTAGGAATGTGACACAACTGAATGTAATCAATTGAAATCAGAGCTGATTAGGAATGTGACACAACTAAATGTAATCAAGGGAAATCAGAGCTGACTGAACATGACACAGCTGAATATAATCAAGAGAAATCAGCTGATTAAGACAGCGAAACAGCTGAATGTAAATCAGAGAAATCAGAGCTATTAAGACAGCGAGACAGCTGGAATATAATCAAGATAATCAGAGCTGATTAAGACAGTTGACAAGCTGAATATAATCAAGAGAAACAGAGCTGATTAAGACAGCGAAACAGCTGAATTAATCAAGAGAAATCAGAGCTGATTAAGACAGTGACACAGCTGAATATCATCAGAGAAATCAGAGCTGATTAAGACACGAACAGCTGAATGTAATCAAGAGAAATCGGAGCTGATTAAAGGTTCATACACACCTGGCGATGTGCACCAAGTGCCGACCCCCGACCAACCCGAGCCTGAAGTACACCCGTTTCGGCCGTTCGTGTGGGGGTACGTTCGGGCTAGGGTCATTGGCGCTTGGTGCACATGGCAGGTGTTGTACGAGCCTTAAGACAGTAAGACAGCTAAATGTAATCAAGAGAAATCAAAGCTGATTAAGACAGTGACAGCTGAATGTAATCAAGATAAATCATACACTAATGAGGAATGTGACACAGCTAAATAGAGTAATCAGAGCTTATTAGGACTGACATATCTGAATGTAATCAAGAAAATCCGAGCTGATTAGGACTACACATCTGAATTAATCAAGAGAAATCCGAGCTGATTAGGACTGACACAGCTGAATGTAATCAAGAGAAATCCGAGCTGATTAGGACTGACACATCTGAATGTAATCAAGAGAAATCCGAGCTGATTAGGACTGACACAGCTGAATGTAATCAAGAGAAATCCGAGCTGATTAGGACTGACACATCTGATGTAATCAAGAGAAATCCGAGCTGATTAGGACTGACACAGCTGAATGTAATCAATTGAAATCAGAGCTGATTAGGAATGTGACACAACTGAATTTAATGAAAGACTAGAGGTGATAGGAATGTGACACCAACTGAATGTAATCAATTGAAATCAGAGCTGATTAGGATGTGACACAACTGAATGTAATGGAAGGGAAACTGAAGTGATTAGGAATGTGACACAACTGAAGTAATCAATTGAAATCAGAGCTGATTGGAAGGTGACACAACTGAATGAATGAAGGGAAACAGGGTGATTAGGAATGTGACACACTGAATGTAATCAATTGAATCAGAGCGATTAGGAATGTGTCACAACTGTGTAATCAATTGAAATCAGAGCTGATTAGGAATGTGACACAACTAAATGTAATGAGGAAACTAGAGGTGATTAGGAATGTGACACAACTGAATGTACCAATTGAAATCAGAGGCTATAGGATGTGACACAACGAATGTAATCAATTGAAATCAGAGCTATTAGTGTGACACAACTAAATGTAATGAAGGAAAACTAAGGTGATTAGGAATTTGACACACTGAATGTAATCAATGAACAGAGCTGATTAGGAATGTGACACACTGAATGTAATCAATTGAAATCAGAGCTGATTAGGAATGTGACACAACTGATGTAATCAATTGAAATCAGAGCTGATTAGGAATGTGACACAACTAAATGTAATGAAGGGAAACTAGAGGTGATTAGGAATGTGACACAACTGAATGTCATCATTGAATCAGAGCTGATTAGACTGGACACAACTGCATGTAATCAATGAACAGAGTGATTAGGAATGTGACACAAATGAATAATCAATTGAAATCAGAGCTGATTAGGAATGGACACAACTGATGTAATAAGGAAACTAGAGGTGATTAGGATGTGACACAATGAATGTAATCAATTGAAATCAGAGCTTATGGAATGTGACACAACTAAATGTAATCAAGGGAATCGAGCTGACTAGAACATGACACAGCTAATATAATCAAGAGAACATAAAGACAGGAAACGCTGAATGTAACACGAAATGCAGAGCTGATTAAGACAGCGAGACAAGCTGAATGTAATCAAGAGAAATCAGAGCTGATTAAGACAGTGACACAGCTGAATATAATCAAGAGAATCAGAGCTGATTAAGAATCAGTGAAACAGCTGAATGTAATCAAGAGAAATCAGAGCTGATTAAGACAGTGACACAGCGAATATAATCAAGAGAAATCAGAGCTGATTAAGACAGCGAAACAGCTGAATGTATCAAGAGAAATCGGAGCTGATTAAAGGTTCATACACACCTGGCGATGTGCACCCAAGTGCCGACCCCCGACCAACCCCGAGCCTGAAGTACACCCGTTTCGGCCGTCGTTGTGGGTGTACGTCGGGCTAGGGGGTCAGTTGGCGCTTGGGTGCACATGGCAGGTGTGTTACGAGCCTTAAACAGTAAGACAGCTAAATGTAATCAAGAGAAATCAAAGCTGATTAAGACAGTGACAGCTGAATGTAAATCATCACTAATGAGGAATGTGACACAGCTAAATGAAATCATGAAAAGTAATCGGATCAGATTAGGAAAGTGACAGTTGGATGTAAATGAGAGTAATCAGAGCTGATTAGGACTGACATATCTGAATGTAATCAAGAGAAATCCGAGCTGATTAGGACTGACACATCTGAATGTAATCAAGAGAAATCCGAGCTGATTAGGACTGACACATCTGAATGTAATCAAGAGAAATCCGAGCTGATTAGGACTGACACATCTGAATATAATCAAGAGAAATCCGAGCTGATTAGGACTGACACAGCTAATGTAATCGAGAAATCCGAGCTGATTAGGACTGACACAACTGAATGTAATCAAGAGAAATCCGAGCTGATTAGGACTGACACAGCTGAATGTAATCAAGAGAAATCCGAGCTGATTAGGACTGACACAACTGAATGTAATCAAGAGATATCATAGCTGATTAGGACTGACACAGCTGAATGTAATCAAGAGAAATCCGAGATGATTAGGACTGACACAGCTGAATGTAATCAAGAGAAATCCGAGATGATTACGACTGACACAGCTGAATATAATGGAGAAATCAGCTCTGATTAAGACAATGACACAGCTGAATGTAATCAGCACTGATTAGTCTGTGTCACATCTAAATGCAAACAAGAGGCATTATTTAATGTTGATGCACCTGCGACACACATCCGTTAAATCTATATGGCAACAATGGCCTGAAATTTGCCGATAAACTCAGAAACACTTCCACGGATTCCTTAGCTAGGTAAGAGCAACCTGTGTCCCACACGTAATTTCGTGTCTGTAGCTCAAAAACTGTGGAGGAGATACAGTCCAAAAAACAGAACTAATAAAAGAGAAGAGAAGAAGAAAAAGAACAGGAATTTGGCTCCTTAAAGCAAAATTAATAAATATTCATCATGCAGAAATAGCAAATATAGTTTTATGTTGTGTTATTTGCATGTATATAAAGAGTTAAAACTGACAAACACTTTAAATGCGGCAGTGATTTAGCTCCCTTGATAATTCAATGTAGGTTTGAGCGAGTTACCTGCCCAGTCAGGTATGGCCAATATACCGCTTCTCCATTACAAATGGGAGGCTCTCGGGAGACGTGAAGATTGTGAGCCAGAGCAGGATATCCACAAAGCCTTAAGGATCCTGCCTAGGAACCAGGAAATGTCCGGGGCCCCAGTTGCAGAAGCAGAAAGAGTGTTACAGTCCATATGAACACATTGATCTAAGCAGACCATAGATGCAGAGGAGCTGCCAGACAATGCAGCTTTCACAGTTCCCGTAATAGAATAGTCTCCCACACAATTGTAAATCCAGTGGACATTCCAAGTTAGCAAAGTGATGGAAAACCCATCTAATTCCATGTTAAAAGGCAGGTTTTATCCCAGACCCCAAGAACAGGAGATTGGGGTGTAGCTCTTCTACAGGGTGTTGGGGAATAAGGTAAGTATTTCAGACTAGAGGTTAGGACAGGCTGCAGCTAAAGATACTAACAGTTGTGTTAAGTTGTTTAAATGCTTGCAAAAATCTGCCTGAAAATACAAAATCTCTAAACGACAGGGCCATGCAATTCTCCTGTTGTGAAGTAAAAAGTCACATTAAGCAATGTAATATCTCCTTCTTACAGCGGCTGCTTGGTGCTAATGCAGCCTACGCAATTTACCATATGTGCATTAGTGGCTAAAAATGCGCAAAAAAAACAATATTAGCTCAGACAAAATACTGCACCCAAAAACACCTTCTCTGACTGCTGCAATTTTATTTGGCTGATTCCAGTTTGCTGTTGCAAATAAAAGGTTTGAAAAAGTTTGCCCCTGCAAATAATGTGCAGCAACCCAAATTTTATCTAACTGCAGTAGCCCAGTAAAAAGCAAACATCTGATTGGTTGCTGCAAATTAATAATACTCGAGCAAAGTTTGCTCTTATCGGCCCCAATTGGGCAAGAAAACTCTGACTTACTATACACAAAACCTGAGTTATACAGTATGGATGCCATATTACCGTCATTTTATTCGCTTTCCCAGAATCCTCTGCTGCAGCTTGTCAATGGGAAGACATTTTTGGCTTTTTTTTTTTTGGTTCAGCGTGAGAATCTGTTTGTTGTAAACACGAGGGTGGAATACAATTCTTTCTGTTACACAAGTTCCTTATCGGAATTTCATGCCATATCTTTGTATCCTGCATACTAATGGACTAATGAATCCCACGCCCACCATCAGAATGGCCGTTTTTTCGGCTGAAGGAGCAGATCAGGATAGATATCAAATAAAAAGAATAAGAATTTAAACCAAAGTATTTCTAATTCCGTCTGACTCATTCGCATTGCAGAGAAGGGGAAAAAAATGAATGCAAGTAATAATTTATATTGACTTGGTCAACCCTGGGAAGCAGCAGATTAAATTGCAACATAATACGGTGGGAAGCCATGTTCCCAGCCAGCGGAAATACAATAATACAATGCAGATGGGGAGAGTAGGGAATTGTGAGAAAGGTTACTAAGAGTTTAAATCCTTTCTAAATCTTCATTTCAGGCATTCAGAACCTTCTCTGTTGTTTAGTAAAGGTACTGTAAGGATTTTGTAACTATTAATTACCAGGTCTATGTTTAGCATTGATAAATATAAATTGGAATATGCCTTGGTGTTTGAATGACCCATTGGGAGGTTCGTTATCAGAGCTGATCCTCACAATGATTTCTAAAGAGTTCCTTGTGATACAAGGTTATCCCAACATTCACACAGATATCAGCTGTGCACTTCTTCCCTTTGGTCCAGTTTGGGTCCCCCACCTTACATGAAGGATGAACAATCAATGAGCCCTACATCACATTACTTATTATGTTTTTATTATCCAGACGGCTGGCCAAGAAAAGGGGCGGTATTCAGACAGGAACCAGTGGGGAAGGTTGTATACTATAGTTGTTATCTCCGTAGGAAGTATATGATAGGTATATGCGATTAACATTGCCTACCTGGTTACATCTGAATTTGACGGGGTGGGGGGTGGAAACATAAAAAAAAACCTTTAATAACTTTCCAAAAAGTTTTCTCTTTGTGGTTTAGTTTTAGGACAAGAACGTGGCACTTTTTCACCGAATAATCAGAAAAGGTGTAGACCCTCATTATTACAGTATGTCAAATTCCCCACAATAGTATTTACATCAAACACCTAGCTCAGTAATGTATCTATAACTGCCGATACAAGACCCCTGTGTTACAACCATGCCTATAATCATGTTACTACAGAAGAGAATGGACTGGAGTATGTTAGCTTGGGTAAGGTATAGCAGGATATGGAATGCTTTCACAGAACCTGAAATGTGTATCAGCATTGACATGTAACTGTGTTTGTACATTAAACTCCTGTTATCTCCCTGAACTGCAATCTCCTGGCATGTGTGTCCTGAACTCCTGCACCTCTAGTATTTGTGCAATGAACTCCAGCATCTCCTATTCAAGAGCCATGATTGTATACAAGTATTTTATTGATATGACTAAGTCAGGACCTCTCAACTGTACTGTAAAGTCTGTCTCTCTCTGAGGCCTGAGACATATTGGAGGAAATAAACAGGTATTGGAAGCTTGTCAATTGTAGGAGATAATCACGGAGATTCAAAAAAGTCTTATTGTTAATATAGTGCTATTTTTGCCCCACCAATCAGATCTTATTAACTTTGAAAGCTAACATCTGATTGGTTGGGGCAAAATTAGCACCAAATTTAACGATAAGAACTTTATTGAATAACCCAGTCTCTCCACTTTGAATTTTGTAAACCCTGTTTGTCATATAGGAATCCCATCAATACCATATTCTGAAATCTAATATTCAGAAAAGAATAAAAGAATAAATGCTAGAAGAACCACATTGTGATTACTATTTGGAACCTGAACATATTTAACACACATGTGGCTACATTTTTTATCCAAATCAAAAATATTAACTGACCATAAAGAACAATAAAACAATCTTTTATTCAAATATTAATTTAGCTACAAGAATTCCAGGAAATCAGAATGGCTTGGAAGTCTTCCATCTTTGTTTGAGGCCTTAATTGAAGCCCTTTGATGAAAACTAAGTTATGCGGTGTGGCTAACTGTAATTCAGAAGAAATATGTTTTTTAGTTTTTAGGGAGCTGGGAAATCAGATAGTGTCTGTGTAATTAACCTAGAAAGTTGTTTTAATATTTAATATTATGTGTATTTACCAATCCCAAGTCCTATAGGGTAAAAAGGTTTTTGTTCGAGATCTCTTACATTGACAATTTATATTATTGATAAAACCTCCAAGTTAATTAGAATCAAAATGGGGAATCAAAAAGTGCTGATTTGGGTCGCAAATTAGGCCTATTCTTTACAAATACCTCACATTTATACCAGCTAACACAGTGCTAAATACCAACACCAAGTATTATATATCACTATAATACATAATGTGATATTTTATAATGGGAGCTGCAGTGGTATATATCCTTATAAAAATCACTCAGCTATGTCACTAAGTGACTAATTTCTTATATTTCTTATATCCCACTACTCCGCCCATTCCAGTGTTCATGCTGGACAATGACTCAGCATTTGTTGTAGTGTTTAACTTCACTAACAGAACCTGCTGGAGCTGCTTCCTGTCACTTCATAACAATGTCTCTTTCCTCCTCCCCACAAAGATTTGTTTAACCATATAGATGCTGGGATTTTCCTTCTACTGGGTTAAGTTACAGAAGGTAGCTTGGGGGATATAAGGTGGAAATAGGGACAGGGCTAGAATTATAAAATGTGAATGGGGTGAAGGAATCCAATACTTATGTATTATAAGAAATAATGCGCCCCTTCACATATAATATAGACATTAGGCCACCTCTGAGTTCCATGACCTGTATTAAGGCACTCGGTCTACGGCCTGTTGCTTCATATGGTCAGGGAACTCCTCGGTGGCGTAATATCCGTATATTACACTGTAAAGGGTGCATTATCCTTATATAAGTCTAATATATAAATTAAACTCTTTAGTACAGCTACTGCCCACAGTACTATGTATTTATGTATGTATGTATGTATGTATGTATGTAGTATGTATAATTTATTTATAAGCGCCACTTGGGTACGCATGGCTGTACAACAAGGGGAATAAGTGCAAGCATTATACAGAATAAATAAAATTAAATACAATTTCATACATCGGTTAGGAAGAATATTATAATAATGTTTTAAATGGATATAAGTGCAACAGGCCCCAACACATAGGAATGAGATCCCTGCCCTGAGAGCTAACATCTACTACCCACTGTAACTAAGCCTTATACAGGGGCAGGAAGGATACATAATACAATAGGAAGGACAACACATAATACAATAGAAGGATACATAATACAATATTTTACTATATGAGGTTCTCGCTATAACAAAAGAGTGAAAGTTTTATTGGGGGACAGTGTCACTCATTTGCCCTTCACCTCAGGCCAAACAAAAAGTCTGGGGTCCAGATTCTTTTGGACAGTCCAGCCACATAACAATCTGTCCCCCTCTCCCCATCCAACAGTCTAAACGGTCTGTGGAGAAGACACACTTTGTTATCAGGAAATTTACTTTGTTATCACTAGCTGCTATGCCACATTTCTAATTAAAAAATAAATATTCTGCGGAAAGGTAAGGAAAACATACAGAAAGCTCATTTAATGTACCCCCCTGGGCTTGCCCCGACTGAAAAAATACTGTAAATGTCCATACGTCCTCTTTCCTACCTAGATTCACCATCACCACTGATGTTCATAAAAGATTTCCATCCATTTAATTGATCTCAAATAAACGTTTGTCAAAGTTATCTATTATATAGAACTAAACATTTGAATGCTTTCACTATGAACTTGAACATATCGTTGAATGTAATCTTTGTCTGTAGGGGAACCAACTAAGGAAGGAAAGTTTTGCTTGACTCCTGTTTTTGATTTCTTATTTTTTCTTAGTTGAATTCTGCTCATTCAGACAGTAATTCTGTTCCACCTGGACGAGACGTCTACATACCTCACTGTACTTGGTTCTCTTGTTCTGATAGAAGTTGAGAACCAACACCACTCTTATTTGAAATGCTCTCTGGACCAGTCTGTTCTGCCAGGATAAATACCATGAAGTTATAGTGGTGCTTTTTATAATAGCGCAAGGCCCTCTATTGACTTACCCAAAGATGGATATTTCTTCTTCTAAAGGGGAAGTTGTATAACCGGGCTTTGCAAATTGCTGGTAGTGTAATAGTTTATATGGTCCATTTTTTTGTTTATTAACGTATTATCATTAAAGGATATGTAAACTGGGGATTTTTTTTTTTTTTTAATTGCCCATACTAAAAATTATAATTCTTAAACTATCACTGTACCATTTTTTGTTTATCCGTTCCCTATTTCTATATTTCCAGTGGTGAAACATCTTACGTTTCGCTGTCAATCAAATGCCTTAGTTGCATAAACTCTTCTGTTATGTATAGTTTTGCTGTAGCTGGAATGTGACAAGTTTGTATAGAACTGCATGGTGGGAAATTCCTCTCCCAGTGCTGCTCATAGGGATTACTGACTGCTTGCCCTCACAGAGAGTCTGGCACGGGGCTGGGACTGAAGCTTTGTACACACGTGTGATCCGGGTCCTGACTGCTACGCGTGATGTGAATGAATGTTTCAGGCGATAATCGGCCTGTGTATTGGCACTTTATCGGCCAAAACGGATGTTCGTTCAGCAGTCCTTGCCAAAGCCGTTTCGCCCCATAAAGTGCCCATACACAGGGCGATAATCGCCCGAACGTTCGTTTCGTACACATCGTGCATCGCAGGAACCTTTAGGGTGCTGACCTAGAGCAAACAAATACTGGATGAAGTCATGCAGCAACCACAAACACAGTAACTTACATGTATTCATTTATGATTCATTTTTTCAGTGTACAATCCTTAAAGGGAAAACTGAAGTGTTATAATAAAAAATAGATTTTAAGTAGCATTCCATCCCAAATCACATACGACATAAAAACATTTTTTGTTTAATTTTGAGGAATAAAAATTGTGACCTGCTGTGTAACATATGAAAATCAATCAGTTAGAAAAGGTTTCTTTACTGTGAGAACGGTAAAACTGTGGAACTGTCTTCCAGCAGATGTGGTAATGGCAAGTTCTAAATAGCTTTAAAAATTGCCTGGATAAGATTCTAAAATTAAAAATATTGAGAATAACTGGTATTAATACATATACAGTAGTTCTGGTTGGTACAGGGATACTATATATATTGAGAATTACTGGTAATAATACATATACTGTAGTTCTGGTTGGTACAGGGATACTATATAATATGAGAATTACTGGTATAATACATATACTGTAGTTCTAGTTGGTACGGGATACTATATAATATTGAGAATTACTGGTATTAATACGTATACAGTAGTTCTGGTTGGTAACGTGATATAATAATATTGAGAATTACTGGTATTAATACATAATACTGTATTTCTGGTTGTACGGGATACTATATAATATTGAGAATTAACTGGTATAATACATATACAGTACGTTTTGGGTCGACAGGGACTATATATATTGAGAATTACTGGTATTAACATACGGTAACTGTAGTTCTGGTTGTATAGGGATTACTATAATAATATTAGAATTACTGGTATTAATACATATACGTAGTCTCTGGTTGGTACGGGATATTTGTTTTTTTTGGATCATATAATATTGAGAATTACTGTGTATTATACATTTACAGTGAGTTCTGGTTTGGTAAGGGATACTATATAATATTGAGAATTACTGTATTAATACATATACTGTAGTTCCGGTTGGTAGGGATACTATATAATATTGAGAATTACTGGTATTAATACATATACGTAGTTCTGGTTGGTACGGAGCTGATTAGGACTGACACAGCTGAATGTAATCAAGAGAAATCCGAGATGATTAGGACTGACACAGCTGAATGTAATCAAGAGAAATCCGAGATGATTACGACTGACACAGCTGAATATAATGGAGAAATCAGCTCTGATTAAGACAATGACACAGCTGAATGTAATCAGCACTGATTAGGTCTGTGTCACATCTAAATGCAAACAAGAGGCATTTATTTAATGTTGATTGCACCTGCGACACACATCCGTTAAAATCTATATGCAACAATGGCCTGAAATTTGCCGATAACTCAGAAACACTTCCACGGATTCCTTAGCTAGGTAAGAGCAACCTGTGTCCCACACGTAATTTCGTGTCTGTAGCTCAAAAACTGTGGGAGGAGATACAGTCCAAAAAACAGAACTAATAAAAGAGAAGAGGAAGAAAGAGAAAGAACAGGAATTTGGCTCCTTAAAGCAAAATTAATAAATATTCATTCATGCAGAAATAGCAAATATAGTTTTATGTTGTGTTATTTTGCATGTATATAAAGAGAGTTAAAACTGACAAACACTTTAAATGCGGCAGTGATTTAGCTCCCTTGATAATTCAATGTAGGTTTTGAGCGAGATTACCTGCCCAGTCAGGTATGGCCAATATACCGCTGTCTCCATTACAAATGGGAGGTCTCTCGGGAGACGTGAAGATTGTGAGCCAGAGCAGGATTATCCACAAAGCCATTAAGGATCCTGCCTAGGAACCAGGAAATGTCCGGGGGCCCCAGTTGCAGAAGCAGAAAGAGTGTTACAGTCCATATAGAACACATTGATCTAAGCAGACCTATAGATTGCAGAGGAGCTGCCAGACAATGCAGCTTTCACAGTTCCCGTAATAGAATAGTCTCCCACACAATTGTAAATCCAGTGGACATTCCAAGTTAGCAAAGTGATGGAAAACCCATCTAATTCCCATGTTAAAAGGCAGGTTTATCCCCAGACCCCAAGAACAGGAGATTGGGGTGAAGCTCTATCTACAGGGTGTTGGGGAATAAGGTAAGTATTTCAGACTAGAGGTTAGGACAGGCTGCAGCTAAAGATAGCTAACAGTTGTGTTAAGTTGTTTAAATGCTTGCAAAAATCTGCCTGAAAATACAAGCTATACGGACAGGGCCATGCAATTCTCCTGTGTGAAGTAAAAGTCACATTAAGCAATGTAATATCTCCTTTCTTACAGCGGCTGCTTGGCTAATGCAGCCTACGCAATTTACCATATGTGCCATTAGTGGCTAAAGATTGCGCAAAACAAAAACAATATTTAGCTCAGACAAAATACTGGCACCCAATAAAACACCTTCCTCTTGACTGCTGCAATTTTATTGGCTGATTCCAGTTTGCTGTTGCAATAAAAGGTGAAAAAGTTTGCCCCTGCAAATAATGTGCAGCAACCAAATTTTATCTAACTGCAGTAGCCCAGTAAAAAGCAAACATCTGATTGGTTGCTGCAAATTAATAACTCGAGCAAAGTTTGCCTCTTATCGGCCCCAATTTGGGCAAGAAAACTCTGACTTACTATACACAAAACCCTGAGTTATACAGTATGGATGCCATATTACCGTCATTTTATTCGCTTTCCCAGAATCCTCTGCTGCAGCTTGTCAATGGGAAGACATTTTTGGCTTTTTTTTTTTTGGTTCAGCGTGAGAATCTGTTTGTTGTAAACACCGAGGGTGGAATACAATTCTTTCTGTTACACAAGTCCTTATCGGAATTTCATGCCATATCTTTGTATCCTGCATCTAATGGACTAATGAATCCCACGCCCACCATCAGAATGGCCGTTTTTCGGCTGAAGGAGCAGATCAGGATAGATATCAGAATAAAAAGAATGAAGAATTTAAACCAAAGATATTTCTAATTCCGTCTGACTCATTCGCATTGCAGAGAAGGGGAAAAAATGAATGCAAGTAATAATTTAATAAATTGACTTGGTCAACCCCTGGGAATGCAGCAGATTAAATTGCAACATAATACGGTGGGAAGCCATGTTCCCAGCCAGCGGAAATACAATAAATACAATGCAGATGGGGAGAGTAGGGAATTGTGAGAAAGGTTACTAAGAGTTTAAATCCTTTCTAAATCTTCATTTCAGGCATTCAGAACCTTCTCTGTTGTTTAGTAAAGGTACTGTAAGGATTTTGTAACTATTAATTACCAGGTCTATGTTAGCATTGATAAATAATAAATTGGAATATGCCTTGGTGTTTGAATGACCCATTGGGAGGTTCGTTATCAGAGCTGATCCTCACAATGATTTCTAAAGAGTTCCTTGTGATACAAGGTTATCCCAACATTCTACACAGATATCAGCTGTGCACTTCTTCCCTTTGGTCCAGTTTGGGTCCCGCCACCTTACATGAAGGATGAACAATTCAATGAGCCCTACATCAAGCATTACTTATTATTGTTTTTATTATCCAGACGGCTGGCCAAGAAAAGGGGCGGTATTCAGACAGGACCAGTGGGGAAGGTTGTATACTATAGTTGTTATCTGCACGTAGGAAGTATATTGATAGGTATATGCGATTAACATTGCCTACCTGGTTACATCTGAATTTGACGGGGGTGGGGGGTGGAAACATAAAAAACCTTTAATAAACTTTCCAAAAAGTTTTCTCTTTGTGGTTTAGTTTTAGGACAAGGAACGTGGCACCTTTTTCACCGAATAATCAGAAAAGGTGTAGACCCTCATTATTACAGTATGTCAAATTCCCCACAATAGTATTTACATCAAACACCTAGCTCAGTAATGTATCTATAACTGCCGATACAAGACCCCTGTGTACAACCATGCCTATTAATCAGTTATTACTACAGAAGAGAATGGACTGGAGTATGTTGAGCTTGGGTAAGGTATAGCATGGATATGGAATTGCTTTTCACAGAACCTGAAATGTGTATCAGCATTGACATGTAGCTGTGTTTGTACATTAAACTCCTGTATCTCCCTGAACTGCATCTCCTGGCATGTGTGTCCTGAACTCCTGCACCTCTTAGTATTTGTGCAATGAACTCCAGCATCTCCTATTACAAGAGCCATGATTGTATAACTAAGTATTTTATTGATATGACTAAGTCAGGACCTCTCAACTGTACTGTAAAGTCCTGTCTCTCTCTGAGGCCTGAGACATATTTAGGAGGAAATAGAACAGGTATTGGAAGCTTGTCAATTGTAGGAGATAATCACGGAGATTCAATAAAAGTTCTTATTGTTAATATAGTGCTATTTTTGCCCCACCAATCAGATCTTATTTAACATTTGAAAGCTAACATCTGATTGGTTGGGGCAAAATTAGCACCATATTTAACGATAAGAACTTTTATTGAATAACCCTAGTCTCTCCACTTTGAATTTTGTAAACCCTGTTTGTCATATAGGAATCCCATCAATACCATATTCTGAAATCTAATATTCAGAAAAGAATAAAAAGAATAAATGCTAGAAGACCACATTGTGATTACTATTTGGAACCTGAACATATTTAACACACATGTGGCTACATTTTTATCCAAATCAAAAATATTAAACTGACCATAAAGAACAATAAAACAATCTTTTTATTCAAATATTAATTTAGCTACAAGAATTTCCAGGAAATCAGAATGGCTTGGAAGTCTTCCATCTTTGTTTGAGGCCTTAATTGAAGCCCTTTGATGAAAACTAAAGTTATGCGGTGTGGCTAACTGTAATTCAGAAGAAATATGTTTTTAGTTTTTTAGGGAGCTGAGGAAATCAGATAGTGTCTGTGTAATTAACCTAGAAAGTTGTTTTAATATTTAATATTATGTGTATTTACCAATCCCAAGTCCTATAGGGTAAAAAGGTTTTAGTTCTGAGATCTCTTACATTGACAATTATATTATTGATGAAAACCTGCCAATGTTAATTAGAATCAAAATGGGGAATCAAAAAGTGCTGATTTGGGTCGCAAATTAGGCCTATTCTTTACAAATACCTCACATTTATACCAGCTAACACAGTGCTAAATTACCAACACCAAAGTATTATATATCACTATAATACATAAGTGTGATATTTTATAATGGGAGCTGCAGTGGTATATATCCTTATAAAAATCACTCAGCTATGTCACTAAGTGACTAATTTCTTATATTTCTTATATCCCACTACTCCGCCCATTCCAGTGTTCATGCCTGGACAATGACTCAGCATTTGTTGTAGTGTTTAACTTCACTAACAGAACCTGCTGGAGCTGCTTCCTGTCACTTCATAACCAATGTCTCTTTCCTCCTCCACAAAGATTTGTTTAACCATATAGATGCTGGGATTTTCCTTTCTACTGGGTTTAAGTTACAGAAGGTAGCTTGGGGGATATAAGGTGGAAATAGGGACAGGGCTAGAATTTAAAATGTGAATGGGGTGAAGGAATCCAATACTTATGTATTATAAGAAATAATGCGCCCCTTCACATTATAATATAAGGACATTAGGCCACCTCTGAGTTCCATGACCTGTATTAAGGCACTCGGTCTACGGCCTTGTGCTTCTATATGGTCAGGGAACTCCTCGGTGGCGTAATATCCGTATATTACACTGTAAAGGGTGCATTATCCCTTATATAAGTCTAATATATAAATTAAACTCTTTAGTACAGCTACTGCCCACAGTACTATGTATGTATGTATGTATGTATGTATGTATGTATGTATGTATGTATAATTTTATTTATAAAGCGCCACTTGGGTACGCATTGCTGTACAAACAAGGGGATAAGTGCAAGCCATTATACAGATAAATAAAAATTAAATACAATTTCATACATCGGTTAAGGAAGAATATATATAAATTATGTTTAAATGGATATAAGTGCAACAGGCCCCAACACATTAGGAATGAGATCCCTGCCCTGAAGAGCTTACAAATCTACTACCCACTGTACTAAGCCTTTATACAGGGGCAGGAAGGATACATAATACAATAGGAAGGACACATAATACAATAGGAAGGATACATAATACAATATTTTACTATAATGAGGTTCTCAGCTATAACAAAAGAGTGAAAGTTTTTATTGGGGGACAGTGTCACTCATTTGCCCTTCACCTCAGGCAACAAAAAGTCTAGGGGTCCCAGATTCTTTTGGACAGTCCAGCCACTAACAATCTGTCCCCCTCTCCCCATCCAACAGTCTAAACGGTCTGTGGAGAAGACACACTTTGTTATCAAGGAAATGTACTCTTGTTATCACTAGCTGCTATGCCACATTTCTAATTATAAAAATAAATATCTGCGGAAAGGTAAGGAAAACATACAGAAAGCTCATTTTAATGTACCCCCCTGGGCTTGCCCCGACTTGAAAAAATACTGTAAATGTCCATACGTCCTCTTTCCTACCTAGATTCACCATCACCACTGATTTCATAAAAAGATTTCCATCCATTTAATTGATCTCAAATAAAACATGTTTGTCAAAGTTATCTAATTATATAGAACTAAACATTTGAATGCTTTCACTATGAACTTGAACATATCGTTGAATGTAATCTTTGTCTGTAGGGGAACCAATCTAAGGAAAGGAAAGTTTTGCTTTGACTCCTGTTTTTGATTTCTTTATTTCTTAGTTGAATTCTGCTCATTTCAGACATTAATTCTGTTCCACCTGGACGAGACGTCTACATACCTCACTGTACTTGGTTCTCCTTGTTCTGATAGAAGTTGAGAACCAACACCACATCTTATTTGAAATGCTCTCTGGACCAGTCTGTTCTGCCAGGATAAATACCATGAAAGTGTTATAGTTGGTGCTTTTTTATAATAGCGCAAGGCCCTCTATTGACTTACCCAAAGATGGATATTTCTTCTTCTTAAAGGGGAAGTAGTTAATCCGGCTTTGCAAATTGCTGGTAGTGTAATAGTTTATATGGTCCATTTTTTTGTTTATTAACGTATTATCATTAAAGGATATGTACACTGGGGATTTTTTTTTTTTTTTTAATTGCCCATTACTAAAAATTATAATTCTTAAAACTATCACTGTACCATTTTTTTGTTTATCCGTTCCCTATTTCTTTATATTTCCAGTGTGAAACATCTTACGTTTCAGCTGTCAATCAAATGCCTTAGTTGCATAAACTCTTCTGTTATGTATAGTTTTGCTGTAGCTGGAATGGTGACAGTTAGTATATGAACTGCATGGTGGGAAATTCCCTCTCCCAGTGCTGCCTCATAGGGATTACTGAACATGCTTGCCCTCACAGAGAGTCTGGCACGGGGCTGGGACTGAAGCTTTGTACACACGTGTGATCGCGGGTCCTGACCTGCTACGCGTGATGTGTATGAATGTTTCAGGCGATAATCGGCCTGTGTATTGGCACTTTATCGGCCAAAACGGATGTTCGTTCAGCAGTCCTTGCCAAAGCCGTTTCGCCCCATAAAGTGCCCATACACAGGGCGATAATCGCCCGAAACGTTCGTTCGTACACATCGTGCATCGCAGGAACCTTTAGGGTCTGACCTAGAGCAAAACAAATACTGGATTGAAGTCATGCAGCAACACAAACACAAGTACTACTTACATGTATTCATTTATGGATTCATTTTTTCAGTGTACAATTCCTTAAAGGGAAAACTGAAGTGTTATAAAAAAAATAGATTTTAAAAGTAGCATTCCATCCCAAATCACATACGACATAAAAACAATTTTTTGTTTAATTTTGAGGAATAAAAATTGTGACCTGCTGTGTAAACATATGAAAATCAATCAGTTAGAAAAGGTTTCTTTACTGTGAGAACGGTAAAACTGTGGAACTGTCTTCCAGCAGATGTGGTAATGGCAAGTTCATTAAATAGCTTTAAAAATTGCCTGGATAAGATTCTAAAATTAAAAAATATTGAGAATAACTGGTATTAATACATATACAGTAGTTCTGGTTGGTACAGGGATACTATATAATATTGAGAATTACTGGTATTAATACATATACTGTAGTTCTGGTTGGTACAGGGATACTATATAATATTGAGAATTACTGGTATTAATACATATACTGTAGTTCTAGTTGGTACGGGGATACTATATAATATTGAGAATTACTGGTATTAATACATATACAGTAGTTCTGGTTGGTACAGTGATACTATATAATATTGAGAATTACTGGTATTAATACATATACTGTAGTTCTGGTTGGTACGGGGATACTATATAATATTGAGAATTACTGGTATTAATACATATACAGTAGTTCTGGTTCGTACAGGGATACTATATAATATTGAGAATTACTGGTATTAATACATACGGTATACTGTAGTTCTGGTTGGTATAGGGATACTATATAATATTGAGAATTACTGGTATTAATACATATACAGTAGCTCTGGTTGGTACGGGGATACTATATAATATTGAGAATTACTGGTATTAATACATATACAGTAGTTCTGGTTGGTACAGGGATACTATATAATATTGAGAATTACTGGTATTAATACATATACTGTAGTTCTGGTTGGTACGGGGATACTATATAATATTGAGAATTACTGGTATTAATACATATACAGTAGTTCTGGTTGGTACGGGGATACTATATAATATTGAGAATTACTGGTATTAATACATATACTGTAGTTCTGGTTGGTAAGGGGATACTATATAATATTGAGAATTACTGGTATTAATACATATACTGTAGTTCTGGTTGGTACAGGTATACTATATAATATTGAGAATTACTTGTATTAATACATATACTATAGTTCTGCTTGGTATGGGGATACTAGATAATATTGAGAATTACTGGTATTAATACATATACTGTAGTTCTGCTTGGTATAGGGATACTAGATAATATTGAGAATTACTGGTATTAATACGAATACAGTAGTTCTGGTTGGTACAGGGATACTATATAATATTGAGAATTACTGGTATTAATACATATACTGTAGTTCTGGTTGGAACGGGGATACTATATAATATTGAGAATTACTGGTATTAATACATATACTGTATTCTGGTTTGGTACAGGATACTATAATAATATTGAGAATTACTGGTATTAATACATATACTAAGTTTCTGCTTGGTATAGGGATATAGGTATACTATTGAGAATACTGGTATTACACTATACTGTAGTTCTGGTTGTACGGGATACTATATAATAGTGAGAATTACTGTTATTAATACATATACTGTAGTTCTGGTTGGTACGGGGATACTATATAAATTGAGAATTACTGGTATTAATACTATACTGTAGTTCTGTTGGTACAGGGATACTATATATATTGAGAATACTGGTATAATACATAACTGCAGTTCTGGTTGGTCCGGGATACTATTAATATTGAGAATTACTGGTATTATACCTATACTGTTTCTGGTTGGTACGGGGATACTAATAATATTTGAAATTACTTGGTTATAATACATATACTGTAGTTACTGGGTTGGTACAGGGATACTATAATAATATTGAGAATTCCTGGTATTACATATAGTGTAGTTATGGTTTGTACAGGGATACTATATAATATTGAGAACTACTGGTATTAATACATATACTGTAGTTCTGGTTGGTACGGGGATACTATATAATATTGAGAATTACCAGTATTAATACATATCTGTATGTTCTGCTTGGTTGGATACTATATAAAATTGAGAATTACAGGTATTAATACATATACTGTAGTTCTGGTTGTACGGGGATACTATATAATATTGAGAATATACTGGTATTATACATATACTGTAGTTCTGGTTGGTATAGGGATACTATATATATTGAGAATTACAGGTAATACATATACTGTAGTTCTGGTTGGTACAGAGGGATACTTACTTATATATTGAAAATTACTGGTAAATAATACATTTGCAGTTCTGGTTGGGTCCGGGATAACTATAAATATTGAGAATTACTGGTATTAATACATATACTGTAGTTCTGTTGTACGGGATACTATATAATATTGAGAATTACTTGTATTAATACATATACTATCGTTCTGCATGGTATAGGGATACTAGATATATTGAGAATTCACTGGTATTAATACATATACTGTAGTTCTGCTGGTATTAGGATACAATAAATATTGAGAATTACTGGTATAATACAATACTGTAGTTCTGGTTGTACAGGGATACCTATACTATTTGAGAATTACTGGTATTATAACATATCTGTAGTTCTGGTTGTAGGGGATACTATATAATATGAGAATTACTGGTATTAAACATATACTGTAGTTCTGGTGTTACGGATACTATTACTATTGAGAATTACTGTATTAATACATATACTATAGTTCTGCTTGTTATAGGGATACTATAATATTGAGAATACTGGTATTAATACATATACTATGTTCTGCTTGGTATAGGGATACTAGATAATATGAGGAAATTACTGGTATTAATACATATACGTAGTTTCTGGTTGGTACGGGATACTAATAATATTGAGAATTACTGGTATAATACAATATATATAGTTCTGCTTGGTATAGGGATATTATATATATGGAGAAAATTACTGGTATTAATACATATACTGTAGTTCTGGTTGGTACAGGGGATACTATATATATTGAGAATTAGGTATTAATACATATACTATAGTTCTGCTTGGTATAGGGATACTAGATAATATTGAGATTACTGGTATTAATACATATACTTGCAGTTCTGGTTGGTGAGGGGATACTATATAATATTGAGAATTACTGTTATTAATACATATACTGTAGTTCTGGTTGGTACGGGGATACATATATAATATTGAGAATTACTGGTATTAATACATATACTGTAGTTCTGGTTGGTACGGGAAACTATTAATATTGAGAATTACTGGTATTAATACATATACTGCAGTTCTGGTTGGTCCGGGATACTATATAATATTGAGATTACTGGTATTAATACATAAACTGTAGTTCTGGTTGGTACGGGGATACCAATATAATATTTGAGAATTACTGGTATTAATACATATACTGTAGTTATTGTTGGTACAGGGATACTATATATATTGAGAATTACTGGTATTAATGCATATAGTGTAGTTATGATTTTGGTACAGGGATACTATATAATATTGAGAATTACTGGTATTAATACATATACTGTAGTTCTGGTTGGTACGGGATACTATATAATATTGGAATTACCAGTATTAATCCATATACTGTAGTTCTCTTGGTATGGGATACTATATAAAATTGAGAATTAACGGTATTAATACTATACTGTGTTCTCTGGTTGTACGGGGATACTATATTAATATTGAGAATTACTGTTATTAATACATAAACTGTAGTTCTGGTTGGTACGGGATACTATATATATTTGAAATTACTGGTATTAATACATATACTGTAGTTCTGGTTGGTCAGGGATACTTTATAATATTGAAAATTACTGGTATAATACATATACTGCAGTTCATTTTGGTCCGGGATACTATTATATTGAGAATTACTGGTATTAATACATATACTGTAGTTCTGGTTGGTACGGGATACTTATATATATTGAGAATTACTTGTATTTAATACATATACTATAGTTCTGCATGGTATAGGGATACTAGATAAATTGAGAATTACTGGTATTAATACATACTA
Source organism: Hymenochirus boettgeri (assembly GCA_019447015.1). Classification (NCBI taxonomy): domain Eukaryota; kingdom Metazoa; phylum Chordata; class Amphibia; order Anura; family Pipidae; genus Hymenochirus; species Hymenochirus boettgeri. The sequence goes on from CM033470.1 coordinate 331,922,710, forward strand.
GTTCTGTTGGTATAGGGATCTAGATAATATTGAGAATTACTGGTATAATACGATACAGTAGTTCTGGTTGGTACAGGATACTATATAATATTGAAATTACTGGTATAATACATATACTGTAGTTCTGGTTGGTAGACGGGATTACTATATAATATTGAGAATTACTGGATTAATACATATACTTGTAGTTCTGGGTTGGTACAGGGATACTATATAATATTGAGAATTACTGTATTAATACATATACTATAGTTCTGCTTGTTATAGGGATACTAGATAATATTGAGAATTACTGGTATTAATACATATACTATAGTTCTGCTTGGTATAGGGATACTAGATAATATTGAGAATTACTGGTATTAATACATATACTGTAGTTCTGGTTGGTACGGGGATACTATATAATATTGAGAATTACTGTTATTAATACATATACTGTAGTTTTCGGGTTGGTAAGGGGATACTATATAATATTGAGAATTATGGTATTAATAACATTACTGTAGTTCTGGTTGGTACAGGGATACTATATATTTGAGATTACTGGAATTAATACATATACGCAGTTCTGGTTGTCCGGGATACTAATAATATTGAGAATTACTGTATTAATCATACACTGTAGTTATGGTTGGTACGGGATACCTATATAATATTGAGATTACTGGTTAAACTTATACTGTAGTTATGGTTGGTACGGGATACTAATAAATTGAGAATTACTATGGTATTAATACATATACACTGTAGTTCGGTTGGTACGGGATACTATAAATATTGAGAATTACCGTATTAATACATATACTGTAGTTCTGCTTGGTAAGCGATACTATATATATTAGAATTACAGTATTAATACTATACTGTAGTCTGGTTGGGTACGGGGATACTATAATATTTTAGAATTACTGTTATTAATACATAAACTGTAGTTCTGGTTGTACGGGGATACTAATATAATATTGCGAATTACTGTATTAATACATATACTGTAGTTTCTGGTTGGTACAGGGATACTTATATATTGAGAATTACTGGTATTATACATATACTGCAGTTCTGGTGGTCCGGGATACTATATAATATTGAGAATACTGGTATATAATACATATACTGATTTCTGGTTGGTACGGGGATGCTATATAATATTGAGAATTACTGGTATTAATACATATACTGTAGTTCTGGTTGTAGGATACTTATAATATTGAGAATTATGGTATTAATACATCCTGTCAGTTGGTTGGTCCGGGGATACTATATAATATTGAGAATTACTGGTTATAATACATATACTGTAGTTCTGGTTGTACGGGGATGCTATATAATATTGGAGAATACTGGTATTAATACAGTATACTGTAGTTCTGGTTGGTACAGGTATAACTATATAATATTGAGAATTCCTGTATTAATCATATACTGTAGTTCTGGTTGGTACGGGATACTATATATTTGAGAATTACTTATTAATACATAACTGTACTTCTGGTTGGTACACGTACTATATAATATTGGAGAATTACTGGTATTAATACATATACTGTAGTTCTGGTTGGTACAGGGATACTAATAATATTGAGAATTACTGGTATTAATACATGTACTGTAGTTCTGGTTGGTACGGGATGCTAATATATTGAGAATTACTGGTATTATACATATACTGTATCTGGTTGGTACAGTATACTATATAATATTGAGAATTACTGGTATTAATCCATATACTGTAGTTTCTGGTTGGTACGGGGATACATATAATTTTGAGAATTACTGTTATTAATACATATCTGTACTTCTGGTTGGTTACAGCGATACTATATAATATTGGAATTCTGGTATTAATACATGTCTGTAGTTTCTGTTGGTACAGGGATACTATATAATATTTGAGAATTACTGGTATTAAAATACTGTACTGTAGTCTTTGGTACGGGGATCCTATTAATTTGAGAATTACTGGTATTATATAATACATACTGTACTTTGTGTGGTACAGACGATACTATATACTCTTGAGATACTGGGTATTAATACTATACTGTAGTTCTGGGTGGTACAGGATAATATAATGAAATTACTGGTATTAATACTATACTGTAGTTCTGGTTGGTACACGCGATAATATATACATTGAGAATTATGGGTTAATATCATATACTGTAGTTCTGGTTGGTATGGGAGGTACTATATAATATTGAAAATTATTGGTATTAATACATATACTGTAGTTCTGGTTGGTACAGGGATACTAATATAATTGAGAATTACTTGTATTAATACATATACTGTGTTTCTGGTTGGTACAGATACTATATAATGAGAATTACTGGTATTAATACATATACTGTATTCTGGTTGGACAGGGATACTATATATAATTGAAATTACTGGTATTAATCATATACGTTAGTTCTGGTTGGTACAGGGATACTATATAATATTGAGAATTACTGGTATTATACAAACATATATATCTGGTTGATCCAGGGATACTTTCCGATTGCCGTTTGGAGTCAGGAAGGAATTTTTCCCCCTTTTTTTAACTGTTTTTTTTTTGCCTTCCTCTGGATCAACTGTTAGGTAGAGTTAAAAATATAAAAAAAAATAGGGTGAATAGGTTGGACTAGATGGATGTATGTCTTTATTCAACCTCAATTACTATGTTACTATGTTACTAATCAGTTAATCTACGCAACATCTAATGACAGGAAGTCTAAGGGATAGTTACAAATTAAAAACTGCTATTATTATCTACTTCCTGAACTTACAGCTTTGCAAGTATTCAGCTGGTCACAGATCTCTGCAGATATGTTATAGAGGTTAAACATTGTATACGATCAGGGTTATTCAATAAAAGTTTCTTCAGGAGATTCAATAAAAGTTCTTATCGTTAAAATGGTGCTATTTTGCCCCAACCAATCAATCTTTTTTTAACATTTGAAAGCTAACATCTTATTGGTTGGGGCAAAATTAGCACCATTTTTAACGATAAGAACTTTTATTGAATCTCCCTGCTTATCGTTTAAAACAGTGCTAATTTTCCCCCAACCAATAAGATGTTAGCTTTCAAATGTTTAAGTAGAAACTCAACCCAAAAAACTCAAGTTTAAGTTAAAAGTACTTGCCTCAACATCCTTCTCAGCATGGAGTTCCACTCAGGGGCCTTTTCTTTCCCTCTATGATCCATTTTAGGTGCTGTTTGTTCCCTCATATTCAAAAAGGGCCATATTCAAAAACTTGCGATACCTCTGGTTTGGTTACTGTATGACCGTGGCAGTAGTATAACCATAACATGCGGTAATAAACTACCGTATGATATCTATGGGCATCGCTATTCTACGCTATCGTACATTTACAAGATTCCGATAGGAATATAAATTGATGACACCATAGTGATTGCTAAAGAAGGCGATACCACACCTTTATAATATGGCCTGTAGTGTAAAGGTCCCCTCGCTCTCCCTGTCGCTGCAGCAATATTGTGGAAAGTGTAGCTTCTTATAAGGGGAATGTTGGAGGGTAGGAAGAGTGTGATTTTATAGGAACCACATGGTGCAGAACTGTAGGGGGAGGATAGAGAAGTGAACCTGATCTTAGCACCGCTCTGTTGCAATGCATTTCTTATCAGTGTACCTTACTAAAGGGAATGTTGGAGGTTGGAAGAGTGTGTTTTTTATAGGAACCACATGTGCATAACTGTAGGGGGAGGAATAGAGAAGGGAACCTGATCTTAGCACCAGCTCTGTGCAATCATTCTCATCAGTGAACCTTATTAAAGGGAATGTTGGAGGGTTGGAAGAGTGTGTTTTTATGGAACCACATGTTGCAGACTGTAGGGGGAGGATTAGAGAAAGTGAACCTGATTTTAGCACAGCTCGTGCAATGCATTTCTCATCAGTGTACCTTATTAAAGGGAATGTTGTGTGGAGGGTAGAAGAGTATGTTTTTTTGATTCAGCTGTCTGTAAAAAAAACAAGCTAAGAAAATACATTGCACAGACTGTGTAAGATCGGGGCATTATATTATCCTCCACCTGCAGCACTGCACCATGCTCTACGGCGCAATTTGGTAACGCATTGCGGTTTTGTGGCAAGTGCATGGGGTTTTCATAATGACAATGGACAATTGCAAGCGCAAACATGTAAATCGTGTGCAATTCAGGTGCGTTGCAGTGTGGCTGTGCCCTAAATGTCATTGCAGCAATACACACACTAATATATGGTAGGTGCAGAAATAACACAACAAAGACACAGTCTTGCAGAAATGCTCCCAAATATAAGGGTTAACAAGTTGCTCCTAAATACATATGAAAAGGGTTAACACCTTCCCCATCCTGTTTGAGCAGAAAATCTGCTACTAATATTCACTGCTATCTTATGATTGGCTGGGAGACACTGGCAGGTGGGGGAATCTGAGTTCAACTGTACATGCAGCCTAGCATAAGGGGAGTGGGAAACAAACACAAGGTAGCTAGTTAGCATGTGCAGAAGGAGTTTTGGGTCCAGGACCACCAAAAGGCAACACTAGAAGCCAGCCATGACATCATAGATTGCCATACTCAGAAATGTTCTATGAAAGATTTCTACACTAGAGGCTGAATTCAGTGGTGAGAAACAAATGGTTTTACTAAGTGACAGTAGAGGCTCTGTGGAGTTGCCTTTGATTTGAGTTTAGTTCTCCTTTAATAATATCTGATAGTGTGGGGCAAAAATTACCCCATTTTAAACAATATGAACTTTTGTTGAATTTCCCCCTGCATATATCTACACCACTGTACTATAAGGGAATCATATGTTGGTAATGTTTCTGTAAACTGTTCTTCAATAGGAAAGGTATCATAACTCTTAACTTTTTTACATTCATGTTTTAAGATATGTAGTTCTTGTAGTCTCACAGTTCACATTACATAAACAAAAGTAAACCACATAGAATTCTGATATTGTTAATGAATATTGAATTGTAATAAGGCTATTAAATTAAACATCCATTATGATTTTTCATGCAAACACAAATTCACTTTATAATAAACTTTTAAGATTAGCTGCAAGCCTTAATATCACGAAGTTGCAGATCAAAATTCAGGTTAATAAACTTATTTTTCCATACACCTGATGAGTAACTGACAAGGATCACAGACCCAAATATGTCCAGAACTTCTGTGCAGTTTCCAAATGACAATGTCCGTAAAGACCAATATTCAATCCCAGTGGGGATCATCACCTGATCGATAAATACTAACTTGAAGGTAAGGGGCAACCAAAATCTCCCAATTGTCTGAGGATTGTGATGATCATCTCTTTATGGTTAAAATGATAGCATAAAAATATACTTGGTAAGAAAGCATAGTTCTATGACTAGTTTAAATTATTATTAGGGTTGTGTACCAAACAAAGTAAGAAAAATAATTGGATTAAACAAAACGAGAAGACTCTTTAAAAATAAGATAAACTTAATTTTTATTACTAGGAGTCAGAATGGACTATCCATTGGCAAGGATTATAGAACATTAGCTTTTTTCACTATCATCCGACTGGCTTCCTCAATTCAGATTCTGTCATCTGGTCAGATGGCTAGTGACCATTTTCCGTTGCTCCTAACTGAATACAAAGATGCATGTGAAACCTTCACAGATATACCATACCGGGAGAAGGAACCTCCATAGATCTACCATGACCTGGATGAATAGAACCTCCACAGATATACTTGACTGGGTGATGAGAACCATCACAGATGAACCATTACCTGGTGAATGAGAACCTTCACAGATTACCATGACCTGGATGAATGAGAACCATCACAGATAACCATGACCTGGATGAATATAGAACCATCCAGATAATACCATGACCTGGATGAATGAGAACCTACATAGATATACCATGACCGGATGAGGAATATTACAGATATACCATGACCTGGATGAATGAGAATCTTCATAGAATACTATGATCTGGTGAATGAAACCATCACAGATATACCATGACCTGGATGAATGGAACCTTCACAGATATACTATGATCTGGGTGAATGAGACCCCTTCACAAACATTTATAGATATAAATCAGTTATATAGCTTAAGGTGAGTTGGATCTGGGTGAATGAACCATCACAGATATACCATACCTGGAGGAATGGACACCTCACACGATATACCATGCCCTGGATGAATAAGAACCATCACAGCATATAACCATGACCTGATGAATTAGAACCTACACAGATATCCATGACCTGGATGGAAGTGATATTACAGATATACCATGACCTGGATGAATGAGAACCTCACAGATAATACTATGAGTGGTGAATGAGAACCATCACAGATATACCAGGACCTGGATGAATGAACCTTCACAGATATACCATGACCTGGATGAATGAGAACCTTCACAGATATACTATGATTGGCTGTAAGACCTTCACAGATATACTAGATCTGGTGAATGAGAACCTTCACAAATATACCATGACCTGGTGAATGAGAACCATCACAGATATACCATGACCTGATGAATGAGAACCTTCACAGATACCATACTGGATGAATGAAACCTTCACAGATATACATGGCCTGGATGAATGAGAACCTTCACAGATATACCATGACCTGGATGAATGAGAACCTTCACAGATATACAATGATCTGGGTACATGAGAACCATCACAGATATACCATGACCTGGATGAATGAGAACCATCACAGATATACCAGGACCTGGATGAATGAGAACCTTCACAGATATACTGTGGGTGTCAAGGTATCAATACCATGACCTGGATGAATGAAACCTTCACAATTACCATGACCTGGAATGATGATAGACCATCACGATATACCATGACCTGTTAATGAAACCTACACATATACCATGAACTGGATAGGATATTACAGATATACCATACCTGGATGAATGAGAACCTTCCCAGATATACTATGATCTGGGTGAATGGAACCATCACAGATATACCATGACCTGGATGAATGAGAACCTTCACAGATATTACCATGACCTGGATCAATGAGAACTCCAAAGTATACTATGATCTGGGATGAGAACCATCACAGATATACCATGACCTGGATAATGAGAACCTCAACAGATATACTATTATCTGGGTGAATGAGAACCTTCACAGATATACCATGAATTGGATGAATGAGAACTCCACAGATATACTGGATCTGGGGATGAGAACCTTCACAGATATACCATGACCTGGATGATGAGACCCTCACAGATATACTAGATCTGTTGAATGAGAACCTTCACAGATATACCATGACCTGGATGAATGAGAACCTTCACAGATATACCAGACCTGGATGAATGAGAACCATCACAGATATACCATGACCTGGATGAAGGAACCATCACAGATATACCATGACCTGGAATGAACTGAGAACCTACTAGATATACATGACCGATGAGGAATATTACAGATCTAAAAACCATGACCTGGATAGAATGAGAACCTCCATAGATATACTATGATCTGGGTGAATGAGAACCTCACAATATCCATGACTGGATGATAGAACCTTCACATATATACTATGATCTGGGTGAATGAAACCTTCACAACATTTTATAGATATAAATCAGTTATTAGCTTAAGGTGATTTGGATCTGGGGGAATGAGAACCATCACAGATATACCATGACCTGGATGAATAGAACCTTCACAGATATACCATGACCGTGGATGAATGAGAACCATCACAGATATACCATGACCTGGATGAATTAGAACCTCACATGTATATACCATGCCTGGATGAAGGAATATTACAGATATACCATGACCTGGATGAATAGAACCTTCACAGATATACTATGATGTGGGGTGAATGAGACCCATCACAGTATACCATGACCTGGATGAATGAGAACCTTCACGATATACCATGACCTGGATGATGAGAACCCCTTCACAATATACTATGATCTGGGTGAATAACACTTCACAGATATACTATGATCTGGGTGAATGAGAACCTTCACAAATATCCATGACCTGGATAATTGAGAACCATCACAGATATTCATGACCTGGATGAATGAGAACCTTCAAAGATATACCATGGCCTTGATGAATGAGAACCTTCACAGATATACCATGACCTGGATGAATGGAACCTCACAGATAACCATGACCTGGATACTATAGACTAACAGATACCATGACCGTGATGAAGGAATATTACAGATACACCATGACCTGGTGAATGAGAACCTTCACAGATATACTATGAGTGGGTGAATGAGAACCATCACAGATATACCATGACCTGGATGAATGAGAACCTTCACAGATATACCATGACCTGGATGAATAGAACCTCTCCAGATATACTATGATCTGGGTGAATAAGAACCTTCACAGATTATCTATGATCTGGGTAATGAGAACCTTCACAATATACCATGACCTGATGAATGAGAACCATCACAGATATACCAGGACCTGGATGAGGAGAACCTCACAATTACCATAACCTTTGAATGAGAACCTTCCTTCCAGAATACTATGGCTCTGGATGATGAGAACCATTCACGATAATACCATGACCTGGATGAATGAAACCTACATCATGATATACAGATGATCCTGGGTGAATGAGAACCATCACAGATATCCATGACCTGGATGAATGAACCATCACAGATATACCATGACTGGATGAATGAGAACCTTCACCGATTATAATCCATAAGAACCTTAGTATCCATGAATTATGATGAGAACCTCACAGAATACTACTGATCTGGATGAATGAGAACCTATCACAGATATACCATGCCTGATGAATGAGAAACCTCCAGATATACCTGACCTGGATCAATGAGAACCTCCACAGAGATAGCTATTATCTCGTGAAACCAACCAGAACTGCAGTATATGTATTAATACATATACTGTAGTTCTGGTTGGTACAGGGATACTATATAATATTGAGAATTACTGGTATTAATACATATACTGCAGTTCTGGTTGGTCCGGGATACTATATAATATTGAGAATTACTGGTATTAATGCATATACTGTAGTTATGGTTGGTACAGGGATACTATATAATATTGAGAATTACTGGTATAAATGCATATACTGTAGTTATGGTTGGTACAGGGATACTATATAATATTGAGAATTACTGGTATTAATACATATACTGTAGTTCTGGTTGGTACGGGGATACTATATAATATTGAGAATTACCAGTATTAATACATATACTGTAGTTCTGCTTGGTATAGCGATACTATATAATATTGAGAATTACAGGTATTAATACATATACTGTAGTTCTGGTTGGTACGGGGATACTATATAATATTTAGAATTACTGTTATTAATACATAAACTGTAGTTCTGGTTGGTACGGGGATACTATATAATATTGCGAATTACTGGTATTAATACATATACTGTAGTTCTGGTTGGTACAGGGATACTTTATAATATTGAGAATTACTGGTATTAATACATATACTGCAGTTCTGGTTGGTCCGGGATACTATATAATATTGAGAATTACTGGTATTAATACATATACTGTAGTTCTGGTTGGTACGGGGATGCTATATAATATTGAGAATTACTGGTATTAATACATATACTGTAGTTCTGGTTGGTACAGGGATACTTTATAATATTGAGAATTACTGGTATTAATACATATACTGCAGTTCTGGTTGTAGGGGTACTATATAATATGGAATTACTGGTATTAAACATATACTGTAGTTCTGGTGGTTACAGGGGAATACTATAATATATTGAGAATTACTGGTATTAATACATATACTATAGTTCTGCTGTTATAGGGGATAACTATAATATTGAGAATTACTGGTAATTAATACATATACTATAGTTCTGCTTGGTATAGGGAACTAGATAATATGAGAAATTACGGTATTAATACATATACGTAGTTTCGGTTGGTACAAGTGATACTAATAATATTGAGAATTACTGTATAATACAATATATATAGTTCTGCTTGGTATAGGGATATTATATATATTGGAGAAATTACTGGTATTAATACATATACTTAGTTCTGGTTGGTACAGGGAATACTATAATAAATTGAGAATTACTGGTATTAATACATACTATAGTTCTCGGCTTGGTATAGGGATACTAGATAATATTGAGATTACTGGTATTAATATCCATATACTTGCGTTCTGGTTGGTGAACGGGGATACTATATAATATTGAGAATTACTGTTATTAATACATATACTGTAGTTCTGGTTGGTACGGGGATACTATATAATATTGAGAATTACTGGTATTAATACATTATCTGTAGTTCTGGTTGGTACAGGGAAACTATTAATATTGAGAATTACTGGTATTAATCTATACTGCAGTTCTGGTTGGTCCGGGATACTATATAATATTGAGAATTACTGGTATTAATACATAAACTGTAGTTCTGGTTGGTACGGGGATACATATAATATTGAGAATTCTTGTATTAATACATATACTGTAGTTATTGTTGGTACAGGGATAACTATATAATATTGAGAAATTATGGTATTAATGCATATAGTGTATTTATGTTGGTACAGGGATACTATATAATATTGAGAATTACTGGTATTAATACATATACTGTAGTTCTGGTTGGTACGGGGATACTAATAATATTGGAATTACCAGTATTAATCCATATACTGTAGTTCTCTTGGTATGGGATACTATATAAAATTGAGAATTAACGGTATTAATACATATACTGTGTTCTGGTTGTACGGGATACTAATTACTATTGAGAATTAACTGTTATTAATACATAAACTGTAGTTCTGGTTGGTCGGGATACTATATATATTGAAATTACTGGTATTAATACATTACTGTAGTTTCTGGTTGGTCAGGGATACTTTATATATTGAAAATTACTGGTATATACATATACTGCAGTTCATTTTGGTCCGGATACTATCTTAATATTGAGAATTACTGGTATTAATACATATACTGTAGTTCTGGTTGGTACGGGATACTTATATATATTGAGAATTACTTGTATTAATACATAACTATAGTTCTGCATGGTATAGGGATACTAGATAAATTGAGAATTACTGGTATAATACATAACTTTAGTTCTGCTTGGTATAGGGATCTAGAATAATATTGAGAATTACTGGTATTAATACGAATACAGTAGTTCTGGTTGGTACAGGATACTATATAATATGATAATTACTGGTATAATACATATACTGTAGTTCTGGTTGGTACGGGATACTATATAATATTGAGGAATTACTGGTATATACATATACTGTAGTTCTGGGTTGGTACAGGATACTATATAATATTGAGAATTACTGTAATTAATACATTACTATAGTTCCTGCTTTCTGCTTGTATAGGGATATACTAGATAATATTGAGAATTACTGGTATATACATATACTATAGTTCTGCTTGTATAGGATACTAGATAATATTGAGAATTACTGGTATTAATACATATACTGTAGTTCTGGTGGGTACGGGGATACTATATAATATTGGAGATTACTGGTAATTAATACATTACGTAGTTTTCGGGTTGGTACGGGGATACTAATACATATTGAGAATTACTGGTATTAATAACATATACTGTAGTTCTGGTTGGTACCAGGGATACTATATAATATTGAGAATTACTGGAATTAATACATATACGCAGTTCTGGTTGGTCCGGGGATACATATAATTTGAGAATTACTGTATTTAATGCATAACTGTAGTTAGGTTGGTACAGGGATCCTATAATAATATTAGACTTACTGGTTAAACTCTATACTGTAGTTATGGTTGGTACGGGATACTATATATATTGAGAATTATGGTATTAATACATATACATGTAGTTCTGGTTGGTACGGGATACTATAATATTGAGAATTACCGTATTAATACATATACTGTAGTTCTGTTGGTTAAGCGATACTATATATATTTAGAATTACAGGTATTAATACTATACTGTAGTTCTGGTGGGTACGGGGATCTATAATATTTAGAATTACTGTTATTAATACATAAACTGTAGTTCTGGTTGTGTTACGGGGATACATAATATAATATTGCGAATTACTAGGTATTATACATCTACTGTATTTCTGGTTGGTACAGGGATACTTTATAATATTGAGATTACTGTATTATACATATACTGCAGTTCTGGTGGTCCGGGATACTATATAATATTGAGAATTACTGGTATAATAATACTATACTGTAGTTTCTGGTTGGTACGGGGATGCTATATAATATTGAGAATTACTGGTATTAATACATATACTGTAGTTCTGGTTGTACGGGATACTTATAATATTGAGAATTCTACTGGTATTAATACATCCTGCAGTTCTGGTTGGTCCGGGATACTATATAATATTGAAATTACTGTTATAATACATATACTGTAGTTCTGGTTGGTACGGGGATGCTATATAATATTGAGAATACTGGTATTAATACATATACTGTAGTTCTGGTTGGTAACAGGTATAACTATATAATATTGAGAATTCCTGGTATTAATACATTACTGTGTTCTGGTTGGTACGGGGATCTAATATTTTGAGAATTACTGTATTAATACTAGACTGTACTTCTGGTTGGTACATCGGCTACTGCTATAATATTGAGAATTACTGGTATTAAATACATATACTGTAGTTCTGTTGGTACAGGGATACTAATAATATTGAGAATTACTGGTATTAATACATGTACTGTAGTCTGGTTGGACGGGATGCTAGATAATATTGAGAATTACTGGTATTACTACATATACTGTATTCTGGTTGGTACAGTATACTATATAATTTGAGAATTACTGGTATTAATCCATATACTGTAGTTTCTGGTTGGTACGGGGATCTATATAATTTTGAGAATTACTGTTATTAATACATATACTGTACTTCGGGTTGGTACAGCGATACTATATAATATTGAGATTACTGTATTAATACATGTCTCTGTAGTTTCTGTTGGTACAGGGATACTATATAATATTTAGACTTACTGGTATTAATACATGTACTGTAGTTCTTTGGTACGGGGATCCTATTAATTTGAGAATTACTGGTATTATATAATACATATCGTACTTGGTTGGTACAGAGATACTATATACTTTGAGATTACGGTTTAATACTGTACTGTAGTTTCGGTGGTACAGGATCATATAATGAAAATTTCTAGGTATTAATACTATACTGTAGTTCTGTTTGGTACAGCGATACTATATACATTGAGAATTACTGGGCTTAATACATATACTGTAGTTCTGGTTGGTATGGAGGGTACTATATAATATTGAAAATTATTGGTATTAATACATATACTGTAGTTCTGGTTGGTACAGGGATACTAATATATATTGAGAATTACTTGTATTAATACATATACTGTGTTTCTGGTTGGTAAACGATACTATATAATGGAATTACTGGTATTAATACATATACTGTATTCTGGTTGGTACAGGGATCTATATAATATTGAGAATTACTGGTATTAATCATATACGTTAGTTCTGGTTGGTACAGGGATACTATATAATATTGAGAATTACTGGTATTATACAAACATATATATTGGTTGGATCCAGGGATACTTTCCGATTGCCGTTTGGAGTCAGGAAAGGAATTTTTCCCCCTTTTTTTAACTGTTTTTTTTTTGCTTCTCGGATAATGGTAGGTATATTAAAATTAAAAAAAAATAGGGTGAATAGGTTGGACTAGATGGTGTAAATGTCTTTTTAACCGCAATTACTATGTTACTATGTTACTAATCAGTATAATCTACCAACATCTAATGACAGGAAGTCTAAGGGATAGTTTACAAATTAAAACGCTATTATTATCTACTCCTGAACTTACAGCTTTGCAAGTATGTCAGCTGGTCACAAACATATCTCTGCAGATAGTTATAGAGGTGTAAACATTGTATAGATCAGGGTTCAATTATAAATTCTTCAGAGATTCAATAAAGTTCTTATCGTTAAAATGGTGGCTATTTTGCCCCAACACAATCACATCTTTTTTTAAATTTGAAAACGCTAACATCTTATTGGTTGGGGCAAAATTAGCACCATTTTTAAACGATAAGAACTTTTATTGAATCTCCCTGCTTATCGTTTAAAACCAGTGGGCAATTTTCCCCAACCAATAAGATGTTACTTTCAATGTTAAGTAGAATCTCAACCCAAAACTCACAGTTTAAGTTTAAAAGTATTGCCTCAACATCCTTACTCAGCATGGATGTTCCACTCGGGGCCTTTCTTGTCCTCTATGATCTATTTTTAGGTCTGTTTGTTCCCTCATATCAAAAAGGGCCTATTCAAAAACTTGCGATAAACCTCTGGTGTTGGTTACTGTATGACCGTGGCGTAGTATACCATAACATGCGGTAATAACTGACCGTACTGATATCTATGGGCAATTCGCTATTCTACGCTATCGTACATTTACAAGATTTCCTGATAGGAATATAAATTGATGATGCACCATAGTGGATTGCTAAAGAAGGCGATACCACAACCTTTAAATATTGGGCCTGTAGTGTAAAGGGTCCCCTCGCTCTCCCTGTCAGCTGCAGCAATATGTGGAAAGTGTAGCTTCTTATAAGGGGCAGATGTTGCGAGGGTAGGAAGAGTGTGATTTTATAGGAACCACATGGTGGCAGAACAGTAGGGGGAGATAGAGAAGTGAAACCTGATCTTACACGCTCTGTTCAATGCATTTCTATCGTGTACCCCTTTTCAATTCTAAAGGAATGTTGAGGTTGGAAGAGTGTGTTTTTTATAGGAACATCATGTGCATACTGTAGGGGAGGAATAGAGAAGGAACGATCTTAGCACCAGCTCTGTGCAATTCATTCTCATCATGAACCTTAGATTAAAGGGAATGTTGGAGGGTGGAAGAGTGTGTTTTTATGGAACCACATGTGCAGAAGCTGTAGGGGGAGGATTAAGAAAAGTGAACCTGATTTAGCACAGCTCGTGCAATGCATTTCTCATCAGTGTCTTATTAAAGGGAATGTTGTGTGGGTAGACAGAGATGTTTTTTTGATTCAGCTGTTCTGTAGTAAAAAAAACAAGCTAAGAAAACATTGCGACAGAGTCTGTGTAAGATCGGGGCATTATATTATCCTCCACCTGCAGCACTGCTCCATGCTCTACCAGGCGCAATTTGTAACGCATCGCGGTTTTGTGCAAGTGACATGGTTTTCAATAATGACAATGGACAATTGCAAGACGCAACATTTAAAACTCGCGTGCAATTCGGTGCGTTGCAGTGTGCTGTGCCACTAAATTATTGCAGCAATACACACACTAATAATGGTTGAGGTGCAGAATAACCACACAAACAAAGACACAGTCTTGCAGAAATGCTCCCAAATATAAGGGTTAACAATTTGCTCCTAAATACATATGAAAAGGTTAACCCTTCCCATCCTGTTTGGCAGGAAATCTGCTACTAATATGATCACTGCTATCCTTATGATTGGCTGGGAGACACTGGCAGGTGGGGAATCTGAGTTCAACTGTACATGCAGCCTAGCATAAGGGGGGGAGTGGGAAACAAACACAAGGTAGCTAGTTAGCAATTGCAGAAGGATTTTGGGTCCAGGACCACCAAAAGATGCAACACTAGTAAGCCAGCCATGACATCATAGATTGCCATACTCAGAAATGTTTCTATGAAATGATTTCTACACTAAGAGGCTGAATTCAGTGGTGAGAAACAAATGTTTTAACTAAGTACAGTAGAGGCTCTGTGGAGTTGCCTTATTTGAAGTTTAGTTCTCCTTAATAATAATATCTGAGTTAGATGTGGACGGCAAAAATTACTCCCCATTTTAAACATATGAACTTTTGTTGAATTTCCCCCGCATATACTACACCACCTGTACTATAGGGAATCATATGTTGGTAATGTTTCTTGTAAACTGTTCTTCAATAGGAAAGGATCATAACTCTTAACTTCTTTTACATTCATGTTTTAACGAATGTAGTTCTTGTAGTCTCACAGTTCACATTACATAAACAAAAGTAAAGCCACATAGAATACTGATATTGTTAATGAATATTGAATTGTAATAAGGCTATTAAATTAAACATCCATTATGATTTTTCATGCAAACACAAATTCACTTTATAATAATCTTTTAAGATTAGCTGCAAGCCTTAATATCACGAAGTTGCAGATCAAAATTCAGGTTAATAAACTTATTTTTCCATACACCTGATGAGTAACTGACAAGGATCACAGACCCAAATATGTCCAGAACTTCTGTGCAGTTTCCAAATGACAATGTCCGTAAAGACCAATATTCAATCCCAGTGGGGATCATCACCTGATCGATAAATACTAACTTGAAGGTAAGGGGCAACCAAAATCTCCCAATTGTCTGAGGATTGTGATGATCATCTCTTTATGGTTAAAATGATAGCATAAAAATATACTTGGTAAGAAAGCATAGTTCTATGACTAGTTTAAATTATTATTAGGGTTGTGTACCAAACAAAGTAAGAAAAATAATTGGATTAAACAAAACGAGAAGACTCTTTAAAAATAAGATAAACTTAATTTTTATTACTAGGAGTCAGAATGGACTATCCATTGGCAAGGATTATAGAACATTAGCTTTTTTCACTATCATCCGACTGGCTTCCTCAATTCAGATTCTGTCATCTGGTCAGATGGCTAGTGACCATTTTCCGTTGCTCCTAACTGAATACAAAGATGCATGTGAAACCTTCACAGATATACCATACCGGGAGAAGGAACCTCCATAGATCTACCATGACCTGGATGAATAGAACCTCCACAGATATACTTGACTGGGTGATGAGAACCATCACAGATGAACCATTACCTGGTGAATGAGAACCTTCACAGATTACCATGACCTGGATGAATGAGAACCATCACAGATATACCATGACCTGGATGAATATAGAACCATCCAGATAATACCATGACCTGGATGAATGAGAACCTACATAGATATACCATGACCGGATGAGGAATATTACAGATATACCATGACCTGGATGAATGAGAATCTTCATAGAATACTATGATCTGGTGAATGAAACCATCACAGATATACCATGACCTGGATGAATGGAACCTTCACAGATATACTATGATCTGGGTGAATGAGACCCCTTCACAAACATTTATAGATATAAATCAGTTATATAGCTTAAGGTGAGTTGGATCTGGGTGAATGAACCATCACAGATATACCATACCTGGAGGAATGGACTCCTCACACGATATACCATGCCCTGGATGAATAAGAACCATCACAGCATATAACCATGACCTGATGTAATTAGAACCTACACAGATATCCATGACCTGGATGGAAGTGATATTACAGATATACCATGACCTGGATGAATGAGAACCTCACAGATAATACTATGAGTGGTGAATGAGAACCATCACAGATATACCAGGACCTGGATGAATGAACCTTCACAGATATACCATGACCTGGATGAATGAGAACCTTCACAGATATACTATGATTGGTGTAAGACCTTCACAGATATACTAGATCTGGTGAATGAGAACCTTCACAAATATACCATGACCTGGTGAATGAGAACCATCACAGATATACCATGACCTGATGAATGAGAACCTTCACAGATACCATACTGGATGAATGAAACCTTCACAGATATACATGGCCTGGATGAATGAGAACCTTCACAGATATACCATGACCTGGATGAATGAGAACCTTCACAGATATACAATGATCTGGGTACATGAGAACCATCACAGATATACCATGACCTGGATGAATGAGAACCATCACAGATATACCAGGACCTGGATGAATGAGAACCTTCACAGATATACTGTGGGTGTCAAGGTATCAATACCATGACCTGGATGAATGAAACCTTCACAATTACCATGACCTGGAATGATGATAGACCATCACGATATACCATGACCTGTTAATGAAACCTACACATATACCATGAACTGGATAGGATATTACAGATATACCATACCTGGATGAATGAGAACCTTCCCAGATATACTATGATCTGGGTGAATGGAACCATCACAGATATACCATGACCTGGATGAATGAGAACCTTCACAGATATTACCATGACCTGGATCAATGAGAACTCCAAAGTATACTATGATCTGGTGATGAGAACCATCACAGATATACCATGACCTGGATAATGAGAACCTCAACAGATATACTATTATCTGGGTGAATGAGAACCTTCACAGATATACCATGAATTGGATGAATGAGAACTCCACAGATATACTGGATCTGGGGATGAGAACCTTCACAGATATACCATGACCTGGATGATGAGACCCTCACAGATATACTAGATCTGTTGAATGAGAACCTTCACAGATATACCATGACCTGGATGAATGAGAACCTTCACAGATATACCAGACCTGGATGAATGAGAACCATCACAGATATACCATGACCTGGATGAAGGAACCATCACAGATATACCATGACCTGGAATGAACTGAGAACCTACTAGATATACATGACCTGATGAGGAATATTACAGATCTGAAAAACCATGACCTGGAAGAATGAGAACCTCCATAGATATACTATGATCTGGGTGAATGAGAACCTCACAATATCCATGACTGGATGATAGAACCTTCACATATATACTATGATCTGGGTGAATGAAACCTTCACAACATTTTATAGATATAAATCAGTTATTAGCTTAAGGTGATTTGGATCTGGGGGAATGAGAACCATCACAGATATACCATGACCTGGATGAATAGAACCTTCACAGATATACCATGACCGTGGATGAATGAGAACCATCACAGATATACCATGACCTGGATGAATTAGAACCTCACATGTATATACCATGCCTGGATGAAGGAATATTACAGATATACCATGACCTGGATGAATAGAACCTTCACAGATATACTATGATGTGGGGTGAATGAGACCCATCACAGTATACCATGACCTGGATGAATGAGAACCTTCACGATATACCATGACCTGGATGATGAGAACCCCTTCACAATATACTATGATCTGGGTGAATAACACTTCACAGATATACTATGATCTGGGTGAATGAGAACCTTCACAAATATCCATGACCTGGATAATTGAGAACCATCACAGATATACATGACCTGGATGAATGAGAACCTTCAAAGATATACCATGGCTCTTGATGAATGAGAACCTTCACAGATATACCATGACCTGGATGAATGGAACCTCACAGATAACCATGACCTGGATACTATAGACTAACAGATACCATGACCGTGATGAAGGAATATTACAGATATACCATGACCTGGTGAATGAGAACCTTCACAGATATACTATGAGTGGGTGAATGAGAACCATCACAGATATACCATGACCTGGATGAATGAGAACCTTCACAGATATACCATGACCTGGATGAATAGAACCTCCCAGATATACTATGATCTGGGTGAATAAGAACCTTCACAGATTATCTATGATCTGGGTAATGAGAACCTTCACAATATACCATGACCTGATGAATGAGAACCATCACAGATATACCAGGACCTGGATGAGGAGAACCTCACAATTACCATAACCTTTGAATGAGAACCTTCCTTCCAGAATACTATGGCGCTGGATGATGAGAACCATTCACGATACTACCATGACCTGGATGAATGAAACCTACATCATGATATACACATGATCCTGGGTGAATGAGAACCATCACAGATATCCATGACCTGGATGAATGAACCATCACAGATATACCATGACTGGATGAATGAGAACCTCACGATACTAACTGGGATAGACCTCAAGTATAGAATAGAATGAGACTCTTTCACAGATACTACCTGATCCTGGTGAATGAGAACCTATCACAGATATACCATGTACCTGATGAATGAGAAACCTCCACAGATATACCCTGACCTGGATCGAATGAGAACCTCCACAGAGATAGCTATTATCTCGTGAAGCAAAACCATGGGGGGAAATAGTTCTTAAAAGTTTGGATCAAATACAGTAAATTACCATTGGTATATTTATTGTATTTGATCCAAACTTTTAAGAACTATTTCCCCCCATGGTTTTGCTTTCGAACTTCCTAAATTTCAAATTTTTACTTGCAATTTCATTTTAATGCCTCTGAAACCTGGGAAATGGTCCGATGAACACATCCCTGCGTGAAGAGCAGAAAAAAATGGAGGTATCGCACACGCCCTTGTGGCACTGACAAGTGCCTTTTGGGGCTTAATGGATCCCAAAGCTCCAAACTGGGACCCTCCTCCCCGGCACTTCTAAGTAGCTTTGTGGCACTGAAAAGTGCTTTTTTTTGTCATGTAGCTCGAAACCAGGACCCCCAATGGCTTTTAGAAGAGCCCCTGTGCCTCTAATAAAAGCCTTTCTGATAAGGGTGTCTGGCAGCTCAAAACCGGGACCACCCCTGGTCCTAAAAAGGACCTTGTCAGGTCTCCTGCATCTTCGCTCAGATTGTTGGTGACACCAACCCCACCAATGTTGCTGACACTGGGCAATGTCACTGCAGCCGCCAGTTACAGAGGTAGCAAACTAGCAATTTCAGTATATATGATAGCAAACTGGCATTTTCATTACATACTGGTAGCACACTGGCAATTTCATTATATACTGGTAGCAAACTGGCAATTTTAGTATATACTGGTAGATATAGACCGAACTTAGAACCCGAGTTCGACCTTAACTTTAATAGTTCAGACGAACTCCAACTCTCGTGGAATTATTTTGGATAATCCTTGAGCATTTGGTTCAAGGATTCACAAATTTGCACGATCAAGGATTACTGCACATCCGAAAGTCCCAGTGTTGCCGAACTCTTGATCCCAAAGTCTTCTCTCTTCAAATATGATTGGTTAATGTGTGATCTTATGATTGCAAGCATTGAAATATTAACCAATCACAATTGGATTTGGTCCTTATAGCAAACAAAATTATATAAAGAGGTGCAATCCCCCACGGAACTCAGAAGTCATCAGAGTGATGGCAGAAGAAAGAAGACTTCGGGATCAAGAGGTCGGCAACACTGGGACTTTCGGACGTGCAGTAATCCTTGATCGCGCAAATTTGTGAATCCTTGAACGTTTGAGAATTCTCAAAGCCAAATGTTCAAGGATTATCCAAAAGAATTCCACGAGAGTTGGAGTTCGTCTGAACTATTAAAGTTAAGGTCGAATTCGGGTTCTAAGTTCGGTCTATATCTACCAGTATATACTGAAATTGCCAGTTTGCTACCAGTATATAATGAAATTGCCAGTGTGCTACCAGTATGTAAGGAAAATGCCACTTTGCTACCATATATACTGAAATTGCTAGTTTGCTACCAGTATATAATGAACTTGCCAGTGTGCTACCAGTATGTACTGATATTGTCAGTTTGCTACTACTATATAATGAAAATGACAGTTTGCTACCAGAATGTACTGAAATTTCCAGCTTGCTACAATTATATACTGAAATATCCAGTTTGCTACCAGTATATACTGAAATTGCCAGTTTGCTACCAGTATAATGGAATACTGTGCCTCTGTGACATTAATTTGTGTATCTCTGTCTACACCTTATCTCTGCCTGTCTATTTCTCTGTCTTTCTATTTATAACTTCCTGGCTGTGCATCTACTATCAGTTTGTCAATGTTTGTCTATCTGGTTGTCTCTCTGTCTGTCTCTCTGTGTATTAACTACCTAGTGGGTGTGGCTTAATTGGAGCAGGGAAGGGGGCAAAAGTGCCCCTGATCTTCTTAGACCCTTATGATGCCCCTGATATTCACTATAGAGAATCCTAGTCCTTATAGCTGGGACTGTAATAATATGATGGGTTTATTGAGGAATTTTCACTCTGGCTGACAGAGGGTATGGTACGGAAACAATTAAGGCTCGTACACGTGCATGATGTGCATCCCGAGCTACGACACCTGACACCCACGGCTACTTGCAACGAACGGCCGTTTCGGACGAGAATCGTCCATGTGCATGCATTTGGTCGGGGGAACACATACACATGGACGATTCTTGTCCGAAATGGGCGTTCGTCGCGTGTAGCCATCAGTATCGGGGTTCGTGGCTCGGGCACTTCTTGAGCGTGTGTATGAACCTTTAGACAAAGTTAATATCAATAAAGCCCCAGGACTGGATAAAATACATAAGAAACCTTAGTTGTGTTTTATCTAGACCACTGTTTCTTATCTTTTCAGATTCACTGGTAACTATAGACCTGTAAGCCTAACATCAGAAGTGGAGTTGTAGCAAGCAGTTTGTGTACACCAAAGCAGTTTGAAATTCGAGGTACCAGTCGCCTTGAGTCACATTTAGCAGCCATAATGGAAGGAGTGCAAAACAGGGGAAGAGCGGGGTCAGAAGCCTCCGATGTCCTGGAACAGAGATCATATCTATTTAACTGGGCCCGGTACTTTAAATAACTTTTATAACTTACCTGGACATCGCTATTGGGAATTGTATCCGAGAGGCACGTTATTGTCTGTACTATGTTGATACCTTTTAACTGCTTATTACTACATTTGGCAACATTGTTATTAACCTTGCGTGGACGCCCAGGGGTTAGTTTGAGCCTGCAACAGCTACTGCATCACATATTCAGTTTTGAAAGGGATGGGGGGTCAGTAATAATTTAGAGTAATATATATTTTTGTGTGTTTATTATATTTTGAATGACGTTTTGGTTTTTATAAGGTCATATTTTCCTGAGACTTGACTGTAAGTTAATTACTACGTTGCCAATATTGGTATATTTTTCACTGATGTCCTTTACAAGCGTGGGAGTGCCCCAAGTGTCTTAGTCTCTTGCTCTTGTTCGTGATCCAGGGATACTTTCTGGTTGCCATTTGGAGTCAGGATGGAATATTCCCCCCAATATTGGACTAATTTTGCCCCAACCAATCAGAACTTATTTAACATTTGAAAGCTAACATCTGATTGGTTGGGGCAAAATTAGCACCATTTTAAATGATAAGCAGGGAGATTCAATAAAAGTTCTTATCGTTAAAAATGGTGCTAATTTTGCCCCAACCAATCAGATCTTTTTTAACATTTGAAAGCTAACATCTGATTGGCTGGGGCAAAATTAGCACCATTTTTAACGATAAAAACGTTTATTGAATCTCCCTGAAGAACTTTTATCGACTAACCCTGCATATGTCCATACACACGTGTGATTGTGGGGCCAACCTGTGTTCAAATCTTTGCACACAGTTTGTGTCCCGAACAGCCATTTCGCCTGACTATTGTTTATTGTATGAACGCTCGGTTAGGCAAAAGCCAGTGCCCATACATTAAAATACAGTCCAGAAAAAAATAACATCTAAATAAAAAGCTCCAGCAAACTTTTGCACCTTTTATTGCACTAGCCTCTGAATACCATTGGCTGCAGAGACACTGGGTGAGTGGTTATTAACTATTCTTGTGACTCACGGCAGAGAGGGGCTGCTAGACTTGCAGAAATAAAGGAAGCATCTTCTTGCAAAAGAGAAAATCTTTTTTTTTTTTACTCCTAAGTTTAGCAAACCACAAACACATCAGCTATAAATGCTCTCAATAATTAATCACCCATCAGATAAGATTTTCAGTTGTTAAAGGGATATTGTCCTTGGTTCTCCTTTCATGATTTTCTACATAAGATTCTGCAGAGATACTAGAATTCTACTTATAAAGCAAGGGGATAGGTCCAGTGAGGTAACTACTGCCCCCACACCATCACGGAGGGCCCAGGATGTAAGAGAGCACGCAAAAACTTAAACGATCCGCTGTTTTTAATACCAGGCGATGCCTCCTCCAAATCCAACCTATCTCCAAAGTTGAAGGGGCAAATCGTTTTGGTACAAATTTCATCTTTATTAAAGGGCATGTCCACCCTATTAGTAATCTTTTCTGTAGAGTAGGGCTCAATCCCCCAGCCCCAACCGCTATAGTTATTTGCAGAAACTCCCCCGATCATTACTTACCTTGCCTCTCTCCTTCGACGTTCAGTCCCGGCCCTCTGCTTGCATGAAACTGCAAGCAGGGGGCTGGACCGGCAGCCGCATCCGTGATTGGCTGAGAGGCGACCAATCACGGACGCGGCTTCTAGCTATCCATAACTATAGTGGTTGAGGTTGGGGGAGGCCCTACCCTACAGAAAATGTTTTTTTTTGCTAGGGGGAGGGAGAGGGAAAAGGGTGGGAGAGGGAGGGGGAGGGAGGGGGGGTCTGCAGTGCGTGTGCCATTTTTCTCCAAGAGGAAAGACAGGAGGCAGAGTCCTATATGGATTTGGCCAGGCTCCTGGTTGCCAGTTTCTGGGACATCGCATGCACATAGAGTAGTAAGTCCGTCGGGACCTGTGAGAGTTCGTGGTGGAGGAGCGAGCGGGTGGTGGAGGAGCGAGTGGGTAAGCACCTTACCTGCGTTCCCGGCTCCTGAACATTTTATTGAAGAAAGGGAGGTGAGATAGAGATCCTTTACTTCCTGGTTCCGAAGGGAGTCACACGGATCAGCCGGAACTCGGACTTTGCGGATTTTCCCCGAACAACGGTACTGTTTTTACTATTTTTCCCCATAAATTCAAAATTCAAAAATTGCATGAAATGCGAAAACAGGAAGCACATGAAGTTTCCGGTACTGGATGGTGTTTTTGGTCATTGATACGTGTTCCCCAGACCATTTCCCAGGCCTCTGAGCCATTTACAGCAGTAAAACAAGTAACCATTGCTACTTGTACCTTAATTTTAGGCAGAAGAATTCTTTGATTGTTTAACTCCCATTGACTTCAATGGGCCCGCTTGCGGATTTTCAGATTTTTAAGAAAATCCACAAATCTGCAAGCGAAATGGATTTCAGTGAGTTCGACCATCTCCAGCAGCCAGTATCTGAGATGCCCTGTTCTAAGAAGTCTACATACATTAATGGCCAAATGTCTTAAAACAGCACGTATAACATTCTGTTGAATGGCATCAACTTGTTATGCTGCTTCACTCCCAGCTTTCTTCATTCTTCTCCTCTGGCAGCTTCCTTCTTGTTGCTTATATGTGTATTTCTTTTAGTAACAGATTACACTTTGGATGTTTTTATTCATTTGTGACACAACAGTGAAGAAATCTTAGAAACAATGATGTTGTGGCAGAACTTCAAGTAAAGGGTATGTCCACCCCCTCAAACTAAAACGTGGTATTCAGCAGGACTTTGCGAGGTTGAGGTTTATAGCCCTCCCCAGAAGGGGCTCGACCGGCATCCATTCCTGTGATTGGTTAAGGTGTGATACTATTTCTTGCTAAATACCAAATTTTAGTTTGGGGGGTGGACATACCCTTTCATACAACTCAAAGCAAGTGGTTAACAAGTAAACTAGTTATGGCGACATGTGTTGTCAGCAGTCATTTCACTTCTCATTTCTTTGCAGAAACTGTGTTAATATTGTTGAAATGGCTCAATATTTTTTCCTAAAGTTACCAGAAAAACAATTAATGGTTTAAAGTTGTCAAACATAACAGATCTCACTTGGTCAATGTTCTGATGGCCATTCTTAAAATGTACTCACAAGTCCTAAAATAAATATCTACATTTATGGTTCACTGCCAAAGAAAAAAAATATTTTCTAGTGTTAGGTCAGCCCTCCAGTTCACAGTGACTGGTACATTTATATAAATGCCTATAGTGACTGGTAAGTTGATAGAAGTGGTTACAGTTACTGGTTGATTGATATAAGTGTTGACAGTGACTGGTAAATTTAAATAAGTGTCCACAGTGTTTGGTAAATTGATATAAGTGCCCACAGTGGCACTTATTTTTTTTTCTTCCTGTGTCCCCTGATGACCAGGAAGGAAGGAGACATGATGAGAGTAACTGTACCATATACACTGCGCCATATACAGAACAGAAGAGGCCCACGCCAACAATACCCAACCTCTCAGCCCCCAACCCCCCATGTCATAAACAACATTTTCAGGTTTCTTTGTGGGAACTATGCCCCTGATTACCTATTTTAAAAACACTACTGAAAGTAGTTAGAACCCGATCCCATCTGTCCTGCTGCTACCAAAGCAGCCACTTCTGCTGCTATGCACGCTCAAAACCAGCTAGTAACAGCAGCCGTGGAAGGGATTGGGTACTGTAATCCCTTTCAGAAACATCTTTGGAACACAAGTATTGAAAATGGAGTTTGGAGGTCTGCTTAACATGCATATAAAATATCAATTTAAGGATATCATGCCCTTTAAACCAATCTGTGTAGATATTCCTGTGTCTTTTATTCGATTTACAATCTATATTCCAAATGGATTTCTACAAAGGGAAATTGAAAGCTAATAGTATAAGGTTGGGAGTAAAAGAGAGAACTTTGAATAAACAAGTAACAAGAAAAGTAAAACTGATTAAAAGAAAATTGGAGAAATGGAAAGGCTATGGGGGCCATGGTGCACCATTAACAAACAATACTAATTAAAGATATAATGAACCCGATACACAGTATATTTATTACTTTGTTAGTGAATAGGAATTGAATCATGTAGATGCCAAGATAGTGGCTTCACTGGAATAGATTAACCCAAGTCACAGATGGAGGAACTGCTGGGACCCACAGTGGTTCATTTGTGTCCCACAGACAGAGTGGTCAACATTCTTAACTTATTACATTTAACCACAAATTAGTTGCTTTGGTCCCACATTGTATGTGGCATTACATAGACAGACGTAAGTAAGGAAAAACATTTGGCATTTACAACACAAGACATATTCTTACCAGAAATCTAATTACATGAACTGTGAAGTGCTTTAAAACCAGTGATTGATGTGAAAGCCCCAAGAGATAAGCCATACAGTGTTTAACAGACTAAGCAATCATTCAGTGAACTTTTGTATTTATGGCGCTAATTTGATGGTTATCCACTTTCACGCCAGAGGCCACACCAAGTGTTCTGTAACTGTTTCATCTCTATGTGTGCCATGAACATCAGAAGGGCAAGTCCAGCTTTCAAACCAAAAATTGTATATAGTTAAATCCCCCTCCAAAAACTGCAATAGTTAGAATAGCTGAGACATGCCAGACTAACCTGTTACCTCTCTATTTGATTCCTGGTTATTTTTGGTTAGCAGCTGTCAGTCAAGGAAATAACAGATGGCATCACAGCCAATAACTGAATGCTATTCCACTAGCTGTCTCCTCTGAGCATGTGTTTGCTTGTAAAAGAGCGAGAGAGGAAAGAGAAAGAGAGGAGACAGAAACCTTTTGAGTGGCAGATGGAAGGGGAGAACATTTTGCTGCAAAAGAGGCTAGTCAGATTTTTAACTATTGAGGTTTGGGGGGTGATATGACAATATATAATTTTTCATTTGAGGTGTGACTGAATACTGTATCTGAATACATCAACTACCATACAAGGCTCTGAAAGATTAACTCGGAGTTATCTAGATCACAAGTGCTGGAAAAACTGTGCATCATGAAAAGCTGGTAAAAAATATGTTTATTATGCAGAACTCCCAGCACCCTCTCTCAGCCTTTGACTTTGTATATGCATATAGGTACAATCATGTTTTACTATGTACAGTACATTACTAAGAATACTGCCAGGACCCACTGCAAATATCTTCTCTGCACCAAGGGGCAGCAATGTTTTGTATAGTACTTTATAGGTGCGGGAAACAGTTTTCCTTGCACAGATCCTGGTGTGATTGTTTCTTGTTATGGTAAATCTCAGTTTCCTAAGTAGGAATTATTGTATTAGGAAATAGACTTTGACAGCCTGGGAAAAGTAGTTAATATGCAGACTCATACTAGACACACATAAAATACACTCTTTACCAAGCTATCGGGTATAGTTATATACTTCGTGGGAAACTACGACTGCCAATAAACATAACAAGTTTACAGGGAATATTACATAAAGGAATCATTCCCACTGGGATAACCAGTAAACTACATTTTTATTTCCCCCTTTTTTTCATAGGGAATAAAAACTGAAACATTTTCTAACTTACCATTTCGATCATTTAAAAAAGTAACCTAAGCAGCTGTACAGTTGGCCTTTCAATTTCATGGTTTAACAATGACATTCCTTAATATTAAATCTAATTGGATACAAAACACTGGAAAGAAGGCCTCTTTTAAGTGCCAGTAGGTCAGTGTAACCTGTTAGAGTAATTTAATCCAATGCTATAAAATTAAGGGGTGTCTGAAATGCCCCGAGATAATAACTGGCTATGTACCGAGAGCAGCTATCGCTTTCTAGTGCCCCCTTTAGGCAATGCACCAAGCCAAATCTCATGTAGATTAGAGATAGTGTGTAGGAAGACATGCCATCTTCAGCAGAAATAAAGGGCATTCGTGGCATATTTATGGAGCACAACTTGGGAATACAGCATTGCACTATATTTTAATTAATCAAATTCCTCCAAGGGGAAAGATACAGAGATAATGCATAAAGTAAAGGTTGACGTTAGAGGTCTGTGCCCTGGAGTTCTTACAATCTAGTCGCATGTATCCAAAAGAGAGAGAGAGGACACAAAGGTGATAAAAATATTGGTCCATTCCCATCTCTCTGCGAGGTGTGGCTATGACCTATGATTGTAAAGATTGAGCTATTCTGCTCTGTGTGAAGACTGGAAATAGATTGTGAGCATGTACATGCTTGAGATTTTCAGTTGGAGACTTTCCCTGCATGTATCTGACAAACCAGAAGAGAACAGGATCATTCTAAACAGCTCTTTAGGGCGTCTTCTATTGGGATTAAGGTTCGGTTTAATTTTGTTAGGATATAGTGTTCTATTCATTTGATGTTTATTAATGTTCTATTGAAATACAAAGGGTTACCATATCTTAATCAAATTAACAGGTCGGGTTTAAACTGCATTCATTGTGATCAGCCTTGCTACATGTGTTTGTGACATGTGCCCTGATTCCTGTCTATTTGAAACCCTAGCAATGCATCATTTTGATGATAAGTCAGTATTTTAAGTTGCTAAATAGTAAGTGAAAGGTTCAAAGTATATTTGTGTCTAGATGTTTCCACAGTAACAGAGAAGAAACTCAAACTTCTGTTAATGTCTGCACCGTATTTAGAACAGAAACCCAGATATGATTTCCCCAGTATTGTTTGTGTCATTGTTATTCTTCTATATGATCCTAGTGTGGCATCCAGTCCCCAGTCCTGCTTACAATTTCCTAGTATTAAAACTAGATGGGAACGTTCCATTGTCTGCTGCCTTCGGTTCTTTTCTTTGGTGGGTCAGAAAGTAAAATAATGGTAAACACCCAGCACACAGCAGCAACCATTTGTATTTATTATGGTCAAACCTTCAAAAAAGACACATAACATGGCAGCTCCCACTCCCATCAATACATTTTTTAAAAAAATAGGAAAGAAAGAATGTTCTGTGTACATTTTAAATTGCAATGTTGTTCTGGGGTGTTGAGACCCACCGAACCCTTTAACATTCACCTGTAAATAGGTCCACTGGTGAGAAATGCATTGTATGTGCTAAGTACCATGTTTGTCTGTGTGTACCCATTAAAGGGGTGGTTTTGGAGGGTATGGTAAATAACTCTCCTCATTCTAAAATATTGATACCCGAATATCAGACATAGGTTTATTATATGTGCAGTATAACAGAATTGCAACTCCTTTACCAACAATGTTGACTCTTCATGGGCGAATGGGCTGTGGGCCCACTGGGGGATTCCCTGGTATCCTGATGGGCCAGTCCCATCCTGTTACATTTTGAAACCAGGACTCATCAATTAATTAACAGCTAACATATTAATAAAGGAGAATTATAATCATGCAGTAATTGACTGCTTTTTGGCTTCTTCCCCTCCTTAATTAG
The DNA here is from genome assembly GCA_019447015.1 of Hymenochirus boettgeri. NCBI lineage: Eukaryota > Metazoa > Chordata > Amphibia > Anura > Pipidae > Hymenochirus > Hymenochirus boettgeri. The sequence goes on from CM033470.1 coordinate 331,952,648, forward strand.
CAGCTGTTCTCCATTGTCAGAGATGGGAGTATTTTCAGTGACAATGACTATGGGAGGAGCCAGGAGGAGGAGCATAAAGATAAGCCTTGCATTATGTTACATTGGGGGCCTATCACCCAAACCAGTAAAAACTCCCACTGCCCTGTGATATCATGTTACCAGGGGGTCAGAACAATTTCCAAACATCTCTGGAAATGGCGTGTCGCTCTCACGTGTCCACACACACACTAATAATTGTGGCAAATTACACTTTACCAATATAAAGTTCATTACAATGAACACATTTGTCTGTGTGCAGCCTTTCCATATACCTGGCTTGTTCTGTTCTATTTTATTACCATGTTATATTGAATCCATATTAGGATAGGGCTGTACCGTGAACACCTCAGTTTTACCTGGAATAGTTGGAACGGAAATAAAAGGAAAGGTAATTGCCCTGCGGGTATAATTTCACAGTGGAATCAATGAAATTGCAAAGGAACAATATCTGCATTTAACTGCTGTTAGACATTCACCAACCTAAGTGCAGTAATGGGTCGTTATACCCACCACAGCGACCAGAGAAGGCGGAGAAGGAATTTGCCCCTGGCCCCCTGACAAAATCACCAGTAAAAACACAGATCACACATTATTACTTAAAGTCTCCGTAGTAACTGTTGGAAATTCAATACCATTTATCTCACAGCCCTTAAGCTATTGCTGAATGATAATTCTTAAGTGGCTGATGCAATAAAAATTTGCCCATGCTATGAATTTGAATCAACCAATCGGATGTTAGTTTTTTACTGGGTTACTGCAGTTAGATACAGTCTGATTGGTTGCTGAAGGTTGATTGCATGGGAAAAACTTTAATTGTATCAGCTCAATCACCTGCCAAACCATGTGTAACATTATAGGAACTGCTGATCTGTTATCTGGGATTTTTTTTGTGAACCATTTTAAGAATATCTGGTGTTGCCATTACATAGGTCAGGGGTGCCCAATCTGCACTAGTGGCCCCCATGCAGTGACCAAGCTGTATGTAAATCCCCTCCTAATCCGACACGCCCACATCCTGTCCCGCAGGTCCACACAGACTGCAAAAAATCATGGATATAGCTTACAAAATATAATGTATTATTGATCAGCAATAAAGTTCAATTTGGTGAACTCAATATAATTAATCGTAATTAGATTAGACTGAATGGTCATTTTTATCGGCCTGATCGGGCTTCCCGTCCATCACATCTAATAGAACTTTTTTTCCAAAGTTTTCGAAGCTAAAATCTACGGAAGATCGGAGGCAAAAGGTAGGGAATTACAATATGTTGTATCTGTCTATCGTTATTCCGATTGGAAAACCATCGCCCATGTATGGCCAGCTTGAAGGTAGAAATAATAAAATAATCAATTATAAATAGCTGTTGACCATTGGTTACAAAGACAGCAATAAAGGATCCTCTCACATCCCTTTAAATGTGTATAAAACATAACAATGACTTTATTATATAATAAGCAGATTATAAAATAATTCTAATGCAAACCATGAGTGCAATCCGAGGGTTAACCGTATCTGTTCTGTACATAGAGAGATTCCAGAATTTGATGCTTTAGGCAAGAAGACACTTGCTGCATTTCTACCCTGTGAGACAAGTCGGAGCTCGAAAGGTTTGACAGGGGGAAAAAAATCACCCTGAGGCCTGAAAAGTTATTCAGGAAAAAAAAACAAAAGGGAAAATGGCAAGAGGCCAACATTGAGCCTGTAAATCAAGGTTAATTATATGGGTCTCAGTCACTGCAGAGCTCCCCATGTAATGAATGGAGCAAATAGAGATGCGGGAATGTGTTGGAAAGGAACGTGCAGGATTTTATTTAAAGGGGAAGTAAATTTTAAAAAGTAAAGGTTAGTTTAGCTGTTTTCTTTTATCTATAGGACAATTCCCTGCACCATATCTAGACCAAAAGCCTCAAATACAGACCAATCCCATCAGATGTGGTAATGACTAATCCTGTAGCTGAGAATCTATAGCTGTTGGTTGCAGGATTAGTCATTTCCATCAAGGGCCTGACCAATGGAAAGAAGCATGTCTTCCCCTAGTGGTACATTGAATGGGGGGGACATAAGGATAATTCACATTTAAGTAAATGGAACTAATATCAGCAATGGGGTATATTCATCAGAATGTACAACGAGTCTTTGCATTGTAACATCTACCCAATCTCTATTACTATCTACCTAGTGTACTTTATTAGATGCCACCTTGAGTTCCATAACAGTTTTATAGATAAACATGACACTCCTATAGAATGACTGAACCTTGTGCTTTTCTATTTTCATTGATTTGAGGACTAGTAAACATCTAATATCCTTACATTTTGCAATATGGGGTACACTATACAATATTTATCTTTCTCCATTATTGCATTACACTTTGCCCTTTAATTAATAAGTCCTCATTCTTTTTAAGTTAGCGGCAGAGGATGTGACGAGTAGATGAATAATTCCTCAGATATCCAGAGATCCCATGATGCCTTATTTTATTATGAGTCAATGTTTCTCACCTAAGCGGTGACTTTGGCGCGCGCTACACCCCGACCTTGAATTTTATCTTCCGCCGTTATGCAAACTTTCCTCTGGCATGTCTAATATCATCTAAAGTAACAGGAAACAGAGCCATTAACCCATAACCAACTCCAAGTTCAGGTTTTAACTAGGAATCATTTATGGCATTATCTCATATTACATTCTATAACACGCAGTGTGTACACTCCTACATGTGTGCCCAGACAGATGGCAGACCTAGCATTGCCAATAAATAGTGCTCATTGTACATCCTGGGGGTGCCAGGGAGCCATTTAGAAAAGCTTGGAGTTTCTAGCTAGTGCTGTTTTCTTGTATCTTCCCAGATCATTACCTGCAAATTTGAAAAGGAAAAGAATAACAAAATGTTGGTTAATGGGAGGCTGGGCACCTATCAGTAAATAAGGACAATGAAACTGGGTACAAGATTCCGAGACTCAACCGAAGGTCGATTGAATCCGGCAGAGTCTCCTATCACCGTATTGTGATTGTCTGGAATGTGAAAGAGACACAAACACAAGGGGGATTCATGGAGGTTTATTTTTGTTAAATAAAATAAATGTTTTTATTTATATCCAGAACTGTCTGTCATTAGCTTACGGCCAAGGGCAGAAGAGAGCATTAAATGTAGTGAGCTACTGTTTGCTTTCTAAAACCTACGGTTACCTGTTCAGCTGTCCCTATGCTACGAACTTACCTCTCGACATTCCTGCAGTGTTCTGACAACCGCCTGGCGATTATTGTGCTATCGATATTATGAGTTATCAGTATTTATTTAGAAATACTAGTAACGTTGACTATAATTACTATTGCAAACATGAGCTTGATGGGAAACGTTGCAGGAAAGTTGGGAGGTAAAACTGCTTCTTCGTTTTACATTACAACCAATTCAACGTTAATCTTAGACGTAACGAGGGGCACCTGTGGTTGCAGGGGTTATGATCAATCTCTCCCTATTTTTCATCCCCCACTTCGAAGCAAATTGGAGTTTTACAAAGGATCTGAGCCCCCCCCCAACTTCAAAAAAGCGATCCGTGGGTAAGTTTCTCCTGCTCTCCCGTAAGTTTTACTGAAGGACAGGAGGTAAGGCACAGTGCATTTACCTCCTGTTCCTCAGTTAAACTGGAAAAAAAGAAAGTTCAAATCCTGGTGGAGATACCCTTTAAATCTAAAATATAGCATTGTGACTGAAAAAATCCATCTGTATATATCTTCTAGAGAATTCTATATAACCATTAATGTGATGGTTCATAAGGGGTTAATTTGTTTTAAGAAAGGGAAAGACTGGAAGACGGGCACATCAGCATTTCTATTAACTTTCGAAGAAAGTTCACACAAGAAGGGGATGAATTTTACTACTTCAATGTGCCATAAAGTGCGTGGGAATAAAGAATCCCCTTTGGAATCCTGGGAGCATCCGTTCATATCCTGGGAACTGGAGCACCATAGGACAATGAAGACATTCTTAGAAAGTTCAGCCAATCTGGTGAAAGTTCTATTCTACTGTCTTTAAGGGGAATTTCACATTCCAATGACATGGTGTGACTTACCTACAAACAAGAAATGGTGCACAGTGTGACCTGCCAGAATATAGTCCCATCTCCCATAAGTCATACACATGCAATGTTTCATGTTATATTCAGTGAGGCGCTGAGAGCTATAGGTAAATATTTCAACAGTGTTAATGTTCCTCATTAGGAACATATGGGAACAGAGCTCCCAGCTTCTCTCCACATGTCATAAGGAACAAAGCTGCCATGTAAGTGTCTTTTAAAGGGTATGTCCACCCAAAAATAAACTTTATTAATGTTCTTTATATAATAGCACCAACCTCAAACGCCATGTTCATTTTTGTAAAAATCATTTGCTTTGCCCGATATTTAATGAGATATATATCAGGCTGCACTTCCTCTCCACTTCCTCTTTGGGTGACCCCGAGCTGCAGCTTAGGGGAAAAAAAAAATTCTTCCTTGCCGGACGGAAGCCAGTCAGAACCCAGCATTCACGGAGAGAGGTGTGTGTGGTGTGTGTGTGTGTGTGTCTGTCTGTGTGTGTGTGTGTGTGTGTCTGTCTGTCTGTCTGTCTGTCTATCTGTCTGTATGTCTCTCTCTCTCTCTCGAAGCCGGCTGGCTGCAGCATGTTGATCCTGGATTTCTTCCGTACAAATAACTTTACAGCTGCGATTGGTTGAGAGGGAAAAGAGGGCGGGATCCAGGGGTCAGACCATTACTGATGCAACTTCCTCTGTTCTCACTGCTGGATGTTAACAGACATGCTCAAGAACATGAAAAGAACAGAGACAAGGTAATGTAACCTGTCTCTGTTCATCGCTGTATTGGTCCATGCTGCAGGATTAAGCCAGCTACAAAGGTCTGTAACTTTTGAACCACTGGACCGATTTACATGCTGTAAAGTTTGTTTTGGAGCACTTATTTGGACCAAATAAATATAGAAAATTAGTTTTGGGGGTGGACATGCCCTTTAAGTAATGGTGGACTAGAACTCAAACTCGAACCCGAGTTCGAGTTGAACGTTATGAGTTCGGACGAACTCGAACTATTCGAACTAGTTCGATTTTCCGGACTTGCAGGACTATTTTTGAAAATCCTCGAACATTCGAGAATTCTCAAATGTGCGAGGATTTTTTAACATTTGGCAGGCCTCGAACGTCCACTTCCTAAAATCCCGAACGGCTGGAGATTTACGAAAAACGATGCTCACAGATTTCCAAACAGCCGTCATTCCCGCAGCCAGACATTCCGTGGTCCCGCAGCTTGGGACAAGGGCCCTTTGGGGCTTAAGGGGTCCCACACCTTGAACCGGGACCCCCCCACCCCAGCACTTATAGGTGCCCTTGTGGCCCTAACAAGGGCCCTTTGGGGACCCCCCTCCCCGGCCCTTGTAAAGGCCCGTGCGGCACTGATAAGTGCCTTTGTTGGGGGTTGAGGCCACTAGCGCCGGAGGTACCCCTGGCGGCCGCAGGGGTATTTCTCGGGGTCGGTGGCCTCAGCGGAGCTGGTGTCACCTGATGTAAGACAGAAGACACAACCCAAGGGCTCGTTTAAGAGTCGCCGGGTCCCGGTTCAAGCTTAAGCCCCAAAGGGCCCTTGTCAGGGCCACAAGGGCACTTCTTAGTGCTTCAAGGGCCCTGATAGGGCCGGGGAGGGGGGTCCCGGTTTGAGCTGCAGGACCCCTTAAGCCCCAAAGGGCCCTTGTCAGGGCCACAAAGATCCTTGTAAGGACCCAGGAGGGGGTCCCGGTTTCGAGCTGCAGGACCCCCAAACGTCCCGCCATGTTAAGCCCTAAGGGCCCTGATAGGGCCAGAGAGTGGGGTCCTGGTTCGAGCTGCAGTACCCCTTAAGCCCCAAAGGGCCCTTGTCAGGGCCACCAAGGTCCTTGTAAGGGCCCAGGAGGGGGTCCCAGTTTCGAGCTGCATGACTCCCGAACGTCCGGCCGGGTTGTGGGCCGTTTGTCAATACGTGAACGGCCGATTTAGGGAATCTCCGGCCGTTCGGGGATTTTCAGAAGCAGCCGTTCGAGTTTTACCGAACATTCGGAAATCCTCGAGTTTTATCGAACGTTCAAGGACTACTGAAAGCGGCATGTGGAAACCGGAAGTACCGCACGTGTGCGCTACGTCCAGTTTTTATGCTGTTCCCCGCGCACGAACATGTTCCCCCGACTATCTCCCAGGGGCCTACACTGCAATATTTTGGAAAGTTCATTAGAACTCTCCGAACTAACTGCAATTGGGTATAGGGTGCAATTGGGTGAATTGGGTATAGGGTGCAATTGGGTATAGGGTGCAATTGGGTATTGGGTGCCCCAACCAATAAGATGTTAGCTTTCAAATGTTAAAGTAGAACTCAACCCAAAAAATCAAAGTTTAAGTTAGAAAGTACTTGCCTCAACATCCTTCTCAGCATGGAAGGTTCCACTCAGGGGCCTTTTCTTTACCTCTATGAGCTCATTTTAGGTTCTGTTTGTTCCCTCATATTCAAAAAGGGCCATATTCAAAAACTTGCGATACCTCTGGTTTTGGTTACTGTATGACCGTGGCAGTAGTATACCATAACATGCGGTAATAAACTACCGTAATGATATTCTATGGGCAGTCGCTATTCTACGCTATCGTACATTTACAAGATTTCCGATAGGGAATATAAATTGATGATCACCATAGTGATTGCTAAAGAAGGCGATACCACACCTTTATAAATATGGCCTGTAGTGTAAAGGTCCCTCGCTCTCCCTGTCAGCTGCAGCAATATTAGTGGAAAGTGTAGCTTCTTAAAGGGGAATGTTGGAGGGTAGGAAGAGTGTGATTTTATAGGAACCACATGGTGCAGAACTGTAGGGGGAGGATAGAGAAGTGAACCTGATCTTAGCACAGCTCTGTGCAATGCATTTCTTATCAGTGTACCTTACTAAAGGGAATGTTGGAGGGTTGGAAGAGTGTGTTTTTATAGGAACCACATGGTGCATAACTGTAGGGGGAGGATAGAGAAGTGAACCTGATCTTAGCACCAGCTCTGTGCAATGCATTTCTCATCAGTGAACCTTATTAAAGGGAATGTTGGAGGGTTGGAAGAGTGTGTTTTTATAGGAACCACATGGTGCAGAACTGTAGGGGGAGGATAGAGAAGTGAACCTGATTTTAGCACAGCTCTGTGCAATGCATTTCTCATCAGTGTACCTTATTAAAGGGAATGTTGGAGGGTAGGAAGAGTATGTTTTTGATTCAGCTGTCTGTATAAAAACAACAAGCTAAGAAATACATTGCACAGAGCTGTGTTAAGATCGGGGTCATTATATTATCCTCCACCTGCAGCACTGCACCATGCTCTACCATGCGCAATTTGGTAACGCATGCGTTTTTTGTGCAAGTGCATGGGTTTTCATAATGACAATGGACAAATTGCAAGCGCAAACATGTAAATCGTGTGCAATTCAGGTGCGTTGCAGTGTGGCTGTGCCCTAAATGTACATTGCAGCAATACACACACTAATATAAATGGTAGAGTGCAGAAATAAACACATACAAAGACACAGTCTTGCAGAAATGCTCCCAAATATAAAGGGTTAACAAGTTGCTTCCTAAATACATATGAAAAGGGTTAACACCTTCCCCATCCTGTTTGAGCAGGAAAATCTGCTAATAATATTCACTGCTATCTCTGATGATTGGCTGGGAGACACTGGCAGGTGGGGAATCTGAGTTCAACTGTTACATGCAGCCTAGCATAAGGGGAGTGGGAAACAAACACAAGGTAGCTAGTTAGCATGTGCAGAAGGAGTTTTGGGTCCAGGACCACCAGAAAGAGGCAACACTAGAAGCCAGCCATGACATCATAGATTGCCAGTACTCAGAAATGTTCTATGAAAGATTTCTACACTAAGAGGCTGAATTCAGTGGTGAGAAACAAATGGTTTTACTAAGTGACAGTTAGAGGCTCTGTGGAGTTGCCTTTGTATTTTGAGTTTAGTTCTCCTTTAAATAAGATCTGATTAGTTGGGGCAAAATTAGCCCCATTTTAAACAATATGAACTTTTGTTGAATTTCCCTGCATATATCTACCAACACTGTACTTATAAGGGGAATCATATGTTGGTAATGTTTCTGTAAACTGTTCTTCAATAGGAAAGGATCATAATCTCTTAACTTATTTTACATTCATAGTTTTAAGATATGTAGTCTTGTAGTCTCACAGTTCACATTACATAAAACAAAAGTAAACCACATAGAATTCTGATATTGTAATAGAATATTGATATTGTAATTAAAGGCTATTAAATTAAACATCCATATATGATTTTTCATGCAAAAACACAAATTCACTTTATAATAATCTTTAAGATTAGCTGCAAAGCCTTAATATCACGAAAGTTGCAGATCCAAAATTCAGGTTTAATAAACTTATTTTTCCATACACCTGATGAGTAACTGAAGAGGATCACAGAGACCCAAATATTGTCCAGACATTCTAGTGCAGTTGTCCAAATGACAATGTCCGTAAAGACCAAATGATCAATCCCAGTGGGGATCATCACCTGATCGATAAATACATAACTTGAAGGTAAGGGGCAACCAAAATCTCCCAATTGTCTGAGGATTGTGAATGATCATCCTGTTATGGTTAAAATGATAGCATAAGATTATACTTGGTAAAGAAGCATAGTTCTATGACTAGTTTAAATTATTAACTTAGGGTTTTTGGTACCAAACAAAGTAAGAAAAATAATTGGATTAAACAAAACTAGGAAGACTCTTTAAATAAGATAAACTTAATTTTTATTACTAGGAGTCAGAATGGACTATCCATTGCAAGGATTATAGAACATTAAGCTGTTTCACTAATCATCCGACTGGCTTCCTCAATTCAGAATTCTGGTCATCTGGTCAGATGGCTAGTGAACATTTTCCGTTGCTCTAACTGAATAACAAAGATGCATGTGAACCTTCACAGATATACCATGACCTGGATGAATGAGAACCTCCATAGATATACCATGACCTGGATGAATGAGAACCTCCACAGATATACTATGATCTGGGTGAATGAGAACCATCACAGATATACCATGACCTGGATGAATGAGAACCTTCACAGATATACCATGACCTGGATGAATGAGAACCATCACAGATATACCATGACCTGGATGAATGAGAACCATCACAGATATACCATGACCTGGATGAATGAGAACCTACATAGATATACCATGACCTGGATGAAGGAATATTACAGATATACCATGACCTGGATGAATGAGAACCTTCATAGATATACTATGATCTGGGTGAATGAGAACCATCACAGATATACCATGACCTGGATGAATGAGAACCTTCACAGATATACTATGATCTGGGTGAATGAGAACCTTCACAAACATTTTATAGATATAAATCAGTTATATAGCTTAAGGTGAGTTGGATCTGGGTGAATGCGAACCATCACAGATATACCACGACCTGGATGAATTAGAACCTACACAGATATACCATGACCTGGATGAAGGAATATTATAGATATACCATGACCTGGATGAATGAGAACCTTCACAGATATACTATGATGTGGGTGAATGAGAACCATCACAGATATACCATGACCTGGATGAATGAGAACCTTCACAGATATACCATGACCTGGATGAATGAGAACCTTCACAGATATACTATGATCTGGGTGAATAAGAACCTTCACAGATATACTATGATCTGGGTGAATGAGAACCTTCACAAATATACCATGACCTGGATGAATGAGAACCATCACAGATATACCATGACCTGGATGAATGAGAACCTTCACAGATATACCATAACCTGGATGAATGAGAACCTTCACAGATATACCATGGCCTGGATGAATGAGAACCTTCACAGATATACCATGACCTGGATGAATGAGAACCTTCACAGATATACAATGATCTGGGTAAATGAGAACCATCACAGATATACCATGACCTGGATGAATGAGAACCATCACAGATATA